>OY755238.1:12553082-13090592 GCA_963576725.1 Azorinus chamasolen | reverse complement strand
AAAACATGCGTTCATTGTAGGGACTTCCTCTTTAACCGTTTTCGCTGCCAATATCGTATCTGTAATTTACGAAAGACCGGTGGTGACATTTCCACTTCAATATTTCCCACAATAGAATTCATGATTTCACGATTTCACAATTTCATGATTTCACAATTTCATGATTTCACAATTTCACGATTTCACGATTTCACTTCAAAATTTCACGATTTCACAATTTCTCGATTTCACTACTTCACAATTTCTCGATTTCGCAATTTCAACCTCGTGTAAGATATTGTAGTCACGTGACACGCTTGACGTCATTAAGACAACAGAGTGGCTCTCACCATCAGGATGGCGATTTGAGATCCATAAATACACCTTTCTACGTCTTTGCACACAGAGTAGACCCAGCTCAGACGACTCCTATAGGATTTAATCTTAATTAAAATCCTTGATGTCATTATTTCTTACAGTTTATTATTAGTTTATCCAATACAGTGTCATACAAACATAAGCCAACGATTTAACATAATAAACACATGATTGGCAATTCCCATACATGAATATTCATCGAGGAAAGGGTTAAACAATCTTGAAAGTGGACCATGAGCACATGCTACATGCCAAGTATGAAGGTCCTCGGGCCTAGAGTTCTGGAGAGGAAGATTGTCATAGTTTTCCGCCGTTTCTTTCTTCGTGGCTTCCCGCCTTTTGATGACGTCATAACAGTTAGAATGGACAAATTGAAATGATGAAATCATGAAATCGTGAAATTGTGAAATCGTGAAATCGTGAAATTGTGAAATCGTGAAATTTTGAAGTGAAATCATGAAATCGTGAAATTGTGAAATTGTGAAATTGTGAAATCGTAAAATTGTGAAATTTTGAAATTTTGATGAGAAATCGTGAAATCGTGAACTTGTGAACTTGTGAATTTTTTGAGTGAAATCGTGAATTTGTGAAATCGTGAAATCATGATTTTGAAGTGAAATCGTGAAATCGTGAAATTGTGAAATTGTGAAATCGTGAAATTTTGAAGTCAATTGCATTGTGTGAAATCTTGAAATGTAAATGTCACCGCCGGTCTTTCGTAGTAATTACTTATACATGTACATGCAAACAGTTTTGATCCAGGTGAGACGCCGAGTATCCAAACTCTTTGTTACTGTGACTATTTTATGAAACATAAATTAGAAAAATTAAAAATTGTAGCAGACGACAAAGTTTGCAGACGACAAAATTTGGCAGCGAAAGAGTTAACCCTTTCCCTTATGTAAGCGAATTTTACGCATCTGCAAACAGAGTAGACCCAGATCAGACGGCTCATATAGGACCCGTCTGATCAGGGTCTGCTCTGTTTGCTTATGGTGTAATATAGATCTGATTATACAGCTTCTGCCTGAGCCAAAATGGCCTGTGTTCATATGCCATAATAAAAAATAATTTAATTAATATTCATGACGTCATTATTTCTTACATGAATATGCAACAGGGAAAGGGTTAAGCCTGAACAAACAATGCTTTCTGATGATAATACATGTAGAACAATTCTAACTCATTTTTTCTAAACAGAGCATTTTCTACACTGACTATTTATGACAACATGCTTCTACATTATTTTACGCTATGGAAAAATCAATGCCATCACCATTTTAGTTGAAGCGTTTGGCTTTTTTGTCGGAAGCGATTTGTCTCCATTTTGTGGCAGAAAAGTGCAAGAATGATATGATTTACAAAGCAAAAACGAGACAAGCTGCTACAGCAAACACGCACATAATGGCCTCGTTTCAATTCGTCTTCCGTTCATGTGTGAAAGAGAAATTATCCTTATACCTGATAGAGTCACTCTTTGAAGCATTTGAAAATAGAGTAGATCGAGATCAGATGGTTCCTATAGAAGCCGTCTGATAAGAGTCTGCTCTATTTACATATGGAATGGTGCAGATCGTATTATTCAGTATCCATGCTTATAAAACTGTCTAGTTAAGTCTGTGTTCGTTCTCAATCTTTTGATTGGTCATATTTGAGCCAAAGGCTCAAATCTGACCAATCAAAAGCTTCTGTCATGGTCAACATTTCCAGCGTTCATATGACAATATATCAATTCAGTTAATTTTTATTCATTACGTCATCAATTCTTATATGAATATTCATGAGGTAAAGGTAATTTGGTTTTAGTAGGTCTGTATCGAATTTCAACACATTTGAACTTCGATATCTCGAACTCTGATAACTCGAATTTCTTGATAACTCGAGTAACATTTCAGGTCTTCCAAAATTTATAATACAGAATTGTTTTAAATGAATCATTACGCATATCTATAAACACGTGACAATTTAATACAGATCGAAAGTAATGCTGAAAGCTCCCGCAGGAGCTTTAAACATTACTTTACACCTACATTAAGCTGTAAACTTGAAGAAACGTTGAAATTAGTAATCGGATGACTCGAACCTCTGTTATCTCGAAGTAATTTATATGGTCCTGGAAGTTCGAGATATCGAGGTTCATCTGTACATGTTTTGTTACCTGTATAGACCCTTATACTGTTAAGTTCTAATCGATATGCATTAGCAAACAACTTGCATACAGATGAGAAGCCGAGTAACTCGACGTCTCATCTGGATCCAAACTGTTTGACATTTGGTCAGTAGTTTGCCCCAAACTCTGGACGAATCTGAGGTACTTTAAGTTTCAAACAGCTTCGATACAGAATAGGCGCCGAATAACTAGTACACAGGACATACAGTAGAACCTGTCTTAACCCATTACCTCATATGCTATTTTTAGATACAACCTCTTTGAATAAATCTACCGAAAAGGAGCGTTAACTAGAGAAAAGGGAGTTTTAGAATTTTGTAGTTTGAAACCATTGTGATAAAAAGAGCATTTGCTCCTATAGGAGCAAATGCTCTATTTATCACAATGGTTTCACAAAGTGACTTTTACAGAGTCGCCAAAGTCGTCAATATGAGGGAATAGGTTAAGCGACCGTAAGAAATAGGTCTATTCATGGGTATGTAGTAGCTTAATGCATGTCAAAAGGAATGCAGAAAGCTCCTATATATATAGGAGCTTTCTGCATTACTTTTGACCTGCATTAAGCAACCACCTGCTTTTTAAGATGTCTGCGTTCGATAAATTCAAAGTCGCTTAAGACAGGTTATACTGTAGTGCAATTATGTTTCCTTCATATCAAAGCTTTTTCACGCCTTTGCAAACAGAGTTTGATTATGAAATTATAATAGATTCAAGACATCATTATTTCGTACATGAATATGCATGGATATTTATTCAAAATGTCATTATTTCGTACATAAATATGCCACAGAGGAAGTTGTAACCCTTTAAAGTCCACGCTTACATAGACGTGTAACAAATGCAAACAATCTTGGTCCAGTTTAGACGGCTCCTGGAGCAGCCCTCTGATCAGCGCCAAGAATGTTTGTTGAAGCCATGGATGCCAATGGCATATTCTTTGTTATCCAACTGCTGTATTCCCTCCACATGAAAAATGGATGAGTTCCAAAGTAATATCTGGACTGTTTCACCTTGAATAATGCGGGAATAAATGGGTTAATTTTGAAATGTTTAGGTCACATCAAGAAATGAGATAGATCACAAAATGTAAAATATGTGATTGGGTTGCTTGTTAAAATGCCATCACATGTGTGACAAAAATGTGATCACATTTCTCACAGATGTGAAAAATGTGATCTCGAAAGTACGAGGTCTTACAAAGCTCTATTTCATTGCAGTCGTTCATTAAACACTTTTAAACCAAATAAAAACAACAAAATCCCTGTCTGACTGTATAATCGCATTTCCCAAAGGGCATTATTAATTCATCCCATCGTATAATGTTGCTATAATTCATACCATAATTAGGTGAAATTAAATTTCAAACGTTCCCTAGCCGCCAAGTGCAGCTCATTCTTCTGAGATGAAGTGTTACACCTTGGGTAAAGTGCTATTAACCCTTTCACCGCCACAGTCGCATAAATGCACCACGACAAATAGTGCAGTCCCAGATCTGACGCCGCCTTTTCAAGGCGGCGTCTGATCAGGAACTTCACTATTTGTCTCATTTGCTATTTCTATGTTTGTGCTTTATTCCTTTGAAATTTACATCTATGTATCCAAAGTCCTTACTGTATCGAATGATTTAACAAAATTGGATTGCAGACGACAATTAGAAATTTGGCGCCGAAAGGGTTAAATCTGCTGAGTGATTTATTTTTCACCCACTACTTTTTCTAAAGCTATAATCAGTAAGTCTACAAAAATGCAACGAGGGTGTCCTATCAGGATCTAACCTGTTCGAAAAGGCAACCACTATTCCGTCTGCAGAAAGGCTAAAGGTTAAGTACTAACCCTTTCACTCATATAAATGCCTTTCATGCATTTGCAAACAGAGTAGACCCTGATCAGACGGCTCCTTAGGAGCCGTCTGATCAGGGTCTGCTCTGTTTGCTAATGAAATTCGACGAGAAAGTCTAGGAGCTTTCTGCATGGCTTTAATCCTACATTAAGCAACCGCCTACTTAAAATTCTTCGTTACTAAAATTTGGAACTATCGTGTTTTAACTGTACTTGCAACGATAATTAAAAATTCACTGAAGACGTGTTAAAAGTGGATTTATTCAAACAAGATAACCTTTAGGCCCAAACTCATAAACTTTTATCATGCTCGGTGCAACATGACTGAGATTGGCAAACAGCTTAGATCCAGATGAGACGACCAGGACAACGGTCCTTTTCATCGTTTACGCTTCAAATGAACTGTTTAACTCAGATAATTACCGTCTCACTGGACGTGTTAAACTTGTCGCCCGAAGACAGAACAACTCTTTACCGGCTGATCGATATTATCAGACTGTTAGGTTCATTTGACTCAAAATTACTTTAGCCCTTACAGTGCGGGACACAAGTCATTAATGTTCTTTTCAAACAGTCTAGACCCAGATGAGAGGGCTCCTAGAGGAGCCCTCTCATCAAGGTCTGCATTGAATTTGTTTGTCATGTTACACATTTCTTTAGAAAAAATCCTAATTCACCATAAGCTTGATCTGTTTGAATTTTAGAAGAGTCCATTTGGAAACACATCGCTGTAAGGGTTAAAAAGAAATGTTATTCTTTTGAGAATACTCCTCAAGGAAAGACGTCAGCTTGATTGATTGTTAGCTTGGGTCTAACGAGTATTTCGAGAATGTTTACCCTTATCTAGCTGTTTGTTTCTTGGTTCTTATTAGCAAACAGATTGGATCCAGATGAGACGCCGAGTAACTCGACATCTCATCAGGATCCAATCTTTTGACACTCAATCAAGAGCTTCTCAAAAGCTCGATCGACCCGGAAGTAGAGAAAATGGCACAATATCCAAGTTTAAGCAGGCATTATTTTTTTTCAAAGCAAGGCAAGGATTAAGTGTTTTCCATCGTGGAGAAACATGTTGTAACAGACAGTTCTGTAATAATCAATCTCATTTTGCAAATCTGTTTTTAAAACAGTTGGAATTACATTTCAATCTGCTGATTTTGTTTTCGCTTTTTACCTGGTCAATATTCACATAAGAAATAATGACATTATTAATGATAATGATACGAATGCAGTAAAACCCCTCTAATGCGACCACTTTATGGATGAAACTAGATGTTTTAAAAGCAGGTGCTAGCTTAATGCAGGACGAATGTTATGCAAGAAAGCTCCAGCGGGGTGGTTGCTTAATGCGGGACGAATGTTATGCAGAAAGCTCCTGCAGGAGCTTTCTGCATAACATTCGTCCTGCATTAAGCTACAACCTCACTAAATGAGGAACGCATATACACCAGGTGCAGACAAAAGTATTTGACATTTGGCTGTTTAATTTCGAAATGTTGTTTACAATCAATTAATTATCCATTCGGGATATTCAACAAACGTTTGTAAGTCTGGCACGTTTTATGAACTCTTTCCATGTTCAATATGCATTTAAGTAAAACAGCAATCATAAAAAATAAGTTAACCTATAGAAGCCGTCTGATCAAGGTTTACTCTGTTTTCAAATGTATGGAAAGGCGTTTATATGAGGGAAATATTCGTACTCTACTCCATAAATACGCCGTTTAACACCGTTTCAAATACGAGGGGTGTTCCATAAATAATGTCATCTGTGCTTTATTTCGCGGAAATCGTGCAATTCATGCACAAAACCACCTCGTGTCGATTGAGTGATCACTGGCTCGTGACACAGGTAAATATCTCGTCCACACGTTCACTTGCCTCGGTACAGTGTACATCGTTTCATAGCCTATTCGTTAGACTATACACAAAATGACAGGAAAACGAGCTGAAAATGTTCTTGAAATTAGGGCCTATATAAAAGGTAGGTCATTACTCGGCATAAAGGCTGTAGATATTCACCGCGAGGTGTGTGACATTTATGAGGAGGGCCAAATGTCCCACAAGACTGTTTCTAGGTGGGTAGCTAAATTTAGTGCTGGGCAGCAGCAACTGAAAGATGCTGCTCGCCCAGGTCGTACTGCAACAACTACGACCAAAGGTAACATAGAAAAAATCCGAAATATCCTCAAAATTGATGCTCGATTCACCGTAAGACAATTGGCTCGAATGACAAACTTGTCGTTAGCAAGAGTTCATGCAATTTTGAAGAAACACCTAAAAGTTAGAAAGATAAATGCAAGATGGATACCCCATTTGTTAACGGACGAGCAAAAGAAGACGCGTGTAACAATGGCAAAAAAAACCTTCTCAAAATGTACCCAAAATATAGTAAAAAGGCTTTTGATAATATAGTCACTGGTGATGAGACCTGGGTGTATTATTTTGAACCAAAGCGGAAGGTTTCCAACCGAATATGGGCCACTAAAAATGCCAGACGCCCAAGTATTGCCAAACGAATACGAACGGTAAAGAAGGTTTTGTATGCTATTTTTTTCACTAATAAGGGTCCAGCTATTCAAATCCCGGTGCCAAAAGGCAGAACGGTCACAGGCAAGTTCTATAAAAACGTTGTTCTGAGAAAATTGAAGAACTACTACAAAAGTAGCCGCCCCAAAACAGGACTTAAGTATGTCCGACTTTTGCATGATAATGCACCCGCTCACAAGGCACGTATTGTGACTGACTTTTTGGAGTCAGAGAAGGTTACCGTCCTTCCGCACCCTCCGTATTCGCCAGACTTGGCCCCCTGCGACTATTTTCTCTTTCCAAAACTTAAATATCATTTATCTGGAAGGAGATACAATTCGAGAAATGCCCTTTGATCTGCTGTTTATCAGTGTCTGATGGGTGTCCCCATTGAAGAGTATGAAAAATGCTTCCAAAAATGGATTGACCGGCTGAAAAGGTGTATTCTGGCTGGCGGAGAATATTTTGAAGGGCAGAGTAAATTAAAATGAACAAAAGCACTTCCGCTATATGAGCACCGATGCAAGTGACATTATTTTTGGAACACCCCTCGTATAGACCCAGTCATTTGAAGTCATATAAACTGCAGAAACATTAGAATAAGATCGAGATTATTTCATAAGTATACAGATCATGGTCCATGCTTATAAAGCTTTTGATTGGTCAGATTTGAGTTCTCAAGCTTTTGATTGGTCAGATTTGAGCCAAAGGCTCAAATCTGACCAATCAAAAACTTGAGAACGAACTCAGACTCAACTAAAAGTTTTATAAGCATGGACCCAGGTCTGCTCTGTTTGCTGGTTAAATATGAAATTGATTCTGTAGTTTCTATCATGGACAAAAACTCTCTATTCATATAGCATTATAATTATTCAAGGATTTATTTTTACATGGAGTTATAGGCCTATTGGTATATAGATTCGCACTTTAGCTAGCACATTTCGGTAATGCTTGGATTTAACGGAAATGTTTGGAAGGAAAGAAATGAATCTAGGAAATATTCTAGGAAATAACTGAAATACTTAAAAAAATTCTATTAATTACTATGAGAAATGCAGCACAAATATTATTTCAAACTGGTTGACGAATCTATTCTTTTACCTGCTAGAAATGTTTTTTCACAAACTGTGTAAACAGAGTAGACCAACATCAGATGGCTCCTGTAGGAACCGCCTGGATCTGCTCTGTTTGATTAAAACAGTATAGACAAATACGATAAAGAAACTGTACATTTGGTATGAGGGACTTTTGTTATACGTATTTTACAAATTTGGTATCAAAATGCGCAAAAAATGTATTGGCTACACGATGGTGCATTTTAAATTGTGATTTATTAATTTGCAGATCATAATTTTGTGTGTGAGTGACGATGGTGTGAAAAGTAAAGGTTGCAGACTTGTAATGTTTTGTACATGCAATTGTCGTTTTGCCATCGAATGTGTGTCAAGTTCCGTGACAAAATATCAGTACATGTATCTGTTGTGGCCTCCTCATGATTATACGGATCAACACGATAAAGAAACTGTACATTTTTATATTTGGAATAATTTGTTTTGTTACAAAGGCTAGAATTACGAATTTATCAACATTGATGGAGATATGTTTTATTTTTACTTTTTCAATATTGAATGATCCGTTATAATTCAGAGCTACAGACAAGGGTGTGTAACCAAATACTAAAATCGTCATTTCTCCACCAAACTATATACCGTGACCACTCTTTAGAATCGTCTCGAAGAGACGATTCTAAAGAGTGGTCACAGAAAAGGGTTTGGTGGCTAAATAAAGGAGCTATTCTTGAAAATGTCAAATTTACGCATCTTGTCTGGACCTAAGGTTATTGTTTTTGATAACATCCATTCACCATGAAAGGGAGTGATTTCCAGGAGGATTTCGAATGTTCAACCGCTGCTGTGAGTTAGTTATAAACACGTCTTATACAAAACATTGCGAGATGTAATATCACCTTATGGAATTTGTAGCACTTTGTAGATTTCCCTTTATACTATTTGAACTTTAACCTCTTCCTTAGTGAACATTTATACATGAATTGACCACTTCATGAATATTCATGAAGTTGATTTTATAATATAAAACTTTCAATGATTTTTTTTGCTGTGACAAAAACTATAGAATCAGATATGTATCATGTCATACATAAACAGAATATACCCTGATCAGACCAAAGGTGTCCGACGCATGCTTGGACTCACCCATAGAACCCCCCCCCCCCCCCCCAAAAAAAAAAAAAAAAAAATTAAAAAAAAAAACAACGTGATCGAAGTGTGTTCAACTAGCCTAAAACTATCTATTTGAACCCTAAACCACTACGAAAAACAAGAAAAACACGACCCGGAAAATGTTTTCCTTTCGGGTCTATATATGTATTGAAAGGTATCTAACTACGCCAGATCAACGGCGGAAAATTCAACAGTCATGTTTTTCAAAGTCTTACAGCAAAGCCAATTCAACACCGATTTCAATCATTTTGGTCTTGATCCGTTCCAAATTCCATATATTAACCAGCACAGTTAGTGCTTTCTTTAAATATTGCTCCGTCTTGTTGCTGCAAGACCGCTAATTTGAAAAAACGCTAGAGCGAAACGATGTGACTCCCACCAGGATGCATAGAAGTATATAGGGGGAACTGTATTCGTTTCACTTTTCAACAAAAACGCGAATTATGCTGAACCACATTCGAAAAACACTCAACTCACCGCAGTTAAAACGATGTTGGCTATTTCCAGTCTGATATGAGACGCCAGTTTTCTTTCTCCTACTTTCGTTTTGAACGGAGATGGCCATTTCGCTGTGGCCCGGAAGTAGTAGTCAATTTGCATATCTAATAGTTTATAAGCCGGGTCACAGCAAAATGGTCGCATCCGTTCAAAAAGAAAGTTGGGGAAAGAAAACTGGCTCCTCGTAGCAGACTGAAAATAGTAAGCGCCGTTTTAATTGCGGTGAGTTTAATGTTTTTCGATAGTGTTTCACCATAATTCCTGTTTTTGTTGAAAAGATTAACTAATACAGATCCCCCTATATACGTCTATGCATCCAGGCGGGAGTCACATCGTTTCGCTCTAGCGGTTTTTCAAATTCGCGGTCTTGCAGCGATAAGACGGAGCAATATTTAAGGAAAGCACTGACTGTGCCGCTTAATATATGGACTTTGGAACGGATCAAGACCAAAATGATTGAAATCGGTGTTGAATTGGCTTTGCTGTAAGACTTTGAAAAACATGACTGTTGAATTTTCCGCCGTTGATCTGGCGTAGTTAGATACCTTTCAATACATATATAGACCCGAAAGGAAATTTTTTTCCGGGTCGTGTTTTTCTTGTTTTTCGGAGTGGTTAAGGGTTCAAATAGATAGTTTTAGGCTAGTTGAACATACTTCGATCACATTTTTTTTTTTTTTTGGGGGGGGGGGGGGGGGTTGTCTAAGGGTGAGTCCAAGCATGCGTCGGGCACCTTTGGATCAGACGGTTCCTATAGGACCCGTCTGATCTGGATCTACTCTGTTTGCAGAGTCCTGAAGAAGCGTTAACATCAGGGAAAGGGTTAATGCAAGAGTGGTCATTTTCCACCAACGAATAATGTCTTCCATAGTAACAGTTGTCTCGGTGTCAATTAGGTACCCAATTAGCCAAAAATCGGATTTGGCCGAAGTTCTTGATAGAAACATTATGAGTCTATTCCCGTCTCTCCCTTGAGATACAAAAAAGCTTTTAACCTTTACCATAATCCCCGGTGACGTTAGTTTTAGTTTTATTTTGTTTATAAAATGTAGCCTGGTTCTTAGATTGTTTGGGTCCTACAGGAACGCTACGTTATTAACTCATTAACCCATATATGGGACGTAGGCAAACAGTATAGACTCTGATCAGACGCCGCATAATGCGGCGTCTGATCAGAGTCTACACTGTTTGCTGATAGGAATTTCAATATAAAACAAAACGAAATTGAAAATTTAGGCCATGCAACCCTTAGATAAAAAATGGACTAATCCAATATATAAACATGGAAGAATCCATTGGGAGCAAATGGATTAACCACCTAATCAGGATTCAAACTACATGCAAACGATACTCTAGGATTCGGTTGTGGTATGGTACATGTATATGTTAATATATTATCTGATAAATATTCTTGAAAGCAAGAATCCCACCATGGATCTTTATTAGCTGATTTTTTTATATAATGGCACATGATCAAGGACATGGCAGAAAGTGTAGAACCGAATCTTTATACTTTCCTAAGAAAACAGAGCAGACCCTGACCAGACGGTTCCTAAAGGGACCGTCTGATCTGGGTCAACTCTGTTCGCTTAGGTGTCAAAAGTCGTTAAAAGGCGTCTCTATCAGGTAAAGGGTTAACCCGTTCTGTACGGGGCATGAGTCACTAATGTCCTTTGCAAACAGTGTAAACCCAGATGAGCCCTCTCATCAGGGTCTGCACTGTTTGTCACGCTACACTAATTCTAGAAAGATCCCTAAATATTCACCGTAAGCTTGACCTGTTTGAATTTTGGAATAGTCCATTTGAAAATTCAGCGTTGTAAGGGTTAAGGTCAGACTTATCATGTATTGACAGTTTAAGTAACAGCTGAGCAAATTTGTAACTCTTCAGAATTGTACGGTATCGGTTATGTTTCGCGGTCTTACTGGGAGTTCGCGATGTGTCGCGTGGGCCGCTCGTGATCTTACCAATAAATCAGTAAAGTCTCTTTTATAGCGGCCATTTACAATATAGTATTTTTTATCCGTGATTATTCATTAACTGATATTTATAATGATATATGAACACAGGATGTTTGGCCATAATCTGTGACCATATTCCTAATGGTCCCTGAGGAGAAACTTAACCCTTTCTCCCATATAAACGTGTTTTCGCGCATTTGCAAACAGTGTAGACCCAGGTCAGACGGCTCCTACAGGAGCCGTCTAATCAGGGTCTGCTCTGTTTGCTAATGGAATTTGAAAAATCTGTTTCTTTACTTTCTAAAATGGCTACAATGTTCCATCTTCCATACTTCATTAATTATTTTGTCCATGAATATTCAGTAGGTGTTGAAATTTGGACTAAACATAGAACAGGGAAAGGGCTAAGAAAATCCCTTTCTTGAATATTTCCTAACCTTGTAACATCAATAACAGTAAAGTTACCAAAGAGTAATAAAGCATTATATAAAATATATATTAACCCTTTCCCTCATATAAACGTGTTTTCACGCATTTGCAAACAGAGTAGACCCAGATCAGACGGCTCCTGGAGGAGCCGTCTGATCAGGGTCTACTCTGTTTGCTAATAGAATTTGAAATAGCTGTGTCTTTAGTTTCTAACATGGCTACAATGCCCAACCTTCCGTATCTCATTATAACTATTTTGTTCATGAATATTCAGTAGGTATTGAAATTTGGACTAAACACAGAACAGGGAAAGGGTTAAACGAAATTTAAGGAAATATTCTAAGAGAATCTGACAGAAAATATACCCTACAGGTTTTCTATAGATGTCGAGTATCTCTCCTTCAGTAGTTCCAGGGTTTAAAATTTCCAAAGGAACTTTATTTGTATGGGCCCTGATCTATGTAATTCCAAGAGCGAACAGAGCATATCCTAATTAGATGGCCCCTATAAGCGTCACAGTGTGTCTAGATCAGGTAAAAGGAGAGGATTTAACTCTTTCCTCCATCAATATTCATGTAAGAAATAATGACGTCATGAATATTAATTACGTGTATATTAATTTGTTAATTTGTTAAAGCTTTTTGCCATATCAGTAACTGTGGAATCGGACCTATATAAGTTCGTAAGCAAACAGAGCAGATCCTGATCAGACGGCTCCTATAGGAACCGTCTGATCTGGGTCTACTCTGTTCACAAAGGCATAGATCGGCGTATTTATGGAGTAAAGGTTTAAGGGGATTGAACATATCTAAATTCATATTCATTAACCTTTAGCCTGCTGAGCAAATTATTTTTTCATTTTTTTTCACCTACTTCATTTTCAAACTTCAAGCTATAATCAATTTGTCTACGAAAATAATTCAGGGTGTTAAACAGTTTGGATCCTGGTGGAGACTCATCTGGATCCAAACTGTTTGCCTAGGTATTCTCTCACCCGCCCATAGCAGGCTAAAGGTTAATATTCTAATTTCAATCATTTACTATTTTGTTCTTGTATACTCTACTAATGTGGTCAATATCTAGAACACGTTTCAGCTCATCATTTGAATAAATAAAAACACGAATATAATATTGACCTTGTTTGAATAGGACGTGGAATAGTAATATCCGAGCTAGATATGATAGCATTCCCTGATAATCAGTCCATAAATCAAGTCTAACCTTTTCGAATATGGAAAATAAGTGTATTAGCATACGCAAACAGTGGAGACCCAGATTAGAGGGCTCCTATAGGAGCCCTCTGATCAGGGTCTCCACTGTTTGTCATTCAAATTCTCCTCACAAATAATATGCATTCGTACTGAATGTACGGCATCGTTAAATAATGATGGATCGATTGACGATGCCATCATTTTAGCATTTAAAGGATTAAATAAACAGACGGGGTTTTTAGGTCAATTTATATGAATCTTGTATTGTCATATCCATATAATGGATGGTTCTAGTAAAGGACATATTTTGGTATGCAAATGAGTGTGAAAACAGTAAAACACACTAAAGGGACCACCAAAAGGCGACATATGTATGGATCTTAAATGCAAGTGTAAGCTTAATGCAGGAAGGAGAGTTGTACAGAAATCTACTGAAGGAGTTTTCCGCATTGAATTCGTCCAGCATTAAGAAACCACCTGCTTTTAAAGACAGGTTTGGTTATTCAAGAATTGGTCGCTTTAGAGGGATTTTAATGTATGTTTAAAAAATGGAAGGCATTTACCATGATCTTTATCAAGTAGACGTCAAATGTTTAGAAAAAGTACACTTCGATCTAGGACCCATACAGTAGCAAATGCTCTACTGTCAAAATTCGATTATTCGACCAGTAAAACAAGTATAAATTTCGGATTCTAACCCTTTCCCTCATATTGACGACTTTTGACGACTCTGTAAAAGTCACTTGATGAAACCATTGTGATAAATAGAGCATTTGCTCCTATAGGAGCAAATGCTCTATTTGTCACAATGGTTTCAAACTACAAAATTCTGAAAGTTTCCTTTTCTCTAGTTAATGCTCCTTTTCGGTAGATTTATTCAAAGAGGTTGTATCTAAAATAGCCTATGAGGTAATGGGTTAAGACAGCTGGCAGCTTAAATGCAGGATGTAGACATTTATAGGAGCTTTCTGCATGACTGTCATCCTGCATTAAGCAACTACCTGCCTTAAAAGGGTACCCATTCTTCATTATTAAAATTTCGAAGTATCGAGTTTTTATTGTATAATCACATTGGTTTCAAAACTACACAATTCTAAACGTGTCCTGTTCGCTTATTCAAAGAGGTTGATCTGAAAATAGCATATTCATGCATGGAATGGGTTGAAGACGGGTTTCACATGCAACCGTTTTGGATCCTGGTGAAATTGAAGAAAACCAAACACTCAAATTTGAATCAGACGTAAATGTGTCCAGCAGACGACAATGCTGGCACTGAAAGGATTAACTAAGGGGTATTTAGGATATTCAACATTCTTTCCATATCAATATTTTTTTCGCACAGAGAATGCAGAGCTACCGATAAAGGTGCGTACCCAAATACATCATTTCTCAACTAAACCAAATACTGTGATTGCTCTTTAGAATCGTCTCTGCTAGACAATTCTAAAGAGTGGTCACAGTATTGGGTTTGGTGGAGAAATAAAGGAGCTATTGTTGAAATTGTTGAAATTTACACATCTCATCTGGACCTCTGGAGAAGGTGCAAGAGTGGTGGTATACGTTGCTCTTTACGTTGCCACAGCCAGTTACAGAAACCAGTGACGGGAAGAAAAACACGGAATACTCATCTCATTCACAAAGACGTCCACAAAAGATGTGTAAATTAAAACATTTTCAAAAATACAGTAAAACCTCTTTATAAAGGCCACTAAATTACATCAAGTATCTTGTGTTAAAGGCAGGTGGATGCTTAAAGCAAGGTGAAAGTAAAATAGAACGCTCCTATAGGACCTGCCCAAAATACCAACTAATTAACACAATTTAGTGGTCGTTATAGAGAGGTTCTACTGTAGCTCCTTTATCTGTCCATGAAACCCTATGTTGTGACCACTTTTGGAGAAGATTCTAAAGAATGGTCACTACATAATGGCTTGATGGGGGGAAATTGCGGTTTTCATTCTCAGAAAATATTTAATCAATAAAAATACAGATATTATGGAAGCATTCCGACTGTATACGCCATTTTGTCTGCAAATCTAATACTTAACACTTTAACTGTTAAATTTTCAAAGAGGAGTGGCCTATCATTGTTCAACGACGGACTCCATTCTGGATGAAAAAATAAACTTGCGAGAGGATTTCGAGTGAAAAACTGTGTAGATCCTGGTCAGAGGACTCCCCTAGGAACGGTCTGATTTGGATATATACTGTTTGCACGTGCCAGTTAACTCGTTTATCGCTTTTAAATGGTTAAGTTATTCCACAATATTGCTCGATGGTGCATCGCTATGACGGATGGGATTGTTAACCCTTTCCCTCATATAAACGTCTTTTCATGCATTTGCAAACAGAGTAGACCCAGACCAGACGGCTCCTATAGGAACCGTCTGATCAGGGTCTGCTCTGTTTGCTTTTGACAATATATAGATTAGATTCCCTTGAAAAGTTAACCTTATAAAAAGTCAGCTAATAAATATTTATGATGTCATTATTTCTTATATGAATAATGAACAGGGAAAGGGATAACACATCATGCGCCTTTTACTAGGCAGGCTAAGAACTTTGCAAAATGCAAGAACAATAGATTTTAATAAGGTTAATAAACCATTTTCCTCATTCATACGTCTTTTGACGTCTTTGAAAACACAGTCGACCTAGATCAGATGGCTCCTGTAGGAGTATTCTAATCAAGATCTACCCTGTTTGCTTGTGGCATAATATAGATCTGATTCTACCGTATCCGCAATGGCCGGATTAGCCAAGACAACAGATCAGAAAATGAAGCCATGCATTCTTGTGTAAATATTCATGACGAAAATGAATATTTTTCAGACACTTGGGGTTTTAATGCAATTGTATGGCTTTTATTTTTAATCAAATTAACTCCCGCGATTCCATAAATAAGCAACACGTTTTGACCTAGATCAGACGGATCCTGGAGGAGCCGTCTGATCAGAGTCAAGAATGTTTGTAACAAATGGATGTCAATGGTACATGTACAGCGGGGTGACAAAAGTCATTTAAGATCCGCCATGTTTGTTTTTATAAAAATCAATACTAGCAACTTCAGGCCCCTGTGGTACTCGTATACCTTAACCAAGTAAACATTTAAATGACTTTTGTCACCCCGCTGTATATAGTAAACCCCTCCAAAATCAGACGTTAAATTTAGTATAAATATCGGTCTTGGAGACAGGTGGCAGCTCAATGCAGAGTGAAAGTCATGCAGAAAGCTCTTCTGGGAGCTTTCTGCATGACTTTCACTCTGCATTAAGCAGCCACCTGCCTAAAAAATCTAACAATGAAGAAAATATTCCAAAATAGGGAATTAATATAATACATAAATACTTGAACTGCTAGCAGTTCAAGTATTTATGTAAAAAATCTAAATTCTTCTTTTCTAGAATCCCGGTTTAAGGAGGTTTTACTGTATACCAGGATATTCTTAGTTCGCGATGCACTCTCCAACGTTAATATGACAAATGGATTGGTTCCAGATCTGAGTTTGGACGAGTTTACTACATAATATGGATTAATGCGTTAACCCATTACCTCATAGGCTATTTTTAGAAACAACCTCATTGAATAAATCTATCGAAAAGGAGCATTAACTAGAGAAAAGGAAAATTTAGTATTTTGTAGTTTGAAACCATTGTTATAAATAGAGCATTTGCTCCTATAGTGGTCCTACAATGGTTTCACAATGTGACTTTTACAGAGTCGTCAAAAGTCGTCAATATGAGGGAATGGGTTAAGCAGCAGTCTCGTGTCTTATTAGACCAACGCCCATTTTAACCTTTTACTCCATGAACATGCATGTACATGTAATAATGACGTCACGAATATTAATTGAATTATTTTTCATAATGGCACTATGGATAAGGGATTTTTTATCCTATCAGAATCGGTAGAATTATATCTATATTATCTCGTAAGCAAACAGAGAACCTGGTCAGACGTCTTTCGTAGGAGCCGTCTGATCTGGGTCTACTCTGTTTGTAAAGGAGTAGAAAGGCATACAGTTGAACTTCGATATCTTGAACCTAAAGGGACCATACAAATTAGTTTGAGATAACAGATGTTCGAGTAATCCGGTTTCTGATCTGACCAATATACAACATGTATTCAATTTACAGCTTACAAGCCGAAAGTATTGCTGAAACTTTCAGCATTACTTTCGACCTGCATTAAGCTGTCCACATGTGTTTCTAGATATATGTAGTGATACATTTTAGAATTCTGTAATGTGAATTGGGAAGGACTGAACGTTTTATTCGAGTAATTCCGAAGTTCCGAAGTTCCAGTTATCCGAGTTCGAGATATCGAAGTTCAGCATTACTTATGGGATAAAGGATTAAACTGCTACTTTTGTTTTGAAAGGAAATGGAGTCAAAACCCCAACAGTTTTTAGAATTGATGGACGCGGTATCTTCTACGGATAAGAAATTGTCCAACCAGCTAAAAGCTAAATTATTAGTCGCATTTAGGTCAGATTATTGTGAAGTACACAACAAGGACATGACCCTCGTGACTAATGATTCAGATGGAACACGTGGCTTTACATGTACTTATATGGTAATAGGTTAAACCTTATCCTGCTGTAACAATGGCCTCTATTAAAACAATGACCTGTAAGCAATTGTTCATTTCTTCATATTCGATCAAGTTTATATGAAACTATTGACCGAGTGTCAAACAGCTTGGATCCTGATGAGACGCCGAGTTACTCGGCGTCTCATCTGGATCCAATCTGTTTGCAAATACCAATTAGTTCGTGATTGTCAGGCTGAGGTTTGATGCTCGGCAAATTATGGTAATATCCAGATTATAAATGGTGAAAGTGGACGGTCACTAATATTTGTAAAGCAAAAGTGCAAAAATGTCATTGCAGTTTTCTTGCAGAGGTCAGACGCTCGGTTTTTACATAGTTGAACTTCGATATCTCGAACTTAAAGGGCCATATAGATTACTTCGAAATAACAGAGGTTCGAGTCATCCGAATACTATTTTGAACAATTTTTCCAATTCACAACTTAATACAGGTCTAAAATAATGTTGAAAGCTCCTGTAGGAGCTTTCAGCATTACTTTCGACATGTATTAAGCTGTCAAACGTGTTTCATTATACGCGAAACATTTTAGAACAATTTTGTATTGTAAATTTTTGAATGACAGAAATGTTACTTCGAGTTATCCAGAAGTTCGAAGTATCCGATATCGAGATATCGATTTTCAACTTTATATGTACTAGAAAGTGATTTAACCATGAATTCCATGAATATTCATTTAAGAAATGATGACATCATGGATATTATTTTTTTTAAATGTCATATTAGTATATGAAAATTTTGCCAAAACAGAAATTGTACAATCAGACCTTTATAATACCATTATCAAACAGAGCAGAACCTTATCAGACGGCTCCTATAGGAGTTGTCTGGTCCGGGTCTACTCTGTTTGCAGAGGCATATTTGTAAGGCGTATTTATGGAGTAAATGGTTAACTCTTCTCGTGTTACATCTGCTTAATCTCTTATCTGCTGAACCTAGAGGTCCAGATAAGATGCGTAAACTAACCCATTACCTCAAAGGCTATTTTTAGATCAAACCTCTTTGAATAATTCTACCGAAAAGGAGGAACATTAACTAGAGAAAAGAAAAGTTTTTTTGTAATTTGAAACCATTGTGATAAAAAAAGCATTTGCTCCATAGGAGCAAATGCTCTATTTATCACAATGGTATCAAAAAGTGATTTTTACCGAGGCGTCGAAAGGCGTATTCATGGAGGAAAGGGTTAAAATATTTTCAAGAATAACTTCTGGTTTCTCCACCAAACCCTATGTTGCGACCACTCTTTAGAAACGATTCCAAAGCGTAGTCACAACATAGGGTTTGGTGGAGAAATGGCGATTTTAGTATCTGAGCATGCACACTTATCTGTTGCTCTGCTAACCTTTTACTGACAGCAGATTTGTTCAAGCTTTTGAGAAACTGCAGACCGAATGTCAAACAGCTTAGCCTCTTACTCGGTTATTCGTTGTTTAATCTGGATCTCAGCGGTTTGCAAACACCAATCAAGTAGCGAACATGGTTCGTTAGATGATGACGATGATGATGATTCCCTTAGGGAAGCTGTTTCAAATATGTTTAACCCATTCCCTCATAGGCTAATTTTAGATCCAACCACTTTGAATAAATCTACCGAAAAGGAGCATGAACTAGAAAAACGGAAACGTTTATAATTATGTAGTTTGAAACCATTGTGATATGTGGAGCATTTGATCCTATAGAATCAAATGCTCTATTTATCACAATGGTTTCAAGAAGTGACTAATACATGCAGAGGCATAGAAAGGCGTAATTATGAAGGAAAGGGTTAAGTGACACTGTAGTTTGAGTCCTGAATTACCATTTGCGTAATACTTTATCTCTCTTTAGCTGCCATTGTCGCATCTGTGATTACCTTACAAAGAGTTTGGATCCAGATGAGACACCGAGTAACACGGCATCTCATCAGGATCCAAACTGTTTGTTACTGTGGTAATGTTTTGAAAGAAAACGGAATAAAAATAACAAACGAAAAATAAAGCAGACGGCAAATATTGCAGACGATGGGCATGGTTAAAGAATGCTAGATATTGACTTAAACAGGGGGGTGGTTGGACAGTAAAAAGGCCCTGTAAAGCCCTGAAAATGAGCATTAGTAGGGTTTTTAAAACCGGCTGTAAAATACTTTTTGAGGCCTTCAGAGGTAGCATTGTTTGATTTATATTGTCAAAACATGTGGCACAATTGAAAGAAACAGCATTAAGCCTGTAATGTATATTTTGTTGTGGTCATTAAGGAGGCAGTACACAAAATCATGCCAAATATTCGCATTGGCCCCGGTCAAAATCTTAATATTTCAGCAAATGTGGACTTTCTGTGATTATTAAAGTCCAATAGCATATTTTCTAGTACTTTTTGTACCGAAATCTTACAGAAATGCATGTTCTCAAATGATTGAGTGCAGAGGTCATGACCTTTTCCATGTTACTGTAGAGAAATGAAAGGCAAATTCGAAACTAACATTTCTAGCTCTGCGGTCTGAAAAAGCATTGAAAAAAACAGTGTGTGAAAACGAAAGTAAGTGGCAAAAAAAGTAGATGGTAACCTGTATATTTTTGGGTTCTCTGTAAGACGTGCATGGGATAAAGTTGCAAGACGCATTTACAGTACGCGGCCAAAAGTGCGCGTTATCGGAATACGCAAGGCAGCAGAGGACATACTTTGCTAGTTTTTGTCATGTGTTTTCGCGGTCAACACAAATGTTTGGAAAGGACTAAAATAGGCCTAAAAGGGACTTTCTGTGCTAGTGAATGGTGTTTTTTTATTGTTTCGAGACAGATGTCTGTGAAAAAGTATGTATTCTCTTGCAGATTTTAGAGATAAGAGAAAAATTACAGTTCAGCCTTTGATCGGAGTGTCGCTCGGACAGCTGATTCCAGTTTAGTGTGTACTGCCCCCTTAAGGTAAAATTGGTGGATTTTAAATTTCAAATAGACAATAAGTTATTGTATTTGTCTAACACTACAGACAAATTGCAACACGAAAATGTAATTTTAATGGAAGTAGGGCTATCTAAAAGGGAGAAATAAACATTTAAGTAGGGGAGGTAACTCCAAAGTAAAATTTTGACTATTTTTTGGTCTGAAGTTTTATCATGTTTGGACCCTAAATTTTTGCTATAATATGTAAGTTTGCATTGTTAGCTGGTCAATTAGATACTGAAATGTTTATCTATCATGGAAAAGGTAAACTCTACCTTGTTTTCACAGCTTCAGCTTGAAATCACCTCCAAAATCTCATGGCTAGTGCATTTTATCTGCAGAAACCTGGTCTGACAGCAGGTTGTGGAGAAATTATCATCTGTTGTTGCTTTTAAAAGTCAGGTGGTTGGTCAGTGCACATTATGGACTGGTCCGACAGATCACCATGCCTATGGGATTCATCGAATCGTATTGAATAGTGTTCGTGTAAAGCTTCGTGATCACCGGCTTGCATTTTTTTCTCATAGATCCAAATTTTCCATTATATTCAGTTATGCATGTATACATGTGAAGGAGTAGTATTTTCTCAGCAAAATTGCTAGAAAAAGACTTCAACTGATATGAACAATGTAGAAAAGGGGGATCTAGTGCATGTAAGAGGGGAAAAAAGGTAAACGAATTCAATATTCGGGTAAAAATCTAGAAAAATTTCCGCGTCCGCAAGCATGTTTTCTCTGAGATTGGAACCAGAGTGCCTTATGCACTGTAATCTAGGCAGGCAAACAACAGTTTTATGTGTGTTACATTGGAATTTGCACATTGAAACATACTGGGCATGGTTAAAGAATGCTAGATATTGACTTAAACAGGGGGGTGGTTGGACAGTAAAAAGGCCCTGTAAAGCCCTGAAAATGAGCATTAGTAGGGTTTTTAAAACCGGCTGTAAAATACTTTTTGAGGCCTTCAGAGGTAGCATTGTTTGATTTATATTGTCAAAACATGTGGCACAATTGAAAGAAACAGCATTAAGCCTGTAATGTATATTTTGTTGTGGTCATTAAGGAGGCAGTACACAAAATCATGCCAAATATTCGCATTGGCCCCGGTCAAAATCTTAATATTTCAGCAAATGTGGACTTTCTGTGATTATTAAAGTCCAATAGCATATTTTCTAGTACTTTTTGTACCGAAATCTTACAGAAATGCATGTTCTCAAATGATTGAGTGCAGAGGTCATGACCTTTTCCATGTTACTGTAGAGAAATGAAAGGCAAATTCGAAACTAACATTTCTAGCTCTGCGGTCTGAAAAAGCATTGAAAAAAACAGTGTGTGAAAACGAAAGTAAGTGGCAAAAAAAGTAGATGGTAACCTGTATATTTTTGGGTTCTCTGTAAGACGTGCATGGGATAAAGTTGCAAGACGCATTTACAGTACGCGGCCAAAAGTGCGCGTTATCGGAATACGCAAGGCAGCAGAGGACATACTTTGCTAGTTTTTGTCATGTGTTTTCGCGGTCAACACAAATGTTTGGAAAGGACTAAAATAGGCCTAAAAGGGACTTTCTGTGCTAGTGAATGGTGTTTTTTTATTGTTTCGAGACAGATGTCTGTGAAAAAGTATGTATTCTCTTGCAGATTTTAGAGATAAGAGAAAAATTACAGTTCAGCCTTTGATCGGAGTGTCGCTCGGACAGCTGATTCCAGTTTAGTGTGTACTGCCCCCTTAAGGTAAAATTGGTGGATTTTAAATTTCAAATAGACAATAAGTTATTGTATTTGTCTAACACTACAGACAAATTGCAACACGAAAATGTAATTTTAATGGAAGTAGGGCTATCTAAAAGGGAGAAATAAACATTTAAGTAGGGGAGGTAACTCCAAAGTAAAATTTTGACTATTTTTTGGTCTGAAGTTTTATCATGTTTGGACCCTAAATTTTTGCTATAATATGTAAGTTTGCATTGTTAGCTGGTCAATTAGATACTGAAATGTTTATCTATCATGGAAAAGGTAAACTCTACCTTGTTTTCACAGCTTCAGCTTGAAATCACCTCCAAAATCTCATGGCTAGTGCATTTTATCTGCAGAAACCTGGTCTGACAGCAGGTTGTGGAGAAATTATCATCTGTTGTTGCTTTTAAAAGTCAGGTGGTTGGTCAGTGCACATTATGGACTGGTCCGACAGATCACCATGCCTATGGGATTCATCGAATCGTATTGAATAGTGTTCGTGTAAAGCTTCGTGATCACCGGCTTGCATTTTTTTCTCATAGATCCAAATTTTCCATTATATTCAGTTATGCATGTATACATGTGAAGGAGTAGTATTTTCTCAGCAAAATTGCTAGAAAAAGACTTCAACTGATATGAACAATGTAGAAAAGGGGGATCTAGTGCATGTAAGAGGGGAAAAAAGGTAAACGAATTCAATATTCGGGTAAAAATCTAGAAAAATTTCCGCGTCCGCAAGCATGTTTTCTCTGAGATTGGAACCAGAGTGCCTTATGCACTGTAATCTAGGCAGGCAAACAACAGTTTTATGTGTGTTACATTGGAATTTGCACATTGAAACATACTGGGCATGGTTAAAGAATGCTAGATATTGACTTAAACAGGGGGGTGGTTGGACAGTAAAAAGGCCCTGTAAAGCCCTGAAAATGAGCATTAGTAGGGTTTTTAAAACCGGCTGTAAAATACTTTTTGAGGCCTTCAGAGGTAGCATTGTTTGATTTATATTGTCAAAACATGTGGCACAATTGAAAGAAACAGCATTAAGCCTGTAATGTATATTTTGTTGTGGTCATTAAGGAGGCAGTACACAAAATCATGCCAAATATTCGCATTGGCCCCGGTCAAAATCTTAATATTTCAGCAAATGTGGACTTTCTGTGATTATTAAAGTCCAATAGCATATTTTCTAGTACTTTTTGTACCGAAATCTTACAGAAATGCATGTTCTCAAATGATTGAGTGCAGAGGTCATGACCTTTTCCATGTTACTGTAGAGAAATGAAAGGCAAATTCGAAACTAACATTTCTAGCTCTGCGGTCTGAAAAAGCATTGAAAAAAACAGTGTGTGAAAACGAAAGTAAGTGGCAAAAAAAGTAGATGGTAACCTGTATATTTTTGGGTTCTCTGTAAGACGTGCATGGGATAAAGTTGCAAGACGCATTTACAGTACGCGGCCAAAAGTGCGCGTTATCGGAATACGCAAGGCAGCAGAGGACATACTTTGCTAGTTTTTGTCATGTGTTTTCGCGGTCAACACAAATGTTTGGAAAGGACTAAAATAGGCCTAAAAGGGACTTTCTGTGCTAGTGAATGGTGTTTTTTTATTGTTTCGAGACAGATGTCTGTGAAAAAGTATGTATTCTCTTGCAGATTTTAGAGATAAGAGAAAAATTACAGTTCAGCCTTTGATCGGAGTGTCGCTCGGACAGCTGATTCCAGTTTAGTGTGTACTGCCCCCTTAAGGTAAAATTGGTGGATTTTAAATTTCAAATAGACAATAAGTTATTGTATTTGTCTAACACTACAGACAAATTGCAACACGAAAATGTAATTTTAATGGAAGTAGGGCTATCTAAAAGGGAGAAATAAACATTTAAGTAGGGGAGGTAACTCCAAAGTAAAATTTTGACTATTTTTTGGTCTGAAGTTTTATCATGTTTGGACCCTAAATTTTTGCTATAATATGTAAGTTTGCATTGTTAGCTGGTCAATTAGATACTGAAATGTTTATCTATCATGGAAAAGGTAAACTCTACCTTGTTTTCACAGCTTCAGCTTGAAATCACCTCCAAAATCTCATGGCTAGTGCATTTTATCTGCAGAAACCTGGTCTGACAGCAGGTTGTGGAGAAATTATCATCTGTTGTTGCTTTTAAAAGTCAGGTGGTTGGTCAGTGCACATTATGGACTGGTCCGACAGATCACCATGCCTATGGGATTCATCGAATCGTATTGAATAGTGTTCGTGTAAAGCTTCGTGATCACCGGCTTGCATTTTTTTCTCATAGATCCAAATTTTCCATTATATTCAGTTATGCATGTATACATGTGAAGGAGTAGTATTTTCTCAGCAAAATTGCTAGAAAAAGACTTCAACTGATATGAACAATGTAGAAAAGGGGGATCTAGTGCATGTAAGAGGGGAAAAAAGGTAAACGAATTCAATATTCGGGTAAAAATCTAGAAAAATTTCCGCGTCCGCAAGCATGTTTTCTCTGAGATTGGAACCAGAGTGCCTTATGCACTGTAATCTAGGCAGGCAAACAACAGTTTTATGTGTGTTACATTGGAATTTGCACATTGAAACATACTGGGCATGGTTAAAGAATGCTAGATATTGACTTAAACAGGGGGGTGGTTGGACAGTAAAAAGGCCCTGTAAAGCCCTGAAAATGAGCATTAGTAGGGTTTTTAAAACCGGCTGTAAAATACTTTTTGAGGCCTTCAGAGGTAGCATTGTTTGATTTATATTGTCAAAACATGTGGCACAATTGAAAGAAACAGCATTAAGCCTGTAATGTATATTTTGTTGTGGTCATTAAGGAGGCAGTACACAAAATCATGCCAAATATTCGCATTGGCCCCGGTCAAAATCTTAATATTTCAGCAAATGTGGACTTTCTGTGATTATTAAAGTCCAATAGCATATTTTCTAGTACTTTTTGTACCGAAATCTTACAGAAATGCATGTTCTCAAATGATTGAGTGCAGAGGTCATGACCTTTTCCATGTTACTGTAGAGAAATGAAAGGCAAATTCGAAACTAACATTTCTAGCTCTGCGGTCTGAAAAAGCATTGAAAAAAACAGTGTGTGAAAACGAAAGTAAGTGGCAAAAAAAGTAGATGGTAACCTGTATATTTTTGGGTTCTCTGTAAGACGTGCATGGGATAAAGTTGCAAGACGCATTTACAGTACGCGGCCAAAAGTGCGCGTTATCGGAATACGCAAGGCAGCAGAGGACATACTTTGCTAGTTTTTGTCATGTGTTTTCGCGGTCAACACAAATGTTTGGAAAGGACTAAAATAGGCCTAAAAGGGACTTTCTGTGCTAGTGAATGGTGTTTTTTTATTGTTTCGAGACAGATGTCTGTGAAAAAGTATGTATTCTCTTGCAGATTTTAGAGATAAGAGAAAAATTACAGTTCAGCCTTTGATCGGAGTGTCGCTCGGACAGCTGATTCCAGTTTAGTGTGTACTGCCCCCTTAAGGTAAAATTGGTGGATTTTAAATTTCAAATAGACAATAAGTTATTGTATTTGTCTAACACTACAGACAAATTGCAACACGAAAATGTAATTTTAATGGAAGTAGGGCTATCTAAAAGGGAGAAATAAACATTTAAGTAGGGGAGGTAACTCCAAAGTAAAATTTTGACTATTTTTTGGTCTGAAGTTTTATCATGTTTGGACCCTAAATTTTTGCTATAATATGTAAGTTTGCATTGTTAGCTGGTCAATTAGATACTGAAATGTTTATCTATCATGGAAAAGGTAAACTCTACCTTGTTTTCACAGCTTCAGCTTGAAATCACCTCCAAAATCTCATGGCTAGTGCATTTTATCTGCAGAAACCTGGTCTGACAGCAGGTTGTGGAGAAATTATCATCTGTTGTTGCTTTTAAAAGTCAGGTGGTTGGTCAGTGCACATTATGGACTGGTCCGACAGATCACCATGCCTATGGGATTCATCGAATCGTATTGAATAGTGTTCGTGTAAAGCTTCGTGATCACCGGCTTGCATTTTTTTCTCATAGATCCAAATTTTCCATTATATTCAGTTATGCATGTATACATGTGAAGGAGTAGTATTTTCTCAGCAAAATTGCTAGAAAAAGACTTCAACTGATATGAACAATGTAGAAAAGGGGGATCTAGTGCATGTAAGAGGGGAAAAAAGGTAAACGAATTCAATATTCGGGTAAAAATCTAGAAAAATTTCCGCGTCCGCAAGCATGTTTTCTCTGAGATTGGAACCAGAGTGCCTTATGCACTGTAATCTAGGCAGGCAAACAACAGTTTTATGTGTGTTACATTGGAATTTGCACATTGAAACATACTGGGCATGGTTAAAGAATGCTAGATATTGACTTAAACAGGGGGGTGGTTGGACAGTAAAAAGGCCCTGTAAAGCCCTGAAAATGAGCATTAGTAGGGTTTTTAAAACCGGCTGTAAAATACTTTTTGAGGCCTTCAGAGGTAGCATTGTTTGATTTATATTGTCAAAACATGTGGCACAATTGAAAGAAACAGCATTAAGCCTGTAATGTATATTTTGTTGTGGTCATTAAGGAGGCAGTACACAAAATCATGCCAAATATTCGCATTGGCCCCGGTCAAAATCTTAATATTTCAGCAAATGTGGACTTTCTGTGATTATTAAAGTCCAATAGCATATTTTCTAGTACTTTTTGTACCGAAATCTTACAGAAATGCATGTTCTCAAATGATTGAGTGCAGAGGTCATGACCTTTTCCATGTTACTGTAGAGAAATGAAAGGCAAATTCGAAACTAACATTTCTAGCTCTGCGGTCTGAAAAAGCATTGAAAAAAACAGTGTGTGAAAACGAAAGTAAGTGGCAAAAAAAGTAGATGGTAACCTGTATATTTTTGGGTTCTCTGTAAGACGTGCATGGGATAAAGTTGCAAGACGCATTTACAGTACGCGGCCAAAAGTGCGCGTTATCGGAATACGCAAGGCAGCAGAGGACATACTTTGCTAGTTTTTGTCATGTGTTTTCGCGGTCAACACAAATGTTTGGAAAGGACTAAAATAGGCCTAAAAGGGACTTTCTGTGCTAGTGAATGGTGTTTTTTTATTGTTTCGAGACAGATGTCTGTGAAAAAGTATGTATTCTCTTGCAGATTTTAGAGATAAGAGAAAAATTACAGTTCAGCCTTTGATCGGAGTGTCGCTCGGACAGCTGATTCCAGTTTAGTGTGTACTGCCCCCTTAAGGTAAAATTGGTGGATTTTAAATTTCAAATAGACAATAAGTTATTGTATTTGTCTAACACTACAGACAAATTGCAACACGAAAATGTAATTTTAATGGAAGTAGGGCTATCTAAAAGGGAGAAATAAACATTTAAGTAGGGGAGGTAACTCCAAAGTAAAATTTTGACTATTTTTTGGTCTGAAGTTTTATCATGTTTGGACCCTAAATTTTTGCTATAATATGTAAGTTTGCATTGTTAGCTGGTCAATTAGATACTGAAATGTTTATCTATCATGGAAAAGGTAAACTCTACCTTGTTTTCACAGCTTCAGCTTGAAATCACCTCCAAAATCTCATGGCTAGTGCATTTTATCTGCAGAAACCTGGTCTGACAGCAGGTTGTGGAGAAATTATCATCTGTTGTTGCTTTTAAAAGTCAGGTGGTTGGTCAGTGCACATTATGGACTGGTCCGACAGATCACCATGCCTATGGGATTCATCGAATCGTATTGAATAGTGTTCGTGTAAAGCTTCGTGATCACCGGCTTGCATTTTTTTCTCATAGATCCAAATTTTCCATTATATTCAGTTATGCATGTATACATGTGAAGGAGTAGTATTTTCTCAGCAAAATTGCTAGAAAAAGACTTCAACTGATATGAACAATGTAGAAAAGGGGGATCTAGTGCATGTAAGAGGGGAAAAAAGGTAAACGAATTCAATATTCGGGTAAAAATCTAGAAAAATTTCCGCGTCCGCAAGCATGTTTTCTCTGAGATTGGAACCAGAGTGCCTTATGCACTGTAATCTAGGCAGGCAAACAACAGTTTTATGTGTGTTACATTGGAATTTGCACATTGAAACATACTGGGCATGGTTAAAGAATGCTAGATATTGACTTAAACAGGGGGGTGGTTGGACAGTAAAAAGGCCCTGTAAAGCCCTGAAAATGAGCATTAGTAGGGTTTTTAAAACCGGCTGTAAAATACTTTTTGAGGCCTTCAGAGGTAGCATTGTTTGATTTATATTGTCAAAACATGTGGCACAATTGAAAGAAACAGCATTAAGCCTGTAATGTATATTTTGTTGTGGTCATTAAGGAGGCAGTACACAAAATCATGCCAAATATTCGCATTGGCCCCGGTCAAAATCTTAATATTTCAGCAAATGTGGACTTTCTGTGATTATTAAAGTCCAATAGCATATTTTCTAGTACTTTTTGTACCGAAATCTTACAGAAATGCATGTTCTCAAATGATTGAGTGCAGAGGTCATGACCTTTTCCATGTTACTGTAGAGAAATGAAAGGCAAATTCGAAACTAACATTTCTAGCTCTGCGGTCTGAAAAAGCATTGAAAAAAACAGTGTGTGAAAACGAAAGTAAGTGGCAAAAAAAGTAGATGGTAACCTGTATATTTTTGGGTTCTCTGTAAGACGTGCATGGGATAAAGTTGCAAGACGCATTTACAGTACGCGGACAAAAGTGCGCGTTATCGGAATACGCAAGGCAGCAGAGGACATACTTTGCTAGTTTTTGTCATGTGTTTTCGCGGTCAACACAAATGTTTGGAAAGGACTAAAATAGGCCTAAAAGGGACTTTCTGTGCTAGTGAATGGTGTTTTTTTATTGTTTCGAGACAGATGTCTGTGAAAAAGTATGTATTCTCTTGCAGATTTTAGAGATAAGAGAAAAATTACAGTTCAGCCTTTGATCGGAGTGTCGCTCGGACAGCTGATTCCAGTTTAGTGTGTACTGCCCCCTTAAGGTAAAATTGGTGGATTTTAAATTTCAAATAGACAATAAGTTATTGTATTTGTCTAACACTACAGACAAATTGCAACACGAAAATGTAATTTTAATGGAAGTAGGGCTATCTAAAAGGGAGAAATAAACATTTAAGTAGGGGAGGTAACTCCAAAGTAAAATTTTGACTATTTTTTGGTCTGAAGTTTTATCATGTTTGGACCCTAAATTTTTGCTATAATATGTAAGTTTGCATTGTTAGCTGGTCAATTAGATACTGAAATGTTTATCTATCATGGAAAAGGTAAACTCTACCTTGTTTTCACAGCTTCAGCTTGAAATCACCTCCAAAATCTCATGGCTAGTGCATTTTATCTGCAGAAACCTGGTCTGACAGCAGGTTGTGGAGAAATTATCATCTGTTGTTGCTTTTAAAAGTCAGGTGGTTGGTCAGTGCACATTATGGACTGGTCCGACAGATCACCATGCCTATGGGATTCATCGAATCGTATTGAATAGTGTTCGTGTAAAGCTTCGTGATCACCGGCTTGCATTTTTTTCTCATAGATCCAAATTTTCCATTATATTCAGTTATGCATGTATACATGTGAAGGAGTAGTATTTTCTCAGCAAAATTGCTAGAAAAAGACTTCAACTGATATGAACAATGTAGAAAAGGGGGATCTAGTGCATGTAAGAGGGGAAAAAAGGTAAACGAATTCAATATTCGGGTAAAAATCTAGAAAAATTTCCGCGTCCGCAAGCATGTTTTCTCTGAGATTGGAACCAGAGTGCCTTATGCACTGTAATCTAGGCAGGCAAACAACAGTTTTATGTGTGTTACATTGGAATTTGCACATTGAAACATACTGGGCATGGTTAAAGAATGCTAGATATTGACTTAAACAGGGGGGTGGTTGGACAGTAAAAAGGCCCTGTAAAGCCCTGAAAATGAGCATTAGTAGGGTTTTTAAAACCGGCTGTAAAATACTTTTTGAGGCCTTCAGAGGTAGCATTGTTTGATTTATATTGTCAAAACATGTGGCACAATTGAAAGAAACAGCATTAAGCCTGTAATGTATATTTTGTTGTGGTCATTAAGGAGGCAGTACACAAAATCATGCCAAATATTCGCATTGGCCCCGGTCAAAATCTTAATATTTCAGCAAATGTGGACTTTCTGTGATTATTAAAGTCCAATAGCATATTTTCTAGTACTTTTTGTACCGAAATCTTACAGAAATGCATGTTCTCAAATGATTGAGTGCAGAGGTCATGACCTTTTCCATGTTACTGTAGAGAAATGAAAGGCAAATTCGAAACTAACATTTCTAGCTCTGCGGTCTGAAAAAGCATTGAAAAAAACAGTGTGTGAAAACGAAAGTAAGTGGCAAAAAAAGTAGATGGTAACCTGTATATTTTTGGGTTCTCTGTAAGACGTGCATGGGATAAAGTTGCAAGACGCATTTACAGTACGCGGCCAAAAGTGCGCGTTATCGGAATACGCAAGGCAGCAGAGGACATACTTTGCTAGTTTTTGTCATGTGTTTTCGCGGTCAACACAAATGTTTGGAAAGGACTAAAATAGGCCTAAAAGGGACTTTCTGTGCTAGTGAATGGTGTTTTTTTATTGTTTCGAGACAGATGTCTGTGAAAAAGTATGTATTCTCTTGCAGATTTTAGAGATAAGAGAAAAATTACAGTTCAGCCTTTGATCGGAGTGTCGCTCGGACAGCTGATTCCAGTTTAGTGTGTACTGCCCCCTTTAGAATCGTCTAGAAGAGACGGGAAAATGACGATAGGGGAAAATGACGATGTTTAGTATCTGAGTACGCACATTTATCACCTGTTCGGAGCCACTTCTCATAAAGTTTCTATTCCGTTCCCTTATATGCTGGTTTTAATAAAATGGTAAATGTACAAGAATTTTTTTTTAAAAAAAATACTTTCAGCGTTAAGACATTCATACAGGTATACAGTAAACCCCCTCTAAATCGGACATTCAATTTAGTATAAATATCGGTCTTTGCGAAAGGTGTCACCTAAATGCAGGGTGAAAGTCTTGCAGAAAGCTCCTAGAGGAGCTTTCTGCAAGACTTTCACCTTGCATTAAGCAACTACCTGCCTAAAAGTACAAAACTCTAAATTCTTCTCTACTAGAATTCCAACTTAGTGGGGGTTTACTGTACACAAATTCGGTGCATTTGTTAACCCATTCCCTCATGTTTACGACTTTTGACGACTCTGTAAAAGTCACTTTGTGAAACCATTGTGATAAATAGAGCATTTGCTCCTAAAGGAGCAAATGCTCTAGTTATCACAATGATTTCAAACTACAAAACTCTAAAATTTTCCCTTTTCTCTAGTTAATGTTCCTTTTCGGTAGATTTATACAAAGAGGTTTATCTAAAAATAGCCTTTGAGGTAATGGGTTAATAGAGAACACGGATATCCGGCGACTCCTGTATGGAGCCGTCTAGTCAGGGTCTGTTCTCTTTGCTTATAGAATTATACAGATGTGATTCTACTGTTTCTGTCATGGCCTGGAACTATATTCATATGCCAGTATGAACATTATGCCGATAAATATAATTATTTTTCTTACATGACTATTCATCAGATATACGGTGATCGATGTTTATGTTCCGATTAAATGGAACGTATTAACATAATTATGGTCCAAATATATCACGGTATTTCTTAATAGTGCCTAGAATAAGATTGATCTTTAAAAAAGCATGTAAATACAGTAGTGCCTGTCTTTTAATAAAAGCGGTCAATCATGCATTGAAAATAGGATTCTTTAAAACAGGTGGTAACAAATGCAAGGTAAAAGTAATGCAGAAAGTTCCGATATTACTTTTGACCTGTATTAAGCTGCCACCTGCATTAGGTACCCATAATTAAACTTCTTTTGATGGCCGCTTCGGGCAGTTTCTATACTGTATGCTAAATCTGGGACTAAATGTACCATTTTAAACAGCATTTACCCTTCTCATGTTAAGCGTTTCTTGGTTAGCGTTTGCAAACTGCTTGGATCTGGATGAGACGCCGAGTAACTCGGCGTCTCATCACGATCCAAACTGTTTGATACTTGGTCAATAGTTTCTTAAATGAGTGAATCGGAAATCAGTGAAATTTTCAACATATCAGAGTTTGAGCGGACATTATCTTTTTTCAGTATGAGGTGACACATCTAACCAAATACATATTACATGAGATTTTTAAAACCCTTTCCCTCATATAAACGCGTTTTCACGCAATTGCAAATAGAGTAGACCCAGATCAGACAGCTCCTATAGACACTTAATGCAGGTGGCTACTTAATGCAGGGTGGCAGTCACGCAGAGAGCCTTTAGAGGATCTTACTACATGACTTTCATCCAGTATTAAGCTGTCACCTGTCTTAAAGATCGATAATGATACGTATTTGTGCGTTCGAATAATCGAGATTATACTGTGTTTGATAGTTTATATTGATATCTACGATCGTAATCGGATGCGTGTACAGGGATACAAAATTGTTTTTCTAATTCTTCTGAGTGTCTATCCCAGTGTTATTGATAGGCCTCTCAGTTGGTCTCTTTTCTTTCTTTATATTAATGTGTCCAGGACTGTAAATAATGTATGTACAATCCAGCTTCGATATTTCGATCTCGGATAATCGAACTTTGGAATAATTCGAAGTAAAAATTCGGTACTTGCAAAAATTACAATACAGAATTGTTCTAAATTGTATCACTACTCATATCTTGACACATATGTGACAGCTTAATGCAGGTCGAAATCGGATGACTCGAACTTCGGTTATCTCGAAGTAATCTGTACGGTCCCTTGAAGATCGAGATATCGAAGTTCAACTCTATTTAGGAAATTTTACTAAAATATGTGTGACATTTCTCTGCCAAAACTATGTCTTGCTACAACCCATTAAAATCTAATGAGCTGGAACAGGATAGGAATTTAGCTGGGAAATAAGAGATATTTATAGATCCGTGCGCATGTAATATACAGCCATGTAATATACATTAATAGATCAGTGCGCATGTAATATACAGCCTTGTAATATATATATTGATAGATCATTGTGCATGTAATATACAGCCTTGTAATATACATTGATAGATCCGTGCGCATGTAATATACAGCCTTGTAATATACATTGATAGATTCGTGCGCATGTAATATACAGCCTTGTAATATATATATTGATAGATCATTGTGCATGTAATATACAGCCTTATTATAACGCAAAGTAAAATCCTCGATTTTGATTGGTCAGTTAGCCATGTATAAAAGCCGTGTATCCCTCTAAATTCTGATGTATATACGGAGTCATGAGCAACAATGGAATTTCCCCCGCCGAGGGCCTCGCTCCCTTGATATAACAAAATAAAAATGGCCGACCAGCTTCACTTCGTCGATTCGATTCAAACAACCGCTCTCAAACGAAATATAAAGAGTTTGGGGCGGAAAAAAGTTGTCCATTTAGAAACATTTTTGTTATAGTTGTTGTATAACAATGTAAATGAACCCTATATGTGGCGAAGGTCTTATTCTGCTTTGATGCTGCAAATGTTGTCAAAGTGCTTGTGCACGTACCGATTAGCCCCAAACCCCGCTTTTACAAAGATATTCCACACCCAATTCGATTCAGATTTTATTTATGTACATGCACAGTACACGTACCTGTAAATTGCAGTATAGCCGCTCCACTGGCACTGGATCGAAAAAGACTATAGTTTATTTATAGCAACTAGTACATTAATACACTACATGGTGCGGCAGCCGATTCTCCCCCTGTTCCGTTCCGGCGGAAATTTCCGATATAAAACGCAGATCAACGTGAAATCTACTCATCGGTCGGGAAGGAAAGACATTCATCTCTGTAGAAACGGTAAGTTCTTGTCCATAAACAAGCCTCTATCGAAAATATTTGATGATATTTGGAGGATAAAATGGTGTTTGATTTTGTCGCCGTTTTCCTTCCTAGTCAACTTCCGGTTTGAGCGACCTTCAAGTGTCTCGGTTGAAACGGGCGTTTTCATTGGACAAATCAGAGAGGTGTGTCAAGCGCTGTTGTTCCCGCGGTCTGTCAAATATTTGTCTTTAAAATGCAAATGTTGGCAATAAAACCATCTTAGAAGGCCACAACTTTGTGGTTACTGGTCATTATGACGAGGCTAGTGAGGGATGATGATGCAATTGGGATATGTCCGTCAGAATGTTTTGCGAACGGATGTTTTGTTATTTGATGAAGTTTCAATGTTATCAAAGAAAGACACGCTCATGACGTCATTGGGTGACGTCATGATATTTAAAGTAACAACCCAACGTCACCATGACGCTAGATCAACATTGTTCTCTTTGATTTTATGGCTGAATGCATGTAACAAAAATGTGGCGAGTATTTTGACATGGCAATCTTTAAAAAGGCCCTTAGTGGTCGAAATGTTAGATCAGAGCTGTTCAAGTATTTATGTTTACATGTAGTTTGACTTCGAGCAGACAGTCGAAATAACCGGGTCATTGTCAACCAATCAAATGGCTCGTAACATTTTCTCGGGGTCAGAGGAGGTCACCGGAAGTTAACACGGAATGAAAGTCCTGACAAATCAACTCTGTCAATTTCTCCCTGAAATATCATCAAATAGCTTCGATAGAGGTTTGTTAATGGACAAGAACTGACCGTTTCTACAGAGATAAATGTCTTTTCTTCCTGGATGCTGGGTAGATTTCGCGTTGATCTGCGTTTTATATCGGAAATTTACTCCGGTACGAAACAATAGACGAATCGGCTGCCGCACCATGTATATGATATAACTATTATATTACACAACTATAGTCTATTTCGATCAAGTGCCAGTGAGCCGCTCCTTCCAACGCCCTTTGTTTGAATATTATAAAACCGTCATTTTGACGTCATCCAAATGACGTCGGAACTGCGCCAAAATTCCTTCAATTAAGTTAAATAGTGTTTGCTTAACCGCTGATCTGCTGAAAGTTTTACTAACGTCTGATTCTTTCAATCCTTTGATAAACTAATGCACTTGGAAGATCCCTTTCTATCCATAAATATAATGAACTGGTTATTATACACGATGAACTAGGGTTGCAGAGTGATATATAAGCCCTTACCTTACAGTAAGAGGCCCCTGAGGGGAAGCAAAACGACGCCTAAATTAACAACGCTAATTAACTGCTACAAATATTAAACTTTGCAGTATAATAAAATCGTTATACAGATCATTGGCGGGATATCTGACTTTTTATATCCTGCTGAGGAAAATACATGTAGCCCTCGCCTAACGGCTCGGGCAACATGAATTTCCTCAGCAGGAAACAAAAAGTCAGATACCCCGCCAATGATCTGTATAACTAATATTGTAATATACATTGATAGATCCGTGCGCATGTAATATACAGCCATGTAATATACATTAATAGATCAGTGCGCATGTAATATACAGCCTTGTACATGTAATATACATTGATAGATTCGTGCGCATGTAATATACAGCCTTGTAATATATACATATTGATAGATCATTGTGCATGTAATATACAGCCTTGTAATATACATTGATAGATTCGTGCGCATGTAATATACAGCCTTGTAATATATATATTGATAGATCATTGTGCATGTAATATACAGCCTTGTAATATACATTGATAGATTCGTGCGCATGTAATATACAGCCTTGTAATATATATATTGATAGATCATTGTGCATGTAATATACAGCCTTGTAATATACATTGATAGATCCGTGCGCATGTAATATACAGCCTTGTAATATACATTGATAGATCCGTGCGCATGTAACATACAGCTTTGGACTGTTAACCCATTCCCTCATACTGACGAATTTTGACGAATCTGTAAAAGTCACTTTGTGAAACCATTGTGATAAATAGAGCATTTGCTCCTATAGGAGCAAATGCTCCATTTATCACAATGGTTTCAAACTACAAAATTCTAAAATTTTCCTTTTCGCTACTTAATGCTCCTTTTCGGTAGATTTATTCAAAGATGTTGCATCTAAAAATAGCCTATGAGGTAATGGGTTAATGATGTGTTGCACTTTCTTATGGCAGTTCTATGTAAATGGTTATTTCCCTTGAGAACATCAGACCTGACAGTCTGACCAATACAATTACCATGGTCTTGCAAGATTCAGACCGCCTCGTCTAATTTCAGGACGAGTTATAGTTAAGCTGATATATAAAAAGTACAGTAAAACCCTCTAGTAGAGAAGAATTTAGGTACAATTAGACAGGTGGGTGCTTAATGTAGGGTGAAAGTCGTGTAGAAAGCTCCTTTACCCTGCATTAAGCTGCTATCTGTCTCCAAGACCGATATTTATACTGAATTTAACGTCCGGTTTAGAGCGGTTTTACTGTATTTGCAAATAAAGCATATATGGTTATTAAATATTTACTCTATAACGCCTTTGCAAACCGAGTAGATCCAGATCGAATGGTTCCTACTACAGAAACCGTCTTATTAGGGTCTTCTCTGTTTGCTTATGGAGTAAAATAGATCAGATTCTCCATTTTGTGTCAAGGCCAACATTGTTTGTGTTCATATGCCACTTGTACAACGCCATCTAATTAATATTCATGATAGCATTATTTCTTACATAAATATTAATCAAGCAAAGGGTTAACACCTAGGCTTAGCATAAAGCAAGAAGGATTAAGCTTAGCCCCCTCCCCAAACATTTGTTGAATTCATATTATATAGACTACAGAGCAACAGCTCAAATATTAAAATCATCCATTCTTCACCAAACCCTATGTTGTGACCACTCTTTAGAATCGTCTCTTCGAGACGATTCTAACGAGTGGTCACAACATAGGGTTTGGTGGAGAAATAAAGAAGTTATTTTTTAAAATATTTAATTTACGCATCTTATCTGGAGATGTGTAGAAGCAAATGATGTAAAAACTAACCCATTATCTGATAAATATTCATGTAAGAAATAATGACGTCACGAATAACACCTATATTTAGCCAATCTGATGATGAAAAAATTGATTCTGAACTTTTTATTGACTTCCGAATGGTTCAAATTTTCCAAAATAAATCTATTAACCCCGTGTCAAAAAGCTTGGATCCAAATGAGACGTCGAGTTACTTGGCATTTCAATGCATTTGAAAACAACTTGGATCAAGATGAGATGCCAAGTAACTCGAAGTCTTATCAGGATCCAGACTGCATGGCACTCAGGCTCTATTTTCTCAACGGCTCGAACGAATATCTCATAGGTAAAGTTAAAGATAGTGTCTGTTTCATAGAATAGGCGTTAACTGAAACAGCATTCACCAAGTTTAACTCTATAATTAATGAATATTCATGTAAGAAATAATGTCAATATGAATATTAATTTCTATAAGCTGTAGTTCTATAATACAGTAAAACCTCTCTATAACGGCCACTAAATTACATCAAGGATTTTGTGTTAAAGGCAGGTGGCTGCTTAAAGCAAGGTGAAAGTAAAACAGAACGCTCCAATAGGAGCGTTCTGTTTTACTTTCACCTTGATTTAAGCAGCCACCTGCCCTAAATACCAACTAATTAACATAACTTAGTGGCCGTTATAGAGAGAAGTTTTACTGTAGATAGTCTTGACCATAGTCTTGACCATAGTAGGCACTGCAGAATCAGATCTGTACAATTCTATAAACAAACAGAGTAGACCATGCTCGTATACAGGAACCGTCTGATCTGACTACCCTCTATTTACAAAGGCGTGAAAAAGCGATTATCCAGTTGAACTTCGATATCTCGAACTCGGATAACTCGAACTTCGGGATAACTCGAACTTAAAGTTCAGTCCTACCAAAACGTACTATATACAGAAATGCTCTAAAATGTATTACTACGCTTATCTAGAAACGCATGACGGCTTAATGCAGGTCTAAAGTAATGCTGAAAGCTCCTACATGAGCTTTCAGCATTACTTTAGACCTGCATTAAGTTGTGAAATTAAGGAAATTGTCCAGATTAGAAATCGGATAATTCGAACTTCTGTTATCTCGAACTAATTTGTATGGTCCCTTGAAGTTCTAGATATCGAAGTTCATCTGTATGAGGTGAAGGGTTAACTAACGCACACTCAATCTGAAATAGTTTCACACATAGTTGGTTGATTCCATTCAGAGAACTAAACCTAAAAGGGCCAGAAGGCACGAACAATTCTCATTAAATCCTGACGCAAAATGGATTTAATCACGAGTATGATGACGAAAAAAATTACAATCTCAAACGTAAGTCACTTATTCCAAAAATTCTGGAATTCTTTGTTTCTCCACCAACCCTATGCTGTGATTACTCTGTAGAATCGTCTCGTAAAGGAAGCTCACAGCATAGGGTTTGGTGGAGAAGTGACGATTTCATCAATTCGTGAATTCTTGAAATCATTGTGATAAATAGAGCATTTGCTCCTATAGAGCAATCACTCTAATATATTGATCACAATGGTTTGATCATAATGGCCCTATTTTGATGACGATATTCATGTTCACCATTCAGTAAAGAAATAATGACATCATGAATATTTATTAGCTAACTTTTAATATTGGCATATGCGCGCTTGATATATTGATATTGGTAGAAATTCTAGTCAGATCTATATCATATCATAAGCAAACATAGCATACCCTGGTGAGCCGTCTGACATAGGTCTACTCTGTTTGTAAATGCGTGAAAATGCGTGTATATGAACAAAGGGTTAAAACTGGTCTTAAGCGACCATTGAAAAGATGTCTAAATCTGGGTGAGCTGGTAGCCTAATACTGGTCGAAAGTAATCCAGGAACGCTCCTACTTGAGCTTTTTGCATTACTTTTGCACTGCATTAAGCAACCACCTGCTGTACAGGGTACCTACGAATGGTTGCTTAACCCATTCCCTCATATTGACGCCCCTGTAAAGGTCACTTTTGGAAACCATTGTGATAGATAGAGCATTTGCTCCATAGGAGCAAATGCTCTATTTATCACAATGGTTTCAATACTACACAATTCTGAAATTACCATTTTCTCTAGTAAATGTTCCTTTTCGGTATATTTCTTTAAAGAAGCTGGGTCTAAAAATAGCCTATGAGGGAATTGACACCTTCTACTGTGCACTGACGTCATAGCAAATAGTTTAGACCCTGATCTTTGCCTGCATTATTGCATTGGTTTGTTTGTCACTGTCAGAATACTAAGGGTAATTAGGTTAGGTTCAGAAGTATTTTCAATATCAGTTTCAATTCAATTCTAGGACTCAAAACTATACAAATCTTCAACGTTCAATTCTTAGTAAGGTATATGGAACTTCATTTGCCTTTTTATAAAGTATTGTATTGTCTGTTGGGCTAGCCAGTGTTATATAATTGATACAGTAAACCCCCTCTAAACCGAAATTATTGTAGAGAAGAATTTAGATATTTTTAGGCAGGTGGCTGCTTAATACAGGGAGGAAGTCATGCAAAAAGCTCATAGAGGAACTTTTTGCATGACTTTCACCCTGCATTAAGCTGTCACCTGTTTCCAATACCGATATTTATACTGAATTCAACGTCCGGTTTAGATAGGGTTTTCTGTCATTGGAAATAAAGTATTTCCTTGACAACTGATTTAAATGAAATAATTGAATCGGAAGTCTATAAAGCCCGCACGAGGAGACAAATTTAAAATGGTCTAGCCAGCAAAAAAGTGAGTGACAAGATTTTGCTTTGTTATTGTTAAAAAGTGTCAGTTAAACGCTTAAGCTTAATTTAAAATGTTGGTACAGTAAAACCTCTCTTAACCGGCAGTTAAATTTAGTATGAATATCGGTCTTGGAGACAGGTGGCAGCTTAATGCAGGGTGAAAGCCATGCAGAAAGCTCCTAGAGGAGCTTTCTGCATGACTTTCACCCTGCATTAAGCAGCCACCTGCCTAAAAGTTACTTAATTATTATCTACTAGAATTCCGGTTTAGAGAGGTTATACTGTACTTCCAATGCAGGATTAATCCTTTGAATGCCGAAAACTGAGTATGCTAGCATTTACAAATAGTGTAGATCCTGATCAGTTGGATGAGACTTCTGGCGAGAATCTGTACTGCTAGTCATTCAAATTCTTCTCGTAAGGTTAAACATTTCAAGAAATACGCCTTTCTACGTCATTGTAAAAGAAATATATCCAGTAGGAGACGCCTAAATTGTGCCTGCTTTATTCAATTCAATTATTTCATTTAAATCAGTTGTCAAGGAAATACTATATGGTTACTATAGACTGGTTTACGGATATTTTTTTGGTTTGATTATATTTTTTCTTTCAGTATTATTGAAGTTGAGAGTGAAACTAGACCACTCGTTTTCATTTTGACTGGATTATTCTTCCAATCCGTTGATGACAGATCAATGAAGCATTTTCTCGTTCCTGTTGGCATATACCATATATACAGTTAGAACCTGCCCTAAGCGGCTAATTACTGAACACAGGAGTCTTAAAAAGCAGGTGGTAGGACAAAAGTAATGTAAAATTACTATGAGATTTCTGCATTTCGTTTTACCTGCATTAAGCTACCTTCTGCCTTATAGACCCATAATTCGTCCTCTTTATGACGGTGGCATAAGACAGATTCTACTGGCTGATGTCTTAAAAATCGAACATGATAATGTCCTGCGGTTGATCTGTCATCAACAGGCGATTTACACCAAGACTATACTGTTATGTAAATCATGTTTCCCCAAGGGTGTGCCTATTTGGCTACATCCTTTGTATTTATTATCTTAACATTGTACATGTATTTAATAGATACGATTTTGTACATCATTCAAAACAGAGTATATCTAAATCAAATGACTCATGTAAGAAAACAACATTCTTAATGAAGGTTGAGTGGGAGGTAGTGGTAACTATGTCATATTTATAATCGTTCACTCAATAAATTCACATTTTTATGCCTTTGAAAACAGAGCAGACCCAGATCAGACGGCTCTTGTAGGAGCCGTCTGATCTGGGTCTGCTCTGTTTGCCTTTGATATACTATAGATATGATTCTAATGTTTCTTTCATGGCCAAACATTCCTATGTTCATATGCTATTATAATAATTAATACAATTATTTTTCATGATGTTATTATTTGTTACATGAATACATGTATTCATGAAACAAGGAGTTAACCCTGTGCTATATTTAACTCTATACCCCATGAATATTCATGTAAGAATCAATGACATGATGAATATTAATAATATTAACTGTTATAATAGTCTCCTGTCTCATCTGAATCAACACTGTTTGCTATGGTCATCACAATCTCATCACATATATTATACAATATTATACAAGTAGTAACACGAGATTTGCGCTCAACATCATTGATCTACATCACTGAAGTTTGCAAACAGTGCAGATCTTGATCAACTGCCATGTTATAACACATCATCTGGTAAGGGTTTTGCGTGCATCTGTCGGGTATATAATATAATGTTTTCTGACGAGTGGCAAACAGTGTCGACTAGATATCACGTTCGAACGCAGGGACGGATCTAGATCTACACTGTTTGCAACGCTCCGACTTCATCTTTTTCCCCATAATGTCAGTCATATTGGTTAGCTACTAAAACGTGTTACATCTCGTAAAGAAGAGAGTTTCGTCAATCACACGGTTGAAATAAACCCGATAAAAAGTACAGTAAAACTCTTCGAAATTGGACAGTAAAATTAGCATTATGGACGGTCTTTAAGACACGCGGCATCTAAATGCAGGGTGAAAGTAATACAGAATGTTTATTTCTGCATGATTTTCACCCTGCTTTAACCCAATTGCTCCCACGACCCCATATATGTGACGTAGGCAAACAGTGTAGACTCTGATCAGACGCCGCATAATGCGGCGTCTGATCAGAGTCTACATTGTTTGCTGATAGGAAATTCAATATAAAACAAAACAAAAATGAAAATTCAGACCAGACATCCCTTGGATAAAAGATAGACTAATCCAATATATAAGCATGGAAGAATCCACCGGGAGCAAATGGGTTAATCAAGCACTTGCATAAAGATATCTCAATTCTTCTTTACTAAAAGTCCGGGTTAGAGGGGTAGCACTGTGGTTGGCTGCGAGTTCAGATGTATACCTGGCAGAAAATATAATACAAAAAACCCTAATTCAGACGTTAACTTCAGTGTAAATATCGGTTTTGGAGATATGTAGCAGCTTAATGCAGGTGAAAATCATGCAGAATGTCTTTCACCCTGCAGTCATCTGCCTAAAAGTATCTAAAATCTTCTCTACTAGAATTCCGGTTTCGAGGGGTGTACTGTATACATTTTACGACCCGTTGCAAAAGAAATGTTAAAATATAAAATGAATTCAAATTTTGCTTTCATAGAAAAGGCATGTTTGCCCTTTATAGTTAATCATGGCAATATTTTAAGATGTTTAATCCGTCGTATTCCTGTATGTAAATACAAGATGATTGTGATTTCTGGTGTGGCTGATAATAATGATTATTTTACGAGCAAATGTCACACGGTTATTGGTATAAGACCATTCATTACAGCAGTTTGTTTTCACACCATCAGGCTGATACTTCGTTTGAATTACTGATTAATTGGATAAAACACGATGCTGATTCGCACAGTCCAAGAGTACTGCTGATCTATCCAATCTTCGCATCTCTCAACCAAACTCTTGAAGGTATTTGTGAGATTCGAGTGATAGGGTTTGGTGGGAAAATATATGATACAGCATAATCTCACTAAACCAGACATTCAAATAAGTAGTAATGCCAGTTTGTAAGACAGGTAGCAGCTTAATGCAGGGTGAAAGTCAAACAGAAAGCTCCTCGACAGTCATAGGTTTTCTGTCTCCACAAATTCCGAACACGCCGTAAGGCGGCCGTAGCATGTGTGACTACTGCACTGTATGGCAATAGGAATTCTGTGGCGTCCGTAGAAATGCTATTAGCCGTAGAATGTTTAGACTGTACGGCCACCGTGACAAATGGGACTGAGGCATTGCATTCATCAGGTAAGTGTATAATATCCCATTCCCTCATATTGACGCCTTTTGACGCCTCTGTAAAAGTCACTTTCTGAAACCATTGTGATAAATAGAGCATTTGCTCCTATGGAGCAAATGCTCTATTTATCACAATGGTTTCAAAATTACACGATTCTAAAATTTTCCTTTTCACAAATAAATGCTCCTTTTCGGTAGACTTATTCAAAGAGGTAGGATCTAAAAATAGCCTATCAGGTACATGGTTAAGCTCTATGTAGTTTCAGGTCAGAAAATGAAGGATAATGCTAGTTGGTATTGATTTCAGTAGCCGTATATATAATATTCCAAGTAATTAATTACTTTAACGCAGTTGTTCAGATAAGATGCGTAAATGAATAGTTTGTTCTCCACCAAACCCTACGTTATGTTTTGACTACTCTTTAGAGGTCGAGAGACGATTCTAAGAGTGGTCACAATAAAGGGTTTGGTGGAGAAATTATGATTTTAATAGTTGTATAATGTACCTTTATCTGTTGCTCTGAAATACAAATGTAACACTACACGCAACGTTTATTACTATCGACAGGTAACCACAATGTAATACAGTAAAACCTCTCTAAAACGGCCAATAAATTACATCATGTATTTTGTGTTAAAGGCAGGTAACTGCTTAAAGCAAGATATAAGTAAAACAGAACGCTCCCATAGTAGCGTTCTGTTTTACTTTCACCTTGCTTTAAGCAGCCACCTACCCTAAATACAAACTAATTAACACAATTTAGTGGCCGTTATAGAGAGGTTTGACTGTACAATACAACACTGTTGCCTGCATGACATAAAGCCATTTTACTCGAAACTCCAATAAACACTGACACTTTGAATGTGGAAAATGAGTGTACTAGTATTTACAAACAGTGTAGAGACATAATATGAGGGCTCCTTCAGAAGCCCGTTGACCAGGGTCTGCACTGTTTGTCATTCAAAACTAGTTTACAAGTTAATCCTTTTATATTGTGTCTCTATATTCATGCTAACACTCCGGATAAAAAGCGAGGCCTGACTAACATTTGCAATTAACCCTTTACTCTATGAATATTCATGCAAGAAATAATGACATCATGAATAACAATTAGATTAATAGAGAAAACTAGGATTCAGAGTAACTTGTGTCTCGTGAAGACTTAATGTGGTCAGTAGTTTCATCGTAAGTCCCAGTAAAATATTCATTTGACCGGAGTATTTAGCATGGGAAGGGTTAGATATTCAGCATCAAGAGCATACATGGGCAGATAAAATATCTAAACATCTATTGACATCGAAGGATAGGACGGTACAACAAATAATTGACGTCAAAGCTGTCACGCAGAACTTGTGCGAAGCCACAACATTTCCGCAGAGATTTTAACCTTTATCACGCTAATCGCGATCCGACTCGTATTTGCAAACAGCTTGGATCCAGATGAGACGCCGGGTAACGCGGCGTCTCATCAGGATCAAAGCTGTTTGACATTCAGTCAACAGTTTTTCAAATGCTTGTACGACGGAGAGGTAAGTCAAAAATGCAATAAATCAGAGTTTTTGACAGTGCATTCTTTTAACACGATAAGGTTTTAAGCTGCAGCGCAACGATGTTGCGGTGGCACGCAATAAACGCCGTGTTCAAACAAAATGGTAGGGGTATTTCCCAGAGAATTGATTGTCATCGGTGGGATTGTGTCTTTGCAAACCATGCCATTATTATCATAATTTGGACAGACAATCTTATAAGCAAATAGTGCAGACATTGGTATTGTTACACACGGTGGCTGTCGTGTTATAGTTAAACCTCATTACAGCGGACTTACCATTTACTTTAAACATCGGTTTTAGAGACAGGTGACAGCTGGTGACAGTCATGCAGAAAGCTCCTCTATCTGCATGACTATCACCACTTAAGCAGCCACTTAGAGGAGCTTTCTGTATGACTTTCCCCCTTCATTAAGCAGCCACCTGCCTACAAGTATCTAAATTCTGCTCTACTACAATTCTGACTTAGAGAGGTTTTACAGTATTTCTCTAGGAAACGTTTGGAGTTTTCACTATTTGCTACTACACCAGTTTAAATTTCAGCTTTACAAATCCATTTACAGGGACGAGTGGGTGTCCAAATTCCTAAAGTAATTCGGATAATTTACAAAAACCCTTTTTCCTGACAGACACACCTTTTAACCGTTTACCTGACAGATACTCTGTTTAACCCTTAACCTGACAGAGATACCATTTAAAAAATTACCTGACAGAGACCCCCTTTAACCCGTAACCTGACAGATACCTCCATTTTAACCCTTAACCTGACAGAGACCCCCCTTTTAACCATTTACCGAACAGGGACGCCTTTAACCATTTGTCTGACAGAGACCTCTTTTAACCCTCTACTTGACAGAGACCCCTTATAACCCTCTACCTGACAAATACCCCTTATAAGCCTTTACCTGACAGAGACTCTGTTAACCCGTTACCCGACAAACACGCCATTTTAACCTTTTACATGTATTTGTTGAGCATTCGTGTAAGAACTAACGACAGCATGAACATTTATAACTGACTCAATTTTTATTGGCTCCTACAGGAGCCGTCTGATCTGAGTCTACTCTGTTTGCAAATGCATGAAAAAGCATTTATATCAAGGAATTTGTTAAGCATTTCCTCCATTCAAATGCTTTTTACGCATATGCCAACTGATTAGATCCTGTAGGATCCGTCTGATTAGGATCGGCTCTGTTTGCTGATGAAATACATGTAATATAGATCTGATTCTACAGTTTCTATCAGTACAAACAGAATCATGTGTAGGCCTATATACATGTACGCCATTATAAAAATCAGGGTAGAAACATGTATGATGCCTTTGTTATTAATACTCAACAGGGAAAGGGTTAACGCCTTTGCAGATAGAGATGACCCAGATAAAAAGTTCGTGTAGCAACTACAGTAAAACCTCTCTATAACGACCACTTAATTGTGTTAATTATTTGGTATATTAGGGCAGGTGGCTGCTTAAAGCAATGTGAAAGTAAAACAGAACGCTCCTATAGGAGCGTTCTGTTTTACTTTCACCTTGCTTTAAGTAACCACCTGCCTTTAACACAAAATAATTGATGTAATTTAGTGGCCGTTATAGAGAGGTTTTACTGTATTTAATGGCAGAAACTGCAGAGGCAAGTGCCAATGAAAGTCAGGTCGCGGATAGGTGAATAACAATAAAGACTTCACAAAGGTAGAATGATAGATTTTCTTACAGTAATTCCAAGCATTGATTTAGGAATTATCATTGGGGAATTACTTTAACACGTTCCACAGTAAAGACATTTATATAAATACAGTAAAACCCGTCTAAATGGAAATTCTAGTAGAGAAGAATGTAGATTATTTCCGGCATGTGGTTGCTTAATGCAGGGTGAAAGTCATGCAGAAAAGCTCATAGAGGAGCTTTCTGCATGACTGTCTACCTGCATTGAACTGAGACCGATAAATTGAACGTCCGGTTTAGATGGGTTTTACTATATGGAATACGTAGTCGGGAGAAAAGTCACTGATTCAGAAAAAGGAGTGAAACTATGTTAGAGAAGGATTTGAATAATAAAAATAAAATTCAGACTGACACCAAAATCCAAACTGCAAATACAATCGTGTGCTTAACCCATTCCCTCATATTGACGACTTTTGACGACTCTCTAGAAGTCACTTTGTGAAACCATTGTGATAAATAGAGCATTTGCTACTATAGGAGCAAATGCTCTATTTATCACAATGGTTTCAAACTACAAAATTCTAAAATTTCTCTTTGCTCTAGTTAATGCTCCTTTTCGGTAGATTTATTCAAAAAAGTTGTATCTAAAATAGCCTATAAGGTAAGGAGTTAACCCTTGTACGCCAGATGCCCTTCAAGCTGACAGAGAAGCCCCTTGACTCCTTTGTGAACAGAGTAGATCGCGATCAGGTGGCTCATGTAGGAACTGTACGCAAATCTAGAAACACATTTGACAGCTTAATGCAGGTCGAAAGTACTTAATGCAGAAAGCTCCTGCAGGAGCATGCAGCATTACTTTAGACCTGCATTAAGCTGTGAACTTAAGAAAGTGTCCAGATTGGAAATCGGATGACTCGAGCTTCTGTTATCTCGAAATAGTTTGTATGGTCCATTGAAGTCCGAGATATCGAAATTCAATTGCCGCTTATATCCCGTATTACTTAAAAAAAGAATTCTTACAAATCAAATGTCTGTCTTGAGACTGTTGTTCCTATATTTCCATATTTGTATGCCGCGCGTGTCATAGATTACTGGAAATAAGCCTGAAGACTGGAGAATTTTAATATTTCTCTGCACCAAAATGAGCTAGACCACGGTAACAATACATCAGCTGCTCAACTCTTTCCTTGTCATGTTTTGTCGTCTGAAGAAGTTGCTGTCTGCTTCAATTTTCTATTGTGAAATGTCTTCATTGATTTAACGAACATAATCACAGTACAGTAAATTCCCTTTAACCCTTTCCCTCATATAAACGTGATTTCACGCATTTGCAAACAGAGTAGACCCAGATCAGACGGCTCCTAGAGGAGCCGTCTGATCAGGGTCTGCTCTGTTTGCTAGTGGAATTTGAAAGGCCTGTGTTTTTACTTTCTAATATGGCTACACTGTTCTACCTTCCATATTTCAATATAACTATTTTGTACATGAATATTCAGTAGGTATTGAAATTTGCAAAAAAACATAGAACAGGGAAAGGGTTAAATAGGAAGTCTAGTAGATAATTGTTTAGATACTTTAAAAACACTGACATCTTTACAAACTGTCGTTAAATCTAATTTCGATGCAGATGTAATAGCAATACCTTCTGAACAATTATCGTACTGACAAAACGCTAATTTGTTGCATAGTGTTATGATTTCACAAGCGTTTGAAAAAATGTTGACCGAGTTAGGGTCAAACAACTTGGATTTTCATAGGACGCCGAGTTACTCGGCGTCTCATCTGGATCCAAGCAGTTTACAAGTGAGAGTCATGCCGGGCGTACAATATTTATACGAAACATTAGAAATATAAGAAATGACACTAGTTATTTGTTGATTGTTTTATAATGGCACATTAACACAAGATTACCACAATATATGTTTACCACGGCAGAAACTGTAAAATCATGCATATAATTCCATAATGAGAAACAGAGCAGACCCTGATCATACGGCCTCTACAGGATCCGTCTGATCTAGGTCTCCTCTGTTTGCAAAAGCGTTTATATCAATGAAAGGGTTAACCATTTACCCAATAAATATTCATGTAAGAAATAATGACATCATGAAAATAAATTCGATTAATTGTTATAGCTGCACATTGACACAAAGATATGTGGCCGTGAAAGAAACTGTAGAACCATATAGATCTATATCAAATCCTAAGAAAACAGTGGAGAGCCTGATCAGGACGCACCTGCAGGGGCTAGAAAGGCGTATGTATGGAGTAAAGGGTCAACTCATTCTCCCTAGACTATTTTATACCCAATCGCTTTGATTTAATATACCGAAAAGGAACATTAACTATAGAAAAGGAGAATTTTAGAAATGTGTAGTTTTGAAATCGTTGCGAAAAATACAGCATTTTATTTAACACAATGGCTTCAATAAATGAATTTAAAAGAGGTGCAAAAAGCAAAAAACGTCAGTAGGAGAGAATGGGTCAAACAAACTACAGTATAAGAATAAATAACAACTATAAGAATGAATAGAAAACTCACAGGTGTCTACGATCCCTGTCTAGTGGCCGGTGGCACATAATAACGAATTGGTCCAAGTGCAGTTATACAATAAGTCCTGATTTCGGGCTGTCTCGAAAAGGAATATTTCAGTAAAACATTAATAACGAGCTGCACATCAGACCACTGTCTACACAGGCGCCAGCCACGTGGTATCATTAAATGGAGAACAAATAAATAACCTGTCAGAACAATGATGGTCCTGTCAGTATTGATTGTGGCCTAAAAGACATCCATTAGTATCAGGATCTTGAGACAAAACAGTGTTACAGCTTCATATGAGGACACTGCAACAAGACAAGCAATTCTGATGGATAAATATATGGCCGCCATCACCGGGACAGAGGCCATATGACACCACGCACACAGTGTAGATACTTTTGACGACTCTGTAAAAGTAACTTTGTGAAACCATTGTGATAAATAGAGCAGTTGCTCCTATAGGAGCAAATGCTCTATTTATCACAATGGTTTCATACTACAACATTCTTAAATGTTCCTTTCCTCTAGTTAATGCTCCTTTTCGGTAGATTTATTCAAAGAGGTTGTATCTAAAAATAGCCTATGAGGTAATGGGTTAAACTAGGTGACATTTCAATACACGATGAATGTCATACAGGAGATTTCTGCAAAACTTTGACCCTGCATTAAGCAGTCACGTGTCTCAATTCCTCTTTACTAATGGTCCGATTTGTACAGGATTTATCGTAGCTGTACACTGTATGCAGAGGAATTTCATCACGAACAACAATTTAAAGAAGTGTACCAAAATAGGATGTAATCGCAAAAAGAAGGAATAAAGGACTATAACTCTTTGTATTAGCTGACTAGTGTAATAGCGCGTTAACAGATACAGTAAAACCTCTTTATAACGGTCACTAAATTGTGTTACTTAGTTGATATATTAGGGCAGGTGACTGCTTAAAGCAAGGTGAAAGTAAAACAGAACGCTCCTAGGATCGTTCTGTTTTACTTTCACATTGCTTTAAGCAACCACCTGCCTTTAACACAAAATACTTGATGTAATTTAGTGGCCGTTATAGAGAGGTTTTACTGTAGCAAACTTTTGTGAATAAGTCTGTGAAATTTGATACGGGTAGCTTACTGCAGTACGAATATATTGTACTACGGCAGCAAATGTGGCGCCAGCGACGGCAGCAAAGACAACCACAACGACAAAAAGGCTAAAAATAGAAATTCTGAAAGTGGGAGATCTCGAAAGCACAAGTAGCAATGCGGTTTTATCACTAACACCGCTGTGAAAAAATAGTGCCTGTGAAAATTGGTTCTGGTGCAATTTTGACTACGTCTGATTCCACCAAGCTTTTGAAAAGCCATTGATCTAGTTTCAAAGTGCATGGATCACGAGAAGATACCGAGTTACTCGAAATCTCATCTGGATATATACTGTTTGCAAATGCGAACAAACTAACGGATAGCAGTGAATGGGTCATAAACGACATTGGTTAACCTTTACTCCATGAATATTCATGTGAGAAATGATGACATCATGAATATTAGTTGGAATATTTCTATATTGGCACATGAACACAGGATGTTTTTAGCTTTGCCACGAATTGCAGAATCATATATATATCAGGACTTAAACAAACAGAGTAGAACCTGATCAGACGGCTCCTACAGGAGCCGTCTGATCTGGTTCTACTCTGTTTGCAAAGAAGTAGAAAGGCGTAGTTGTGGAGTAAAGGGCTATAGTATGAGCACCTACTGAGTGAGGTTTGGTTTACAGCAGGACGATAAGTTGGTTGTAATGTACAACAGAACATCGCCATCAAAAGGATAACTAGTTATGGTTCTGTAAGGCAGGTGACAGATTAATGCAGGTCAAAAAGTAAAGTAGAACGCTCCTATAGAAGCTTTCTGCATTACATTTGTTCTGCATTAAGCAACCACCTGCTAAAGAGTCGTCACTTAGGACAGGTTCGAATTTAAGTAGTGGCAATCTTATTAAAGAGGGAGGAGATAGTATTTTGATAGGTTTATTACATTCTTTTTATCACATAAACTGCGACGTGGGAATGCCGAAAGAGAGTGCTGTAAAACGCAGAAATGCACTAGTGCATTTTCAGGCAAATTAGCAGTTTGAATCCGACCGATAATGACTCTTAAAGAGTATACGCGGAACCAATGCATGACGCATTTAATCGTTAGCTAATTGTAGCGCAGCATGGCCGCTCCACTTCATGTGCGTCGTCTGTTGTATTAACTACGCTGCTTATAAACAATGGCCGAAACATCCGCCAGTTATAGCCTGTTTCACTTTCTATGGAACTATAATGAACTAATATTACGTGTTCATTACGTTTTGTATGAACCGAGTTTAATTTAATGAACATAACACTCGACCAAGCTCGTGTCATATTAATATACAGCTGAACTTGGATATCTCGAATTTCAAGGGATAATGCAAATCGCTTCGATACAACAGAGATTCGAGTCATCCGATTTCTAATCTGAACACTTTTCACAGCTTAATGAAGGAGTTTTACAGCATTACTTTAGACACAAATTAAGCTGTTACGTTGTGTTTTAGATATGCGTAATGAAATCTTTAAGAATAAATGTGTCTGGTAAATTTTGGAAGGACCGAACTTTTACTTCGAGTTACCACGAAATTCGAACTATCCGAGTTCGAGATAGCGTAATTCAACTGTAGTAACTTCATTTCATAAAAACAACAAGTTTTTGTATTGAACACTCGTGTAAGATACTCTATTTATTGCATATATTGAATCGTGAAATCGTACATCCCAATTTAACCATGTCATTAAGCAAACAGAGTGAAACCTTATCAGGCGGCTCCTATTGGAGGTTGAAAAGAGTAAAGGTTTGAACATACGTTTATTAGTATCCATTTGCAATACACAGCAGGCAGTGACAGTGATAAATTACAACACTTCCTGGGAGCTGTGAAATATTTCCATGATACCATTGGAATTGGTGTTTCATTACACGCAGTTGCAAATTTCTAATACAGTAAAATCTGATTAAACCGAACGTATACTTCACAAGAATTGAGAACATTTCAGGCAGATGCGTGCTTAATGCAGGGTGAAAGTAATGCAGAAAAATATTCTTGGACCGCATTAAGCTGTCACCTGTCTTAACCCTTTACTCCATGAATACGCCTTCCTATGTATTTTCAAACAGAGTAGACCTAGATCAGATGTCTCCTGTAGGAGCCAGCTGATCAGGGTCTGCTTTGATTGCTTATGAAATGATATAGACTACAGTTTCTGCCATGGCAAAAACGTAATTAATTCATATGTCATTATCAATGTTAATCTCATTAATATTAAATGGTGTCATTATTTCTTATATGAGTATTCTTGTAGTAAAGGATTACAGTCCGATAATGCTACTTATTAAAGTGTTTGTATCCGTAAATAATGCTACTTATTAAAGTACTTGTATCAGCGATAATGCTACTTATTAAAGTGATTGTATCAGCGATAATGCTACTTATTAAAGTGATTGTATCAGCGATAATGCTACTTATTAAAGTGCTTGTATCAGTGATAATGCTACTTATTAAAGTGCTTGTATCAGTGATAATGCTACTTATTAAAGTGCTTGTATCAGCGATAATGCTACTTATTAAAGTGCTTGTATCAGCGATAATGCTACTTATTAAAGTGTTTGTATCAGTGATAATGCTACTTATTAAAGTGTCAGCGAAGTTTTACTCTACACAACAGATATATATTGGAATCTTGGTAACCCTTTCCCTGTTCTATGTTTATTACAAATTTCAATACCTACTGAATATACATAGACAAAATAGTTATAATGAAATATAGAAGTTGGAACATTGTAGCCCTTTTAGAAAGAAAAGAAACAGATCTATCAAATTCCATTAGCAAACAGAGCAGACCCTGATCAGACGGCTCCTCTAGGAGCCGCCTGATCTGGGTCTTCTCTGTTTGCAAGTGCGTGAAAACACGTTTATATGAGGGAAAGGGTTAAAAAAAGATATTCACCTCTCAACGGACTACAGCAGCTAAGGTTTAATTGGTAAAATTAACGACGAAAATGAATCATACGTGCCATATTTCATTTTGTGGCTGGAACATTAAAAGCTCTCACCTTAAAATCTGTATAATCAATATGTCTGGCGCCTCTAGCCCTTCAGTTTAACAATTTCAAAGCAAACACAGCAAATTATAAATGGCCGTAGGCTAATGACATTTAACAGTTAAAGCGGAATCGCTGCAATGTTCAATCAAAGCGCTGAAAGCGCTGAAGGCCTGGGGATCTTAAAGCTGACTAGTGTAGGTACAAAAGATAACATGATAGCAAAATAAAGATTTGTATATTTATTTTGAATGGCATCATTTGAAGAAAGTAACAGTTAAATCGAAAGCTACAAAATAAAAAGAGGTCCAAGAGGGAGAGCTATAGCTTTTGGGGACAATTGAAGCCTAAAAAACGAAGGATTCTGCACTACAGTCTTGGACCTTTTTACTTGTATTTGTATAACGCATATCATGTACATAGGTAAAATTTGTGGAAAATGGTAAAAGAAAGTAAATGCATTCAAATGAAAGCAAGATAATCAAGAAGGAAAGTAACAATTAGTGAATCTGCAAACTTCAGAAACACATGTTCCTACATTTCTTTCTCAGATGTGTTGCTTTTATTGGAATAACATCCTGAAAGGCACATAATATTTACACTACAAAGCAACAGTTTCAATATCAACATTAGGGAAGAATAAAAGAAATTGCATTTAATAGACAATACTGGCACAAAGCTGCATATTACAGGTCGGTCCATGTTTGTTCAGTAAAACCTTCCGACTATCACATAATAAAGGCTAATTGATTGTAAGACAGGAGACAGCATATAACAATAGGAAAGCAAGACAGAAAGCTACTGAAGGAGCTATCTGTTTTGATCTCAATTTGATTTTATGCCACCTGCCTTGAACACGAATGATTAATTATCAATGTAAGTTTGTGTTTGTGATAGAGACAGTAGAACAAACGGAAATTTGCCTAAACCAATGGATATGTCATCTTTTTTATCTCCTATACTGAAGAGAAAAGTTTCATGACATACATAAATGAATAGGCACAATAAGAGATATTTACTATATTCTATAGCTGGTAGTTCATGAAGACTGAATGGATGTCTTTCTCTTATATAAGAACATTAAATTTTCCTCCATAGTTCAATGGTTCACAGTCATGATCATATACCATAAGAAAATATATTCTATATCCTAGCAGTTGATAGCTTAAAGTAGGCTGAAAATAAAGCAGAATGCACCTTAAGGCGCATTCTACTGAACTTTCAATCTGCTGAAAGTGGACACCTGTCTTCATAACTAGAAACAGGTTATTGGGTTAAGGATTTACTCATTTAGCAACATAGCCAGCCCGCTTAAGAAATGACCTTACAAGGTAATGGTAAATTTTTGAAACAGTTATCAACTAGTGACAACTGTCATTATATCCGGTGAAAGAAAGGCACACTACAAATATTATCACAGCATCACAAAGCATAAATTTTTAACATGAAAAGCATAATAAATGATATTGTGTTTGTAAGGTACTTTCATTAGTATGATCGAGCAAGACGAAAACACAAAAAAAGAAAATGTATGTAATTGAGCTACTCAATTAAATACTATTTATTTGTCATTCAAGCTATAGACATGTCTTACCAAAATCTAAATCATGTTGAGTAAAGAAATACCTAGCAGTTAAATCAACTTTAGATTTGTCACTATATAATATTGATAGTAACAGTATGTAGATGATTTTTGACATCAAGCAAATTACAAGTACAAGACAAAAGATGCACTTCGATACTGTGTTAAGTACGATTTAGCAATTTGGTAGAACCATGGACTTTCCATAAGTCAACAGATTGACATATTTTATTGAATGAGTAAAAGGTAAAATGTGACTGTGGGTAACAAAGGTGAAGTTGTGCACAGAAGACACGTTCATAAGATGAGGTGTAATTTGGATTTTATACAAAAACAGAAAACAATACTGAGAAAGACTGAGCATGAGCAACAAGGGTCAAACTGTACAAACAAGAGTAAACATGTTATAAAAGTGACAAAACTAAAACTGAGGAAGGCAATAGACATATATCAAATATGTAATTGACTTCTCAATGGTTTAAATCAAGAATGACATATTCAAAACCTACCACTTTCAGACAGAGGCATAAAATATCCAGTGCAACAAGGTTGAAAATGAAGAAATTCGGATTTGAATATTGCCATCATTGCATACCACCTCTTTGAATCTAACAAAGATGAGGAGGAATTTGGATTTCACACACAAAGAAAAAACAAAACTGAGAAAGACTGAACATGAGCAACAAGGGTGAAACTGTACAAACAAGAGAAAACATGTTAGAAAACTCACAAAAATAAACTGAGAAAGACAATAGACATACTTCAAATGTGTTATTGACTTCTCAATGGTTTTTATCAAGAATGACATATTCAAAACCTACCACTCTCACTTTTTTCAGACTAAGGCATAAAATATCCGATGCAACAAGGTTGAAAAAAGTAAAATTCGGTTTTAGAGTCTTGCCATCTTTGCATACCACCCCTTTTAAATCTAACAAACTACACAAGCACTTCTTATAGAAATATATAATGATAAGGGTATATATTATATGCCTTTATGTGATATCAAGCTTTCCGAGTCTCATCTGATCAGCCAAATACTAGACCTCGTTTTCAATAAGAGTGATGTTATGTATAAGCACAGCGTTATATCTGAGGGCATGAAAGAGTTCTTGTTCTGCCTCAAATATTTCTGGATAGGAAATGATTTAAACAACTATATATTTGTTACTGTGGTATATAAAGGCATATAATAAATACATGACCAGTTGGCAGGCTTTATACTGTTTGCATAGGACAGGTGTACTTATCACAGGTACACTATTAGTTAATGCCAAGTAAAGCTAGTTACTAGGGTAGAATGTGTTAACAATGAATGAAATCCTAACATAACATATGAAGACTATTTAAGTTGTTGTCAACAATCCATGCAAAGGTTATAAACAAGGAAATAAAAAGTGAATGACAAAAATTCATGAATACTATCTTTTTTAAATATAAACTTTAACTACATGTTGTTGTTTTTCAGTGAATAGTTGACAACAGCTAAAATAGTCTTCATAATATTATGTTAGTGATTGCTATTTTCCAACTTCATACACCCCATCCCAGCACTTATTCTGAAGACTATTAATGGAGTATTTTTACCTGTCGTTTACACTCATTCAATATGCAAACAGTGTAGACCCAGATCATAGGGCTCCTACTCCTCCAGGAGCCCTCTGGTCTGGGTCTGCACGGTTTTGCAACTCCATACCCAATCCCAGCACTTATAACTAATTCTGAAGACTACCAGTGGAGTATTTTTACCTGTCATTTACACTCATTCAATAAACAGTGCAGACCCAGATCAGAGGGCTCCTACTCCTCCAGGAGCCCTCTGGTCTGGGTATGCACGGTTTTGCAACTCCATACACCCCATCCCAGCACTTATAACGTATTCTGAAGACTATCAGTGGAGTATATTTACCTGTCGTGTACACTCATTTAATATGCAAACAGTGCAAACCCAGTTCAGAGGGCTCCTGTTCCTCTAGGAGCTCTCTGGTCTGGGTCTTCACGGTTTGTCATTTTGTTAATTTATTGCTGAAATCATCACTTAATAAGAAGAAACTGACTATACTTGATTCTAAACTGAGACTGTCTATTAGAAGTATCAGAGTTAAATGAGTTCTTTTAACTTGAGAATAACATAACACATTGGCTCCACCTTGTGGCAGCACATAAGCATATCTGTGTAAAGTGGACACAATGTTATTCTGTCCAACTAGTACTAACTTTATGCAGAAGGACGACCGAAATATGTGCCTAGTCTTCTTACATGCAACAGAGCAGTGTACACAAATTTCAATAGCAAACAAGTATAACAATAAAGTAAAAATACCTTTTATATTAACATTTAAACAAGAGGGCCAGAATGGCCCTGACATCGCTCACCAGACAATCAGAGGAGAAGATTTTCAAAGTTTTCACTGTATGTTTCTTTTGAAAACTTAACATCCTAGGGGCGGTGCCAATTTTGACCCCAGGGACACAAATTATATAACTTTTGTAGAGGACCTGAACATGATGCTAAAAGAATGAAGTGAAAGAATGGATAGAGCATTAGACCACTGGAACTTGTATTCTATGGATGCTAGAAGCGGATTCTCCCACCACTAATGACCTATGCAAACAGTTTGGATCCAGATCAGGCCCCACATAATGTGGGGCCTGATCTGATATCCAAATTGTTTGTAAATGAGACTGAACTTCTGAAAAACTTAGAAAGAAAGTGTGTAGTGGGATTCTCCCACCACTAATGACCTATGCAAACAGTTTGGATCCAGATCAGGGCCAACATAATGTGGTGCCTGATCTGATATCCAAATTGTTTGTAAATAAGACTGAACTTCTGAAAAACTTAGAAAGAAAGTGTGTAGTGGGGATTCTCCCAACACTAATGACCTATGCAAACAGTTTGGATCCAGATCAGGGCCAACATAATGTGGTGCCTGATCTGATTTCCAAATTGTTTGTAAATGAGACTGAACTTCTGAAAAACTTAGAAAGAAAGTGTGTAGTGGGATTCTCCCACCACTAATGACCTATGCAAACAGTTTGGATCCAGATCAGGGCCAACATAATGTGGTGCCTGATCTGATATCCAAACTGTTTGTCAATGAGACTGAACTTCTGAAAAACTCAGAAAGAAAGTGTGTAGTTAGGATAACTTGTGAATATGCTGCAGACAACAATTTAGCAGATCACAAAATTACCCAGCATGCAAAGAGTTAAGCTGAAATTCACAACAGATATGCTCTATATTGATAGCTAGTAGCTTAATGCAGGGCATAGGTATGAAAAAAGCTTTAAGAGTATTCTGCATTTTGAGAATTATCCACAGTTTCCTCAATCTTAAATGAGTGTGTGCTATTTGTCTAAACACAATTTCTACTCTACTGATCAGGCTAAGGGTGATTATATAAGAACTCCCAGTGACTGGTCTCAGCTAAGAGTGATATTAAGGAGAAACCTTTAGAATGCAGTTTCTGAAGTAAAGAAGAATATACACACAGGGCAGGGCCAATTTTAACCCCAGAACTATGATACTTATAAAACTCAAAAAGTTATGCTAAGTAAATCTATACACCAAATATCTAAGCTCTGGGACATGTAGTTTCTGACAAGAGCGCTAACACACTCGTGAACTTCCGCCTATAACTGTGTTTCAGCGAACCGTTCGGTCGTTTAGTAAGAAATCACTACGCCGTTTCCCAAGCGTTCATTAATTTCGGACAATATTTTACCTCAATTTAACTTGCACGAACTTTTAAGAGAATCTGAATAAACTCATCTGTTCATTTGCACAACACTCTTTCCGAGATCTAACTTGAAAACTAGCTGTTTTTCTGCGTATACAAGGGATTACTTGTTGAGTTAACCGGAAGAAGAAGAAGACTGTGTTGTTCGGGCTTTTTTCACGAGACGATTCGTGTATGTGGACGCCTTAGTCTGCTTGATTTTGCTTGATAAATCCTTACCGAAAAGCCAAATTCTTAAAACAATAATCCAATTCCACTGCGTATTAAGCGTTTGAATGAATGTTGTAAAAAACTACCACTGATTTGGATCGGAAAGAAAAGTATAAACAGAATTGTTGCGGCATTGCTGTGTGCATTGTAAGGGTGGGCAGTCGTATTACAAACTCAATGGCCTTGGGGTCTTTCGACCCCAGGCCAAAAACTGTTTTCGCAGATAGTGCTTATGAGCAAGTTTATCTAACGAAATTAACGAGCCTTGGCGATTGTCATATTATTTTATGTCACTGTTTTATCCAAATTTAAGACTCTCTTTTTATCATATAAAACGGAAAATGTAGAAAAAGTATAGCCATAAAACAAAGCTTGCGTACAAATACTCTGCTTGCAAAACCCAAACATGCGTACTCACATACTAAAAAGCGTCATTTCTCAACCAAAACCAGGTCACGTGACCACTCTTAAGAATCATTTGAGACGATTCAAAAGAGTGGTCACAGTATATGGTTTGGTGGAGAAATAATGGAGCTATTCTTGAAAATGTCTATACATATTTACGCTTCTTATCTGGACCTCTGATAGAGGTCACCATGGCTCATCAGAATCAACGATGTATCAGCGAGACTGTAATGTACATACATGTACAGTTGAACTTCGATAACTCGAACTTCAAGGGACCATACAAATTAGTTCGAGATAACAGAAGTTCGAGTCATCCGATTTCTAATCTGAACACCATCTCCGGGCAACAGTTTATATAGATCTAAAGTAATTTGAAAGCTCGTGTAGGAGGTTTTAGCATTACTTTAGACCTGTATTAAGCTGTCACATGTGTTTCTAGATAGCTGTAGAGATACATTATTAGAGCAATTCTGTATTATAAGTTTTGGAAGGACTGAAAGTTTTGTTCGAGTTATCCCAAAAAACGAGTTATCCGAGTTCGAGATATCGACGTTCAACTGTATCTGCACTATAAACTCACACTGCCCCCATCAGCTCTCTGGTGACTTGTTTTATACGATTCTAAAGAGTGGTCATAACGTAGGCCATGTTCTCTCTGTATCTACCATAGCATGAACTGATTTGACATATCTTTTAACCCTTTCGCTGCCAAACTCTGTCGTCTGCTAACTTTGTCGTCTGCTACAAATTTTCATTTTTTTTTTATTTTCTTCATTTTTATTTCAAAAACATAGTAACAGTAAGAAACAGTTTGGATCCTGATGAGACGCCAAGTTACTCGGCCTCTCATCTGGATCCATACTGTTTGCATAGGTAATCACAGATCCTTCATTGGCAGCGAAAGGGTTATTGTTGCTCAAGTCCAGAGAGTATCCTAATAAAAATGTTGTGCTCGTATCATAGTTTTGTTGTTTGACATAACTTCGCATTACTGTTGCCCATGCTATGAGAGTCAATAAAAAGCGTTTTGTTTGCGCTGTATTTTCAACCGGCATGTTTCGGATGCAACACCTTTCACATATATGAAATTGCTAAAACTCAACACAATTGTCGGTTATATCACGTGGTGTGTCATGAATAACATCGATTGAAGAAATACTTTCAAAGTGAATGTCACAAGTCGGGCTCGAGGGAAATGCTGTTAAATATGTCCTTGTCCGTTTTCCATTAACTAGATATCTTTGAGCAGATATTTTAGACCTTTTCAAGTATAGCTCTTTTATTTCTCCACCAAACCCTATACTGTGACCACTCTTTAGAATCGTCTCGAAGAGACGATTCTAAAGAGTGGTCACAGTATAGGGTTTGATGGAGAAATGACGATTTTAGTATTTGGGTACGCACCTTTATCTGTAACTCTGACAATACCAATTCAACTTCTCTCAATGCCAAAGTGTCCCAGGTGGGCTTGAACATTCCTACTTTCACGGCCAAAGTCAGATGGTGACCTAACATATTTGTCATAGAATGACCAGTTTTGCATATTCCATATGTACAGGCAGTTCACAAGGTTGCTGCTCATACCATGAAAACATGTGATGTACAACACCAAACTCACAAGGTAAATACAGAAAATTATCTCCTTATACAGCCTCTCCTTAGAAGTCGAATTCTGTACATTATTTCAATACATGTTGTAGTTATCTGTATCTGTATATATACGTCGTAGAGTCCTATAAAGACCTTTACACGACGTGTGAGAAGAGACACAATTATTATTGGCGATGATCACGTAGGACTGTCTTGAAAGCCTCTACGGAATCAGCATGCACTATGCTGTCTAGGAGTTTGTTCCATTGTATCAGTGTCTATAAAGAATGACTTTCTGTACTGGAGGTATTGCTATTTGGGACTGCCAACCCTTTAGTGTTGTTGTATACTTGTTTTTCTATTATATTGTTTGTATTAAATCTGGTAGCTTTGGTGTTTCTGCTCGGTTTTGCCGGTTGTGTGAACGTGGATGTTGGTAGAGCTAGTAGTTCACCCTGCCCCTGTTCTATATTTATTACAATTTTCTATACCTACTGAATATTCAAGGACAAGGTAGTTATGAAATATGGAAGGTAGAACATCGTAGCCATTTTAGAAAGTAATGTATAGGAGCCGTCTGATCTGGGTCTACTCTGTTTGCAAATGCATGAAAACACGTTTATATGATGGAAAGGGTTAATACAGGGCAAACGTTATACAGAAAACGACTATGTAACTATCTGCATAACATCGGTCCTGCATTAAGCAGCCAACGCTTTCCCTATTCCATATTCATTCCAAAGTTCAATGCCTACTGAATATTCATGGACAAAATAGTTAAACGAAAAAATGGAAGGCGGTACAGTATAGCCATTTTAGAAACTACATCAACATATCTATCAAATTCCATTAGCAAACTGAACAGACCCTGGGTCTACTGTGTTTGCAAATACAGTTGAACTTCGATGTTTAGAACTTCAAGGGGACTATATAAATTAGTTCGCGATAACAGAAGTTCGAGTTATCCGAATTCTAATCTGGACAATTTCTCAAGTTTTCAGCTTAATGCAGGTCTACGGTAATGCTGAAAGCTCCTGTAGGAGCTTTGAGCATTACTGTAGACCTGCATTAAGCTGTGAAATGTGTTTCTAAATATGCGTAGTGAAACAATCTAGAGCAATTCTGTATTGTAAGATTTTGGAAGGACCGAACTTTTTAGTTCGAGTTATCCGAGTTCGAGATATCGAAGTTCAACTGTACATGAAAAGGCGTTTATATGAAGGAAAGGGATACCGTTTTATATAGAAATAAAATATGTAGTCGCTTCAACAATGTTCTACATATAATAGTTAGGGTTTAAGCAAGTGACTGTTAAAAATGTTGTGTCCTTCAAAATGTATTTTACCTGATATAGGAGACAGTTGTATTGATTGGTAATGCATCATTTACAATTTTAATTTGTTGTTTTGTCACCGTAACTAATACTTATACAGTAAAACATCTCTATAACGGCCACTTAATTGTGTTAATTAGTTGGTATATTAAACTTGCTTATTAGTTGCTTAAAGCAAGGTGAAAGTCAAACAGAACGCTCCTATAGGAGTGTTCTGTTTTACGTTCACCCTGCTTTAAGCAGCCGCCTGCCTTTAACACAAATTACTTTATGTAATTTAGTGGCCGTTATAGAGAGGTTTTACTCTACTTCGGACTTCTGATAATACCTAGCTTTATGTCTAGTAAAACGATATTATTTATAAATGATAATGCCAAGGAAACAGACTACCATTACTATCCGTAATTGGAAAATAATTTGCCATTGCAATTACTGACAACACAGCATAAGCAAGTGGCCTCAGAGGTATTTCTAATGGCTTGATCTTCCCTCACGAAATCGGTAAATAACCGACAGCACGCAAGCTGCTTCTATATCATCATACTTAAGTCGTTGTGTTGGTTACGAGACACATTCACCAAACAAATAATTATTAGAAGGAATTCTTTGAAAACAAAAAACAACAGAAGAATTTGAAATAACTATCAATTAATAATTATCAATATCAAAAACAATAATTATCAATACAGAACGCCCAAGATATATAGTGCTTGTAATAATATTGTAAGGCAAAACATTCAAGGTTTATCCGGCTGTGGAAAAATAATAGCAACACATTTTTGGATCTGGTGCGATTGTATGATTTCTTTCGATCTACGAATATGTTACCAAGCGCTTCCTCTGGATCAAAGCTGCTTAGAAGTGCGAGTCAGGTCCCGGTTTAGCGGAATGATGGTTAAAATCTAATAAAGTCTATTTATTTAACCCATTCCCTCATAGGCTATTTTTATGTCCAACATATTTGAATACATCTACCGAAAAGGAGCATTTACAAGAGAAAAGGAAACTTTTAGAATAGAGTAGTTTTGAAACCATTGTGATAAATAGAGCATTAGCTCCTATGGAGCAAATGCTCTATTTATCACAATTGGTTTAAAATGACTTTTACACAGGCGACAAAAGGCGTCTGTATGCGGGAATGGGTTAAATTTCGAATAAGTAGAAAAGAAAACAATTTACCACATGTCTTGTCTGTCTAATAGTATGTACAGTATACCCCATCTAAACCAGACTTCCAATTTAGAATTAACTTTGGTCTTGGAGACATGTGTCAGCTGAATACAGGGTGAAAGCCTAACTTTGGCCCTGCATTAAGCAGCCATCTGCCTAAACGTATCCAAATTCTTCTCCACCAGAGTTCCGGTTTAGATGGGTTTTACTGTACACGCATTAATGAATTTAATCATATAAGAAATAATGACACCATGAATATCCATTAGACGAGTTTTATAGTGGCAAATGAACAGATGACCTATATCATTTCTCCAGACCCTTGTCCCTGACCAAACAGCTACCACTGGAGTCATTTGATCAGGATATACATCGGAGAAAATACGTATCTATTAGGTAGAGGGTTACCTTGGTGATTGCTACGTGCTACCAATGTGGTATATGCAAATAGCTCGGATCCAGATAAGGATTCGAGCTGTTTGACAGTCAGTTAATAGTTTCTGAAAATTAATGAACGAATAGGAAGTAAAGGAAAAGTGTAACTGGTCGGAATATAGTAGAACTCCTCTAATGCGACAACTTAATATATTGACATGGGTGTCTTTATAAGCAGGTGGTTGCTTAATGCAGGACAAAAGTAATACAGAAAGCTCCTCTAAGAGCTTTCTGTATTACTTTTGCCCTGCATTAAGCTACCACCTGCATCTAGCATCCAGAATTATACTTATTTTAGATGGTTGCATTAGCGGGGTTTTAGCAGTCATCCTGTTTATTGCAGGCTAGGGGCTAAAAGGGTACAGTAAAACCCCTCTAAACCGGAGTTTTAATAAAAAAATCAATTTAGGTCTTTTTTATGCAGGTGGCTGCTTAATGCAGAGTGAAAGTCATGCAGAAAGCTCTCTCCGAGTTTTCTGCATGACTTTCAACCTGCATTAAGCTGCCACCTGCATGCCTAAAACAGCGGCACTGATTCCCCCTTTTTATAGTCAAGTTTAGAGGGGGTTTACTGTAAATCTTTTAAACGAATATGAAAGGGAAAAGTACGGAATACACTCTACCCTTCTTATGTGCTTTAGAAACGACCTGCCAGCTCATGTTCACAATACCAGTGAACTCACGTCGGCGTTCATTTGTTAGTGTCCCTTTAATGTAGTCGACGTGAAGCCAGTTCAACAAAGGCAAGTGACCTTTTCACCATTTCCGATGAGTCCTGGTTATTCTGAGAGCCACGCTTTAATGATCGCATTTGGAAAAAACACCAACGTGCTTTTGCAACATAATTAACTAAGAAATGAATAATTGGGCAAACTACATGTAAGTGACGCCAGGGATGTTAACCTCTATCATCTTTCCAGAATTCAGTACATCAAACACAGAACACACCATCTTTAACCATTCGCCACATTAGTGGTAATAGGTCGTTTCTGACATTTTTTCAGAAAATGACTTTTATCTGTAGCAACTTCTGTTAAAATATCTAACTTTTATTAAAAATACTTTTTGAGATATTGATAAAAATCAAAGGTCGTATCTGCAAATATGAAAAATACTTTGTGGTAAAAAGTCGTATTTGATGTAAAATTTGTGGTAAAAGGTCGCATCTGCCAAATACGACCTTTTTCTTCTAATGAATTTATTAAAAATCCTTACAGTTTAGAATGAAAAGGTCATATATGGCAGATAAGACCTTATATCTCTAAATGGTTTTGCATAATGTAATATACGCAACCTTGTCATCAATCTTGTAATTAGAGAACTGTGTGTGTTTTGATGCCTGTTTTTGTTGGATTATCGCTGAAGTAATTATTTATGAAGGCTCTGTTTTGATAAAGCTAGATTTGTGTTCCAACAATGTTTTATCAATCATTTAGCAAAACAGAGTGGTTCATAACTGGTCATGAATAAAAGTATTAAGAACTCGAAATTGCCATTTCTTTCGTTTCAAATTTAAGAAAGAGGAGCTAAGAAAGTCAATTACTGACTATTATGACCACTATACTTGCCCTTTGTGACACTTGGAAGTTGAATCACGAGAACAAATAAAATAGTTGTTTTTTTAAGAAGTGACCATATTTTGACAAAGTGGACACTGGAAGGCAAGTATTGCTGATGCTTGCCTTTAGCAGTTTTACTAGCAATTTATTCTTGTTTGATTTCGACCCTAGTAATCAGTGTTAAACCGTTTGGATGGGAAGAGGGCTGTTCCTATGAATTTGTTGAGCGGGTATACATTGCAATTCGACAGGGTGAGCATTATGATGCAATTACACCTATGACAAATGTGTCCCTACAAACTAATACCTCAAATCCGCAGAAGACAAATGCATCATGCTCATATGAGATAGGCTTATCTACTCTCACAGGTCATTGGTGTTCAAGCTCTCACAGGAATTAGTCGCATTAACAAGCACAAGTGTCTGTGTATCGTCTTAATAGCTGCTTATGGAATTTATATGACTCAGTGCCTTCCCAAGGCATATAAGTTTAATGGATTTCGTTGGATTAAAAATTGTAAAGTGAATCTTGTTATAGTTTTATCATAGTTTAATTAGTGTTGCACTTGTTTGACAACTGATTCAATTCCACTGGAAAAAGAAGGAAATATGGCAGTTCCCAGTTTGTGCAGGAAGTCAAATTAATCTGCTGCTGACATTCCAATGCAAAAAAGGAAATAATGATGTTGTGACATTAGTGATTATCCATTTGTGGAGAAACATGATTCTACATTTGTGGAGGAACATAGGCATTGTCTAAACGGGGTAAGTCCCGGACACCAACTGGCTTAACCAGTTTGTTAGCATCAATGGCGCCTCCCACTTTATCGACACTCTGGGATGACGTGTTGATGACATTCTATGGCGGAAAACGTGAAAGAACAATGTTGTAATAGTAGTGATTCTTGGCACATTACAGAAAGTGTCAACACGCAACCAAGGTCACCCATAGGCTTGGCCCACTAAAGACTCGGACATTGACATGTATTACCTATCTTGCCTTCCAATATCGAACCAAAAGAAGGCAGCTTTGGTACACATTTGTTACAAGGAAATCATACCGCATTGTTTTTAGCGTGTACTTCGCAAATTTGTCACCTGACAAAAATATGCGGAATACAAGAAAATTCAGTTTGAAGACATTGACAGTAATTAACGTACATTCGTTGACTTACGATCTAGTTTAACCCTTTCCCTATTCTATGTTTATTCCAAATTTCAGTACCTACTGAATATTCATGGGAAAATGGTTATAATGAAATATCGAAGGGAGAACATTGCAGTCATTTTAGAAAGTAAAGAAACAGATATTTTCAAATTCCATTAACAAACAGAACAGACTTTGATCAGACGGCTCCTGTAGGAGCGGTCAGACCTAAGTCTACTCTGTTTGTAAACGCGTGAAAACACGTTTATATGAGGGAAAGGGTTAAGCAAAAACGAGTGATAGTTGTTGCTTTCAAATCATGTTTCGAGTTACATGTATTAAGGCACATGTTGGCTGGCAAAAATAGTAGACTAATAATTGTTATATCTTTTTTAACGATGTTTTGTGTGACTATACCCTTCTGACAAACTCATTACACAATGGTTATAATTTAGACAAAGCCATTTTGTCTCAGTCAGGCATTATAGAATGCATAATCAGGTTCAATCAAAGATCAATATTTTGTTTGAACAGGTAGGTTTTTAAATTATTATTATTGATACGGAACTGATAGTTAAAAAAGTTCATCTTCCTGAAATCATCCCTCATGATCATGTCATCTCATCATTCAATGGCGCTATATGACCTATTCATTGCCCCAGTGCCGTAAAACCAAACTCACACATATAAAATCGGCTAAAATTCACAATAATGTATTTACATTTGTATAACAAATATTTTGAATTTAGACTATAGTATGTATTGTTTGGCTGTGTGAATGGGCATAATTGTTTTCTTTTAAAACAATCTGGTGGTCACTTTATATAAATGCATTAGGCTAAAAGAAAATTTCAAGATCCGTTGTACATCTGAATCCATTATTTAAATACAAATGCCACACAGAGATTTAGAATAACACAGGAACAGGGACATACATTTGTAATTCATTATTTTTCATAAGTCTTGTTTATTTCTGGCATATCAGTAAAAAACTTAAAAGTATCCGGTTAAGTTTTGCTTAGAAAAAACTTTTATATGCTACTTATTTACATTCATTTGACATTAAATTGTAATGGAAAAAGGTCGTTTTTGCCAAATACGTCCTTTTACAAACTACAAATCGATGAAATCGTTGAAATGTGTTTGTGGTAAAAGGCCGCATTTGACAGATAAGACCTTTTCATTTTTCAATATCATGAAAAGATATACGTGGTAAAAGGTCGTATTTGCAAATTTAATTATAATTAATGACGTAGTCCATTTTTGGTGTTGAAAGTATTATCAATATCGAGTTTTCAACATTACACACTAATAGTTAAAATGTCATGTGTGTGACCTTCATCCCTGATTTTTCATAAGCAACCAAACCTTTAAACTCAATTTTCTCGAAAGTTTGAAAACTGCACATACGATCTTTTACCACTAACGTGGCGCATTGTTCTTTCCTATATATCTGTTCTAAATTACAATACCTACTGATTATTAGTGGACAAAATAGTTATAATGGAATGTTGAAGGTTGAACATTGTAGCCATTTCAGAAACCAAATAAACAGATTTATCAAAGTCCATTATCGAATAGAACAGACCCTCATCTGACGACTCCTATAGGAGTCTTCTAATCTTGGTCTACTCTGTTTACGAATGTGTGGAAATGTGTTTATATAGAGGAAAGGGTTACATCTTTGCACAAGCGCAAAAGAGTTTGGATCCTGCTGAGAAGCCAAGTAACATATATGGATCCAAACGGTTTGCAAAGATCATCACAAATAGTCTTGAATGTGTTGATATGCAAATTATATTGAGTTGATTACGAGGCAGTTATGTCAAACATACTTTGCAGAACGAACACCCCATACTCTATGAAGAGTCATGCAAGGAGAACAAACACCTGGTACAATGCAAGGAGAACGAACACCCCATACTCCATGAATAGTCATGCAAGGAGAACGAATACTTCATACTCCATAAAGAGTCATGCAAGGGGACCGAACACTTCATACTCCTTGAAGAGTCATGCAACGAGAACGAACACCCCAAACTCATGAATGGTCATGCAAGGAGAACGAACACTTCATACTCCATGAAGAGTCATGCAAGGAGAACGAACACCCCAAACTCCATTAATGGTAATGCAAGGAGAACGAACACTTCATACTCCATGAGGAGTCACGCAAGTAGAACGAACACTTCAAACTCCATAAATAGTCGTGCAAGGAGAACGAATACTTCATACTCCATGAAGAGTCATGCAAGGAGAACGAACACCCCGAACTCCATGAATGGTCATGCAAGGAGAACGAACACTTCATACTCCTTGAAGAGTCATGCAAGGAGAACGAAAACCCCAAACTCCATGAATGGTCATGCAAGGAGAACGAACACTTCATACTCCATGAAGAGTCATGAAAGGAGAACGAACACCCCAGACTCCATGAATGGTCATGCAAGGAGAACGAACACTTCATACTCCATGAAAAGTCATGCAAGTAGAACGAACACCCCATACTCCATGAATGGTCATGCAAGGAGAACGAAGACTTTATACTCCATGAATAGTCGTGCAAGGAGAACGAACAACCCGTACTCCATGGATAGTCATGCAAGGGTCCGCCCAGTTTAGTCAAGTATCAACCTTTAGCTTGCTGCGGGCGGATGAGTAATTACCTATGCAAACCGTTTGGATCAAGATGAGACGCCGAGTAACTCGGCGTCTCATCAGGATCCAAACTGTTTGATATTTTGACCGTGTCGTTGAAAAGAAATGCAAAATCGATGAACACTGACAACTGAAATCGATTGTTCTACAAACAAATATTTTGCACAGCAGGCTAAAGGTTAAATAAGAAACTGTATGACATAGCAGCAAGTAGAGAATCTGTAACATAAAATTATGTGGAAAATGCCATTTTATTTTAACACCTATTGATGATTGTGTTGACTTTTCACAGATGTTAACACGGTGATCTATAGAAAATGATGTTCTACGGTGCTTTATAGACGGCATTGGCGTTTTTAAGTGAGAACAGCACGTCAGCAGTTGCTATAATTAATCAAAGCGCTGTAGACGCTGGAGTATTCTTTGCATGTCATCAATCTGATATCGAATAAGTTCGCTTTGGAATGGAATTGCATATCTATAAGGAAAGGGATTAACACTAAAGATTTCCAGTTGATGATACAGTTGCAGCTGACACTTCAGCCGTTTCCCACTATGCTTATTATCACACTGACCACTCGCAGTTATGGGCGTGATTACCAAGGTCATCCAACGCGCGCTTCTTTATTCATTATTTTCATTCATGTTATGAGCACGTGATTTCTTTATGTGACTGATATTTGTATATCCGTGCGCCCTTCTTACACATAGTTATATTTTGTGGATTTTGTTGCACAAACTAAGCCGAAGCTTATGTTACGAAGCATTTTCATGTCAAATATACCACGATAGGTTCCGCATGCCATGTAATTAAACACCTTTTGTATCCATCTAATGCTGGTCAACAAATTGCACTATTTTGTCAGGTCGGCGAGGGTATCACGGGTTAGGCTGTGGAACGTCACCTTTGTATTCTATTGCTTCGCAAAGAATACCAAAACCCGATAGTTCGTACATTAAAACAAGTATTATTTTCGGTCTTTAAGACAGATGCCAGCTTAATACATGGCGAAAAGCACACAGAAAGCTCCTCTAGGAGATATTTGCATGACGTTGATTCTAAATTAAGCAACCACCTTCGTAAAATCTGAGTTCTTCAAAACGTAAACTTCGAACTATCGAGATTTTATTGTATGTACATTTTAACTACAGTAAAATCTCGATTATTCGAATTTACTGTATAGAAGAAGTTAGACCCTTTAAGGCAGGTAGCTGCTTAATGCATGGTAAAAGTCATATACAGTAAAACTAATCAATCCTATGAAGTTTCATGAAAATCGACCAACGGTTGTGGAGAAAACGCGCGGACAAATTAAAATCGGACAGACAGACGGACGGACCGACGGACAGACAGACAGACGGACGCCTTGCACAAAAACAAAATTTAATAATACATATTTTAGTGTTCGAATACAGTAAAACCTCTCTATAACAGCCACTAAATTACATCAAGTATTTTGTGTTACAGGCAGGTGGCTGCTTAGAGCAAGGTGAAAGTAAAACAGAACGTTCCCATAGGAGCGTTTTGTTTTACTTTCACCTTGCTTTAAGCAGTCACATGACCATAATACTAACTAATTAACACAATTTAGTGGCCGTCATAGAGAGGTTTTACTGTAATCGAGATTTTACTGTATACAGTAAACCCCCGCTAATGCGACCACCTAAAATATGTATAATTCTGAGTGTTAGATGCAGGTGGTAACTTAATGCAGGACAAAAGTAGAGGAGCTTTCTGCACTACTTTTGTCCTACATTAAGCAACCACTTGCTTCAAAAGATACCCATGTTTATTCATTAAATTGTCGCATTAGAGGGTTTAGAACTACTGTATAAATCTACGAGAGCTGTTCGATAGATGTTAATGCCCAGTGGGTGATGGGGCGTAACCACTATCAAATTGTCTGCGACTAGACTTGCACGTGTACTAAAAAACCCGGAGGATCATCGGGATCCAAATTGTTTCAGTTTTTTGTCAAAAATGTCTCAACATTTTGAACAAATTCTGTGAAGGCAAAAACTGCATTAGGTCTTAATTTGAGCAGACATTATTTTTAATCGGGGGCTAGGGGTTAACCCATTACCTCATAGGCTATTTTTTGATACAACCTCTTTGACTAAATCTATCGAAAGGGAGCACTAACTAGAGATAGGGAAAATCTTTAGAATTTTGTAGTTTGAAACCATTGTGATAAATAGAGCATTTGCTCCTTTGGGAGCAAATGCTCTATTTATCACAATTGTTTCACAAAGTGACTTTTACGGAGTCGTCAAAAGTTGTCAATATGAGGGAATGGGTTAATGCCAATCTGAATATGACTCCGAAGTCAGTTATTTGAGTTCTTGAACAACAGATAGTTGCACGACAAAACACTGCAATCAATAAGCATGCCTCTAACAAAATCAGATATTTTTCTCCTAATTATCAGTGCCCACGGGACAATGACATTTAACTGTCCTAGAGACGAACCTGGTGCAGTCTTAATGGCATAGTTAAGCAGAAAGAGTTGAAAATAAAATGTGACGATATAAATCGACTGTGGCAAAGCATCAACACATCAACCTGGGACACGAATGTGCGGTTATATATAAATAGTGTAAATCCAGATAGAAGAGCTCACAGAGGAAACCTCTAATCAGAGTCTACACAGTTTGGCATTCAAAAGCATTCAAAATCATCGAGCAAAGCCTTTCATATTAAATGAACTATATACAGTAATATCTCGATTAATCGAATTCTAAAAGTCGTACTATTATTGATCTTCAAGACAGGTGACAGTTTAACGCAAGGTGAAAGTAATGCAGAAACCTCCTTTAGGGGCTTTCTGCATGACTTTCCCTATACTTTTAGCAGCCACCTGTCTAAAAGGATTTAAATTCATCTATAAAGAAAATTCGAACAATTGAGATTTGATTAGGAGCCGTCTGATCAAGGTCTGCTTTGTTTGAATATGGAAGTGTATAGATCAGGTTCTACACACGATTTATATACCATTATAAAAGCAGTTGTACTTTTCTTAACCCTTTCCTTCATATAAACGTGTTTTCACGCATTTGCAAACAGAGTATACCCAGATCATACGGCTCATATAGGATCAGGGTCTGCTCTGTTTGCTAATGGAATTTGAAAGATCTGTTTCTTTACTGTCTTAAATGGCTACAATTTTCCACCTTCCATATTTCATTATAACTATTTTGTCCATGAATATTCAGCAGGTATTGACATTTGGAATAAACATAGAACAGGGAAAGGGTTAAGCGGCCATCAAAACCTGGTCTAATTATGGGTCTGTAAAGCAGGTGGTAGCTTAATACAGGTCAAAAGTAATGCAGAACGCTCCCTAGGAGCAATTAAGCTTTGTAAGACGCTTGTTTTTAATAAACACTTAGCCTTTGGAAGCTTTTACTGCATTCTGTTAATAAATATTCACGATGCCAGTATTTATTGCATTAATATTTATTAGGTAAATACCCTCCAAACTGTGTAGAACCTGACCGACAGTCGCGTTTACAACACAGGGCCTGATCTGGTTTTAAACTGTTGTCACCATCACAGTCTGTTCTGTTAGGTTGATATGTACATACGGCAATCACCACAGAACCTGATTAGCCATCGTGACTGACCTGATTCTATACTGTTTGCACAGCCTAAATTAAACCCTACTAAACCGGACGTTCAATTTAGTATTAATATCGGTCTTGGAAACAGGTTGCTGCTTAATGCAGGATGAAAGTCATGCAGAAAGCTCATCTAGGAACTTTCTGCATGACTTCCACACTGCATAAAGCAGCAACCTGCCTAAAAGTGTATAAATGCTTCTCCACTATAATTCCGGTTTAAAGGGGGTTTACTGTATTGATTTTCGTATAGAGAAGCTCCCTTATCTCCCTCATCAATACTCATATCAAATATCTGTGTGTCAGTCACTTAATCCATTCAGTGCCAGTATTGTCACCTGCTGGGCACATTTTCTTCTGCTTTAAACTATTTCTTTAGAAGCAGATAAACAGAGTGTCAAACAGTTTGGATCCTGATGAAAGACCGAGTTACTCGGCGTCGAATTCGGATCAAAACGGTTAGCTTATGATATCAGAAACCCGAATTCATGGCAGTGGAGGGATTCACGGTGCATGCGACCAGAATGTGACATTAAAGTGTATGTAACATGAGTGCATGAGATGATCTTTCACTTTCCGATATGAGCTGCACTTCTTCCATTCGCATGCTTTGTTTCGTGTCTGTTGTAATGATATGATGTATGAGAGTAGATGCCAGGGAGAGAGACAAATCGAATAAACGAACCTAGGAAAACCATTTGTTCTTGTAAAACGTGCAAAGCAGATCACGAATAAGTGACCACGGAGGCAGTTCTTATGCCTCGACCTTCCTTCCTGAGAACAGTAAATAACAGACAACACGCAAGGTGATTCTAGTTCACACTTTCCTTCATATAAACACCTTTTTACGCATTTGCAAACAGACTAGACCCAGATCAGACGGCTCCTATAGGAGCCGTCTGATCAGGGTCTGCCCTGTTTGCTAACAAAATTTGATAGATCCGTTTCTTAAGTTTTCTATTTCACCATTTACCTGACAGAAACGCATTTTGGTGACTTGCAAACAGAGAAGACCCAGTTCCTGTAGTAGCCGTCTGATCATGGTCTTCTCTGATTACTTATGGACTTATATAAGCTACATGTATTTAACAGTTACTGCCATAACCTTGTGTCCATTTATCATCGGTATACGGATTTTCATTTGAGGAAGCTTTGTTGCAGTACATTGTAAGTCGGTAGTTCTATCCGGACGTTCTTCTGTACATACAGAAATGTAGTTTGTTCGGTGAACAGAACAAAATACGGGGTCTTCCTCTATCTATAATTAGCTTGACGTCGCAATATGTTACAACAACTGTTAAAGCGACATAAAACCTGATACAAACCAAAACAAACAATCCATATAATTATCATTATATAATTTAATTTAATATATAATCATAATGCCATTATTTATTACATTAAATGTTTTTCATCAAGAAAAGAGTTAAGCATCTATAACATGTAGAGTTATTGACCTTTCGCTTGCTATTCACGTCAATATACCTACCTGTACATAGTGAAGACCCAGATGAGACAGCTCCTGGGTCTTGAAGGAGCTGTCTCATCAGGGTCTGCACTATTTACAAGTTGATTGTGCAACCAGTGCACACCACAGCAGTGATTGCACAGCGAAATACTTGTACACAGTTAAGATATATCTAATTATACAACAGGGCATGGGTAAAGAAGGAGATATGTATTTTAAAATTCAGCAAGAGAAGGGTTAAGAGTTGTCCTCGGTGAAATCCAGCTTTCCTTGGCGAAAACTAGAAGTGGTCGAAGGATACTTCACTTTACTATCTGTAACATTCACCCATACTCGGCTGAAAAACATCTCTTTGAGCCATTCCTTCATACGCGATTTTTAGGCCGAATCTCTTTGAATAAATCTACCGAAACGGGGCACTTACAAGAGAAAAAAGAAGGATTTTTAGAAATTGTGTAGTTTGGAAACCATTGTTATAAATAGAGCATTTAATCCATAGGAGCTCCATAGGAGCAAATGCTTTATTCATTACAATGGTTTCCAAAAATGACTTTTATAGAGACTTCAAAAGGCGTCAGTTTGCGGGAATGGGTCTATGAATGCTGAATATTCAAAGAGGAATGACTTATCAGCATTTAACTATAGAGTCAACTCAGTTTAAAATACTTAAAGTCGCTACAGGATTTTGAATCACAAACGGTGCAGACATTGACCAGATAGCTCGCATAGGAACTCTCTGATCTGGGTTTTCACTGTTTGCAAGTGCAATCGTATCCCGCATTCAAAGGATTAACCCATTACCTCATAGGCTATTTTTAGGTACAACCTCTTTGAATAAATCCACCGAAAAGGAGCATTAACTAGAGAAAAGGATGTTTTTAGATTTTTGTAGTTTGAAACCATTGTGATAAATAGAGCATTTGCTCCTATAGGAGCAAATGCTCTATTTATCACAATGGTTTCACAAAGTCACTTTTAGAGAGTCGCCAAAAGTTGTCAATATGAGGGAATGGGTTAAGCTCCTACCTGCTTCAATTCTTAATTAGTTTTGATTCTGTGATACTTTTTAGGAACTGTTGTCAGAGAGTATAATAGTCTGGGTCCGCCATGGTGAGACGTCGAGTTGTTTGCAAGTATATGTCAGATTGCGCTAAGCACGATATACGGTAAAAGCCGCTTATGCGACCACTTAATAAACAGTCATTGGCATCGTTTAAAGCAGGTGGTTGCCTAATGCAGGACGAAAGTTATGCAGAAAGCTCCTACTTTCTGCATAACTTTCGCCCTGCATTCAGCTACCACCTGCCTTTGCCAGCCAGAATTATGCCCCTTTTTATGGTAGCAGTAGAGGGGCTTTACTGTAGATTAGACAATGTTTGTTCGAATGGATATACAAGTAAACCCCCGCTAATGCGACCACTTAATGAATAAACATGGGTGCCTTTATAAACAGGTGGTTGCTTAATGCAGTACAAAAGTAATGCAGAAAGCTCCTCTAGGAGCTTTCTGCATTACTTTTGTCCTGCATTAAGCTACCACCTGCATATAACACCCAGAATTATACATCTTTTAGGTGGTCGCATTAGCGGAACTTTACTGTACAAGTAAAACCCCTCTAAACGTTCAATTCTGTATCATTATCGTATGTTTTCTCTACAATTACACTACATGCATTATACATCTTGGGCATTCTGTATTGATAATTATTGTCAACTGCTTTTGTTTCTCAAATAATTTCTTAAAAAAATGCTTGTTTGGTGAATGTGTCTCGTAACCAACTCAACGACTTAAGTATGATAATATGGAAGCAGCTTGCGTGCTGTCGGTTATTTACCGATTTCGTGAGGGAAGATCAAGCCATTAGAAATACCTCTGAGGCCACTTGCTTATGCTGTGTTGTCAGTAATTGCAATGGCAAATTATTTTCCAATTACGGATAGTAATGGTTGTCTGTTTCCTTGGCGTTCGTAAATAATATCGTTTTACTACACATAAAGCTATGTATTCTCAGACGTCCGGAGGATAAGTATTAATTATGGTGATAAAACAACACGTTGAAAGGGTAAATGATGCACTGTCAAACAAAACAAAAGTCTCGTGCCGGGTAATGTGCTTCAGATCTTGATCTCCATGTTAACCCTTTCCCTCATATTGACGACTTTTGACGACTCTATAACAGTCACTTTGTGAAACCATTGTGATAAATAGAGCATTTGCTCCTATAGGAGCAACTGCTCTATTTATCACAATGGTTTCAAGCTACAAAATTCTATGATTTTCCTTTTCTCTAAATAATGCTCCTTTTCGGTAGATTTATTCAAAGAGGTTGTATCTAAAAGTAGCCTATGAGGTAATGGGTTAAGGTGATATTATATTAAAAATGAAGTGAATATCTTATTAATAAAAAAAGTTACAACTATCTTCATGTTTGCAGATTTTGGTAAAGTGCAAGGGCCATAACTCTGTAACGACATATTGAATGAACCTCAAAATCAACTCAGCTTCAGATTTTGTTGCATAAAACATTGGTGTGAAGTTCCATTGATATCCTTAAATAGTTTTTCCAGAAAACAACAGACTAACCAAAAGTTGACAACGTACAAAGCAACGAACACACAAAGTTCAAGGACGATAAAACAAAATAACATATCAAAAATCCGTAATATATGTGAACATCCATATTAAGGTATTATCATATAATTTATTTTAAGTAAATATCATTTAAGATGAAAACGTTATGACCTTCCTCGTATTTGCATTATTTTTTAAGTGCAAAGGTCATAACTCCGTAACGACAAGTCAAATGAACCTCAGAATGGACTCAGATTCAGATCTTGATGCATTAAAGATATGTGTGAAGTTTCATTAATATCCATCAAACAGTTTTCCAAGAAAACGGCGGACAAACAAAATTAGACGGACGAACGGACAGACGAACGGACGGAAGAACGGACGGACAGGGTCACACCACTATACGACCACCTTTGTTAGGCGGGCGTATAAAAATGGGACTAGATGGTGTTTCTTAACCCTTTCCCTCTTATAAACGTGTTTTCACGCATTTGCAAACAGAGTAGACCCAGATCAGACGGCTCCTAGAGGAGCCGTCTGATCAGGGTCTTCTCTGTTTGCTAATAGAAGTTGATAGATCTGTTTCCTTGCTTTCTAAAATGTCTACAATGTTCCACCTTCCACATTTCTTTATAACTATTTTGTTAATGAATATTTAGTAGGTATTGAAATTTGGTCTAGGTACAGAACAGGGAGAGGGTTAAGTAATACAGGACTACATGTATTAAGTAGCTGAGTTAAAACACCGATATCGTTAATCATGGACTTAACCCTTTCGCTGCCAAACTCTGTCGTCTGCTAACGTTGTCGTCTGCTATAAATTTCATTTTTTTTATTTTCTTCATTTTTGTTTCAAAAACATAGTTAAAGTACCAAACAGTTTGGATCCTGATGAGACGCCGAGTTACTCGGCGTCTCATCTGGATCCAAACTGTTTGCATGTGATATCATAAACCCGTCATTGTGGCACGGAAGGGGTTAAACACCGTCGTGATAAAGGAGCTTTCTTGCGCGTAGGCGTTCTATACAGTTAAAAATAAAACATGGATAAATCTTATTTCTCCCAAGGCCAAATATGTTACACATCTACAATAATGGAATATTCTCTTGGCATTAAATGAAAATCTTGCAAGGCCTATAATAGGTAACCCTTTCCATCATACAAATGCTTTTAAAAATGTATACTGCCCTAATTTCCACAAATGTTGCGTATAAAACTGACTTCAGAATCGGAATATATGTACCTTAGCACTTACTTAACACTAAACAGCATGGTTAGTAAATGATTGTTTATGTCAAAATTTTTAGAAAAATGGATTTCTACGGAAACTAACGGAACAGCGTTCGCCATTGGCCGGAATCTGTCGTAAGATTCAAATTTACATACCGGAAATAATCATTCAACATTTATATAGGGCAACAACCAGTGTCAGCCATTTTAGAAATAATATTCAAAGCGTTGTTCCGAAATAGAACCGGAGTCATTCAGAACTTGGCCGAAGATGTCCGCTGATTTCTGTACAACATACCCGTTTCTAAAAAGGAGGCTCCTTTTAAAGAATTTAGCGGTATTGGGATAGCGATATTATTTATCTGAACAAATATATCCTGTCGGAAAATGGGTTGTAAGCATTATTTTCATTGTATGCATACGTGTACAGCTTCTGGTGTCGATTGATTAATACGAAAAATGCACATCATACACCTTTAAGTGAAATAATCTAGTTGATACTCTAAATATCATAATTTCACCTACAAGAACCGTCCGATTTGTGTCTACTCTGTTTGCAAAGGCGTAGAAAGATGTACGTACGGAGTAACGGGATAAAGCCTTAGAATACAGTTGAACTTCGATATCTCGAACTTCAAAGGACCGTACAAATTAGTTCGAGATAAGAGAGGTTCGAGTTATCTAATTTATAATCTGATCAATATCTCAAGTTCACAGCTTAATGCAGGTCTAAAGTAATGCTTTCAGCATTACTTTCGACCTGCATTAAGCTGTCACATGTGTTTCTAGATATGTGTAGTGATACATTTTAGAACAATTATGTATTGTAAATTTTTGAAGGATCGAACTTTTTGTTCGAGTTACCCCGAAGTTCGAGTTACCCGAGTTCGAGATATCGAGGTTCCCCTGTAACTGCTTTACATCGAACTGTTACAGATTTCACATCTATTCATCCTTTTCAGAAACCTTTGACCAAGCGCGGATCCGAGTTACTTGGCGCCTCATCTGGATCCAATATAGCTACATGTATTTGCAATTACTCAAAACGTTTTGACCGAGCGTCACACGGTATGGATCCGGATAGACGCCACACTGTTCAAGAACGTAATATTCTAAACATACAGGACAGCAAAACAACATTATAATGGTCACCATTTACGGAAGCACAACATAACAGCGACAGACAGAATGTCGACACGACACAAAGCCGACAGTTGAGCAAACTGTTTTCTCGATAACATGTCGCAGTTTGGAGACATTGGACAAAGGATAAGTAAATACAATAAAACCCATTTAAACGTTAAATTTAGTATAAATATCAGTCTTGGAGACAGGTGGCAGCTTAATGCAGGGTGAAAGTCATGCAGAAAGCTCCTCTGCGTTAAGCAGGAACTTGTTTAAAAGTACCGAAAATCTTCTCTACTAGAATTCAAATTTAGAAGGGTTTGACTATATTGAAGTTGAAGTCAAAACATGGCAACCTACACTGCTTCCCAAAATGCTCGGCAGAAATTCCATACAGGAATATGCATTGACTCGCTTCCACGAGATAATCATGGACAATCTCAGAAGAAATATTTATGACCGTCTCCTACAGAATTGGCATACAAATTAATAAAAGTAACGCCTGACAACAACAACCTACTAAAATAATTCTAACCCTGTGTTTTAACCCTTTCCCTCATATAAACGTTTCCAACGCTTTTGTATGTCTGAAGATAGATAAGTAAATGCGCTAGAATTGTTTAATGGATCCACAATGGTATACAGTAGAACGTCCCTTAACCCCTTCCGTGCCACAATGACGGGTTTATGATATCACATGCAAACAGTTTGGATCCAGATGAGACGCCGTGTAACTCGGCGTCTCATCAGGATCCAAACTGTTTGACACTCTGTTTATTGTTTTATAAAGAAAATGGAAGAAAAGCACACACTTACACTAAAAATAAACGAAACTATGCCCAGCAGACGACAATGCTGGCACCGAAAGGGTTAAGCGGTAATCAAAAAGATGTCTAATTATGGATCTTTAAAGTATAAATGTAAGCGGAGGCATAATACAGGTCTAAAGTAATATAGGAGCTTTCTGCATTACTTTTGTTCTGAATTAAGAACCAATCTGCATTTTAAGATTCATATACTTAAAAAATAAATGGCCACTTAAGACAAATTCTACTGAAGGCAATATTTTATGTATAGTTTCGAGAAAAAAACTGACAGTACTGTCGGCATTATAAATCATCTGAAACAGACATTGTTAGAACATAGACGTATGTGGCGGTCAGCAAACCTATAAATGTATGCTCATATTTAACAAATCAAACATGACATTGATATATAATGTATAAGATTTCGGACGTGCTGGTCGGACGGAAGATGTCACATTGACCAAAGCGAAGATAAGATCATTATACCATCATGCGCTTGACTTCCAAAAACATAGACTGTATATAGTCCGATATGTGTATTGATTATATTATAGTGAATTCTTATTCATTTTATAGATAAGAAAGTATAAAACATAAACTTTAAAAAATGGAGTAATTTGTTGATAGTTTTTAGTCTGTTTTATCGGCCATTTCTATAATTCATTCTTTGAGAGCGAAATATTGCGTTTCAGCAGCCATTCTTTAACCCTTACAGTGATGCACACGAGTCACTAATGTCCTTTGCAAACAGTTACAGCCAGATGACAGGGTAACGGTTCCTAGAGGAGCCCTATCATCAGGGTCTGCACTGCATGCCATGTTGCACTTTAGAACTATCCCTGAATATTCACCATAAACGTGACATGTTTGACTTTTGGAATAGTTCATTTGAAAATTCAGCACTGCAAGGGTTAACCCTTTCGCTGCCAATGCCGGAGCTGTGATTACCTATGCAAACAGTTTTGATCCAGATGAGACGCCGAGTAACTCGGCGTCTCATCAGGATCCAAACTGTTTGTTACTGTTACTATGTTTTTTTTAAACAAAAATGAAGAAAATATTTTATTTTTTTTTTTTATAGCAGACGACAAAGTTAGCAGACGACAGAGTTTGGCAGCGAAAGGGTTAATGTGACGTCAAACAATAATGTTGGAAATCGTTGACTTAGTGCAGAGGGGTTTGACTTCGGGTCATATAAACAAAATTAACCCTTCGCTTGCTATTCACGTCAATATACCTACCTGTAAATAGTGAAGACCAAGATGAGACAGCTCCTGCAGGAACTGTCTCATCAGGGTCTGCACTATTTACAAGTTGATTGTGCAACCAGTGCACTACACAGCAGTGATTGCACAGCGGAATACGTGTACACAGTGAAGATATATGTAATTATACAACAGGGCACGGGTAAAGAAGGAGAAGTGTATTTTAAAATTCAGCAAAAGAGGGGTGAATACCCAGTGACGTATATCGCCGCAAAATATCAACTGAAATATAAAAATAAGATTTGATAGTCTTTGCAACCTCAGGCTCACTGTGAATAATTTCCCTTGATTATTCAGCAATTACAAAGACTAGAATAATTAAACTTTAACCCTTTCAATGTTCAAAGTGGAGCAATCCATTATTGCTGTTTGGTAAAGTCCACGCAGCAGGATGGGGTAAACTATGTGAGAGGATTTTTAAAATGATAAACAGTGCAGACATTGATCAGAGGATTTATCCAGTACCTCTCAAATCTAGTTATACACTGTTTGCAAATGACAGTACTCTCGTCTCCCGCATGCAAGGGGAAGTTGAAAGTCTGTTCAAATGTCATCCACTCCTTCAACATGTTCGATTCTATCACTTCGGCACCGATTTTCTCATTGCAAATCACGTTATAACCAGAACTAGAAAAGTCTCAATGCGAATTGAATATCGAATTAAAAGATGTCCGATAAAGGTTGGTATTTTGTAGTAGAGACACACTTGACTCCATATAACCATTTTCCTGTTCTATGTTTATTTCAAATGTCATTACCTACCCATGGACAAAATAGCTATAATGAAATATGAAATGTGAAACATTGTAGCCATTTTAAAAAGTAAAGAAACAAATCTTTCAAAAATTCCACTAGCAAACAGAGCAGAACCTGATCAGACGGCTCGAATAGGAGCCGTCTGATCTGGGTCTACTCTGTTTGCAAATGCCTGAAAACACGTTTATATGAAGAAAATGGTAAATGCTGATAGTAGTCTCAAAATGTACTCGGGGCTATCCACTGGGAAATTAACTTTGTTTATTATCACCGAGACATCAAGAATAAAGCGGTTGTTTATCTATCTGCTGTCTCCATTTGTAGTCTATTAGTATGGGGCCTGTAATTAAATTCATTCAACCATGATCAAGTTTATGATAGAAATGAATAGCTTGCTCATGATTACATAAACAATATTGGGGTATAAACTTGATTAATAAACGTATTGTGCGTTTGGTTTGCTTCTCCATTCTGGTTAAAGACTTAATCTACAGATACATCTTTTGACACATTTGCAAACAGAGTAGACCCAGATCAGGGTCTGCTCTCTTTAGTTATGAAATAATATAGACATGATTCAACAGTTTCTGATGTTTTCATAGATTTTGGCATAGCTATGTATTCATTCCATTTAACCCATTACCTCATAGGCTATTTTAGATATAACCTCTTTGAATTAATCTACCGAAAAGGAGTATTAAATAGAGAAAAGGAAAAAATTAGAATTTCGTAGTTTGAAACCATTGTGATAAATAGAGCATTTGCTCCTATAGGAGCAAATGCTCTATTTATCACAATGGTTTCACAAAGTGACTTTTACAGAGTCGTCAAAAGTTGTCAATATGAGGGAATGGGTTAATATTACTGTCAAACAAAAACAATCAACAAAAACAAAACAAATCAAACAAACAAACAAAACTAAAAACAAACACACAAAAAACAGCAACCCCCCCCCCCAAAAAAAAAAAAAAAAAAAAAAAAACACAACAAAACAACAACAACAAAACTGGGTGAGTCTATCATAGCGTAAGGCTAACACGTATAAGATATATGTTCTGAAAGTAGGAGATCCTTCGAAAGCAAAAGCAGCAATGTGAGAGGAGAAAACTGCAGACTCGATTTAATTGAGTCTGTTCATGAGCAGTTATGAAAGGTGCAACACTACTCACGCCCCCTAGCACTGGTTTAAGCGGTATTCAACTTTAAAACTAATAATATCGAAACTAATGATCCAGAATGACCAGAAAATATAACAACACTTAGAATGAAGTACGGGGCGACCTTTTTCAGCCGCATCAAGAAGTGTGATTTATTCTATTATAATACTTTATACATCTCAATGTGATTATAATGATTTACAAAAATACGTTTTAATTTAACAAAAATGATTTTAGATACATTACCATTTTCATTTGACAACTAATGCTTTAAATGCAACAATTAGATATATTAACGAAAATTTACATTTGTTACAAAATGCATTTAATCTAATTATAACAAGACATACGGCGTATTTAAAACAATTTCCCAACAAATTAACTCTTGCCAAGCAGCCTTGCCTGCTTCCCGGTGCCGAGAATCCTACATACAGTAAAACCCATCTAATCCGGGCGTTAAATTTAGTATAAATATCGGTCTTGGAGACAGGTGGCAGCTTAATGCAGGGTTAAAGTCATGCAGAAAGCTCCTCTGCCTTTCACCATGCATTACGCAACTACCTGTCCCAAATTATCTAAATTCTTCTCTACTAGAATTCCTGTTTAGAAGGGCTATGTTTTTCCCTTTTTTATTTTTGTAATATCGTCGTATTCATTCAAGCCTTTAAAGAATTACTGACTAAATTGAAAACAGCTTGGAATCTGGTGGAATGCCGAGTTACTCGGCGTTTCATCTGAATCCAAGCAGTTTGCAAATATCAGTTAGTATATACCCCCCACCCCCTCCGGTCACACCGAACTCGTCCTCATAACGTTCTGAAAAGTCTTCGCCAAACTGACTCAAACTACATGTATGTACGAACGTAGTGGACGTAATAGCAACCGTTAACGGTCTGTTTACGAACTTCATGGACGGGCGACGGTGTGAAGGGTGCTCCAGAACTTTGAGCTCCAAATGAGCAGAAAACGAGAAAACTTCAATTGATACAGACATGGAAAGGGTATCAGCTTGTGCTAAATGTAGATATGCTTATCTAACATGCAAATGCAATTTAGTTGAAATAAAGTGTTTTGTAGTGTCTGTGTTTACCCTTTCCTTCATAAACGCATTTGCACGCATCTGTAAACATAGTAGACCAATATTAGACGGTTACTATAGGAGCCGTCTGGTGAGGCTCTGCTTTATTTGCACATTGAATTTGATAGATCTGTTTCTTTACTTTCTAAAATAGCTAAAATGTCCAAGCATCAATATTTCATTATAACTGTTTTGTCCATGAATATTCAGTAGGTATTGTAAATTGGAATAAATACAGAACAGGAAAATGATTAAAAGGATACAAATGAGATCATCATATCACGTCGCCAACCAATGTCCCTGTAGAACAAGCGTCGTTTTTCTATCATCAGCCTGATACAAATGTTGACTGAGGCCAGGCATACAGGAACTTATTGTTATCAGTTATTGAAAAACAAAATTTACAAGTGTAGATAATGAATATGGCAAAGCACACCAAAATAGCCGAGAGAAAATAGCCTCACTGTTTCTTTTTAACTCTCTAGGCTCGTAGTTAACCGTACAGAGAAAAAAGCCTCCCTGTTTCTAAATGACTCTCTAGGTTCTATGTAGTTAACCGTTTACACCATAGATACGCATTTGGAAGTCTTTGCAAATAGGGTAGACTCAGATGAGACGGATCCTACAATACAGGAGTTACCTTATTAGGGTCTGCTCTCTTTGCTTATGGTATAATATAAATATGACTCTACTGTTTCTGCAAAAGCCAAACAATCATGCGTTCAACTCTTTTGGCGCCAGATTTAAAATTGTCGTCTGCAATAATTAATTCATTTTAAATATAATTCTAAACTAAATAATAAAGGTATATTAGTAAAACATTTGTTTTTAAAAACCCTGTATGCTTGGACTAAAATAATACAGAAAACAGTGTAGTCCCAGGTCAGATGCCGACTTGAAAAGGCGACATCTGACCTGAGACTGCTCTGTTTATAGTATTTCCTCAAATAAATGTGATTTCACGCATCTGCAAACAGAGTAGACCCATATCCTATAGGAGCCGTCTGATCAGGGTCTGCTCTGTTTGCTAATGGAATTGGATAGATCTGTTTCTTTACTTTCTAAAATGGCTATTAAGTTCCACCTTCTATATTTCATTATAACTATTGTGTCCATAAATATTCAGCATGTATTAATTTTTTTTAAAAAAGAATAGGACAGCGAAAGGGTTAAACAGCAAAACTATTAAGTATTATAATGACACATTGATACAGGATTTTTTTACCATTAGAGACTAAGTAGAATCGGATCTTTATTGTTCAGGACAGTCTGAGTACGTTGGCCCCTCTAAACCGGAGTTTAAGAAGAAGTATTAAGGTCATTTTAGTAACGCGATTGCTTATAAAGAATTATTGAGTCTTAATAAAAAGTATTTGGATCATTTTAGGCATGTAGTTGCTTAATGCAGGTTGAATGCCATGACTTTCGTCCTATATTAAGCTACCACCTGTCTTTAAGACAAGTATCCATACTAATGTGTTTGTCCGGTTTAGAGGGGGTTTACTGTAAGCCCTGATAATATGTTATATCTATACAGCAGTTGTTTAACTCGTTGGCTGCCAATGTCGCATCTGTGAATACCTATGTAAGCAATTTGGATCCAGATTAGACGCCGAGTAACTCGGCGTCTCATCAGGATCCAAGCTGTTTGTTACTGTAACTATTTCTTGAAACAAAAATGAAGAAATATAAAAAATGAAAATTGTAGCAGACGACAAAGTTTGCAGACGACATAATTTGCCAGCGAAAGTGTTAATATGGGTCTACTCTGTCTGTGCATGCGTTAAAATACACATCTATGGGTTATAAGGTTAGGCATTGTCATTTGTAACTTGAACCAATTTGTGCCCACCAGCCCATATATGGGATATAGGCAAACAGTGTAGACTCTGATCAGACGCCGAATGATGCGGCGTCTGATCAGAGTCTTCGCTGTTTGCTGATAGGAATTTCAATATAAAACAAAACGAAAATGAAATTTTAGACCAGGCATCCCTAGAAGAGCCATCTAATCAGGGTATGTTCTGTTTGCTAAAGGAATTTGAACAATATGTTTCTTTATTTTCTAAAATGGCTACACTGTTCTATCCTCCGTATTTCATTATAACTATCTTATTCATGAATATTTGGTATTTGGACTAAATATAGAACAGGGAAATGGTTAATAGTTTCGCAAATTGGAATTTAGTACAATTGCACCTGGTAAGAGCTTAAGTAGACCCGATTTTATATTGGGAAAGGGTTAAACCCTTTCAGTGCCATTAAGCCGGGTCTATGGTATCATTATGCAAACAGTTTGGATCTAGATGAGATGCCGAGCAACTTGGCGTCTCATCAGAATCCAAACCTTTTGACATTTTGTTGTGATCTTTTTATGAACAAATTGAACAAGCGCCTACTACAGAACTTAAAGCAGGCAAATATGTCCAGTAGACGACAGTGCTGGTACTGAAAGGGCTAATTAACCGATGCATCACGCAGTTATCCATTTAAACAGAACAGACAGCAGTGGACTAATATTACAACGTTATGTAAGGCTGTAACAAGGAAGATGTTTTTTGTATTATTGACCATGTCCTTCCTAATATTGACACGGAGGATTCCGTCCCATATCCCAATATCATTATATAAATAACATGTCCACGATCGAGAATGACGTCTGCTCCAATTTCATCTTCCAACCCGTTTCTGGACGAAAAAGATCCCGCCGACTAATGTTGTTTCCAGTATTAAATGCCAATTATCGCGATTAACCCATTACCTCATAGGTTATTTTTAGATACAACCTCTTTGAATAAATCTATCGAAAAGGAGCTTTAGATAGAGAAAAGGACAATTTTAGAATTTTGTAGTTTGAAACCATAGTGATAAATAGGATCTATATGATATATAGCATCCTACAGGAGCAAATGCTCTATTTATCACAATGGTTTCACAAAGTGACTTTTAAAGAGTCGTCAAAAGTCGTCAATATGAGGGAATGGATTAAGGTAGGTTCCCACTGCCGACCAGATCAACTCGATCATCCCGATCACCCAAATTCCCCGACCAAGCTCGACCGAAGGCATGTACACGAGTTCTTCTCGACCTCTACTCGATCTTACACGAACCCCTCGCGATCATTCACGACTCCTTCACGACGTTAACACAACAACCACTCCGATCTCTGCTCGATCATCCCGACCCAGGTACGATTCCTACAAGATCTCTACCCGACAAACTGGACCTCTGGCTCTCTACCCGACCAGATCGTCATGGTCGTACTTGGGTCGATCGGGTATCACTCGAGTAGAGGTCGAGATATTCGGATACAGGTCGGGTAAATGCCTTCATACCGACCGCACCAGATCTCTAAACGATTGTCTCCCGACTAACTCGACCCTCTACTCGATCAATTACGGACCGCTTCCCGATCGCTTCTCGAGCGCGTAGCTACTCGATCTTTATCCGAATATTTTGGACTTGTCCATAAAATTCGGGTAGGGAGTCTGAGCGATGTCGACCAAGGTAGACCTCCCCGATCACTTCCGATCACTCCTGCCGGACGAGCCAGACCAGTCCCCGATCAACTAGCTTGTAGATAATTAGCTTGTTTGCAGATCCCCAGATAAGGTGTATTTCGAGAACTAAAACCGTTATGCCTCTATCAAATCCTATGTTGTGACGATTCTAAAGAGTGGTCACAACATAGGGTTTGATGGAGGCATAAAGAAAATACGATGGAAAAAGGTTGTTTCTGGAGCCTTGTTGTTTCGGAAACAGTGACATGCGTTGTTATAAGGAGGGACTCGTTATTGAGAGGGCCGTTGTAGGGAGGGAGCACTGTACTACCAGATACCTTTTTCCAAATAGTGTAGACACAGATGAATCCCTTTAATCAGGGTCTGTACTGTTTGCAATAAAATATTTTTCTTCAATGATAAATTTAGATACAGTGCTTTGTTAATTTCATATTCAGAAAGGGCGGGGCCAGTTTTGATTATTCGGCAGGTAAATGGTTACATGTAAAGACAGACACTGATGCTAGGCTTGCCGTATATACCCACATAATTACACTCACGAAAGTTATAAGTACATGTATGTTAAAATAATTATATACATGTACAACTCATATATATGGCTCTTTGATTTTGACTTGGTCAACGTCTGGCTGGAAACTAGACTACATGTATAGACTATTTTAGAACCATCTCTTTGAATAAATCTAATAATTAGTTAAAGTTCTATAATTGTTTTTCTTGCTCCTATGGTACAAATGCTTTATTTATCACAATGGTTTAAAAAGGTGACGTTTGAGAGGCATCAAGTTCCGTCATTATGAGGGAATGGCTGGAAACTAGTTCCTGACTTATAAAGTCAAATCCGAGTTGCTCGAACTATAGGAACCGTCTTATCAGGTTCTGCTCTGTTTGCTTTTGGCATGATATAGATCTAATGCTACATTTTCTTGTCAAAGCAAAAACTTCCATTGAAAAAATTACATTAAAAAACCCGAGCTAATAAATAATCACGTTATCAATATTTCTTAAATGAATAATGAACAGGGAAAGCGTTACGTAATATCTGCAAGTATCCACGGGGAAATCGGTCTTTTGTTATATACCAACATAAATGATTATGTCACTTATCGTCTTCCTTTTCAGACGTTATGTCTCTTTTTGGGGACAATGTTAAAGCATAATTCGAACGTATACTTCAGACCAAACAGACAGTCGTGGTACAATACGTTATTAACACATTACCCCCTAGTGACGCATTTTTGCACCTCTATAAAATTCACACTGTGAAACCATTTTGATAAATAGAGCATTTGCTCCTATAGGAGCAAATGCTCTATTTATCACAATGGTTTCAAACTACAAAATTCTAAAATTTTCCCTTTCTCTAGTTAATGCTCCTTTTCGGTAGATTAAATAAAAAAGGTTGGGTCTTAAAATAGCCTAGGAGAGAATGAGTTAAAAGATACACAATATAATAGTAAAGCGATATAAAACAGCCATGAGTATGCATATGTCCATGGAATTGACAGAACAGTATGCTATAAGTATTCAGCTTTATTTTCTTCACAACCTGCTTTAACCATTTACAGTAAAACCCCTCTAAACCGGACGTTAATTTTGGTATAAATATCGGTCTTGGAGACATGTGGCAGCTTAATGCAGGGTGATATCATGCAGACAGCTCCTCTAGGAGCTTTCTGCATGACCTTTACCCTGGATTAAGCAGCCACCCGCCTAAAAGTAGCTAAATTTTTCTCTTCTAGAATTCCGGTTAAGAGAGGTTTGACTGTATTTTATAGATATCCCTTTTCACGAGTTGGCAAACAGTGTAGATCCTTTGGAGCCGTATGATCACGGTCTGCTCTGTATTGCTAATAGAATTACGAGACATACATATTTGATTTCTGCCATGTACAAATAAACGTTCCGGTGTGCATATTTCATATTTGTAATATTACATCTGATTAATATTCATGACGTCATGATTACATTTGTATTAACATATACATTGTATATCCATGAGGCAAAAGATTACCTCATACATGTACCCATTACCTCATAGGCTATTTTAGATACAACCTCTTTGAATTAATCTACCGAAAAGGAGCATTAACTAGAGAAAAGGATTTTTTTAGATGTTTGTAGTTTGAAACCATTGTGATAAATAGAGCATTTGTTCCTATAGGAGCAAATGCTCTATTTATCACAATTTGTTTCACAAAGTGACTTTTACAGAGGCGTCAAAAGTCGTCAATATGAGGGAATGGGTTACCTTGTTTTTTAAAGGGTTTATATGAAGGAAAGTGTTAACTCTTCGCTTGCTATTCGCGTCAATATGCACCTACCTGTAAATAGTGAAGACCCAGATGAGACAGCTCCTGCAGGAGCTGTCTCATCAGGGTCTGCACTATTTACAAGTTGATTGTGCAACCAGTGCACTCCACAGCAGTGATTGCACAGCGAAATACTTGTACACAGTAAATATATACATGTATGTTATTATACAACAGGGCATGGGTAAAGAAGGAGAAATGTATTTTAAAATTCAGCAAGAGAATGGTTAAGTGGTCGCTATGTATAGGTTTTACTGTAATTACATCGCGCTACAAACACAGACATCTTCACCTTTTTCGTGCTGTAAATACCGTGTCTGTTCAATCTGAGATCTGCTGAACATTTTTAGGACTTTCAATTAGTTGAAGTTATTGAGAAACTACTGACAAAGTGTCAACTATCTAAGATCCTGGTGATATGCCGAGTTACTCGGCGTCTGATCAGGATCCAAGCTGCTTGCAAATGTTAATCAATTCACGTTTTGTATGAGATAAGAAATGTTATTTTGCCATTATCTCCAGTATGATTTATTACTGTTACGAGTTAAGCAAGCATGTTGTAAGAATAACAAGCAATTTGAGAACTTAACTGCAGACATTATCGTTTCCTACAACGGATTGATTTCAGATATATTCTGTCAATTTCCAAGAAAGATTGATTGACGGAATGAATAGAATTCAATGGAAAGTATAACATGCATATTTCTAGTATTTTCTGTAACAATTCACAAAAAGCAAGTGAATAAATAGATAGATAGAGGATGATCAATCTATTTGTGTTGATATTACATACAGTAAAAGCCTCTCTAAACCGGAATTCTAAAAGAGAAGAATTTAGATACTTTTAGGCAGGTGGCTGCTTAATTCAGGATGAAAGCAATGCAGAAAGCTCCTAGAGGAGCTTTCTGCATGACTTTCACCCTGCATTAAGCTGCCACATGTCTTCAAAACAGATATTTATACAAACTTTAACGTCCGGTTTAGAGAGGTTTTACTTTATATGTCACCAGAATGTGTTGTTTTTTTCCGATTAATCCTGCCCTTGTTGAATATTCATGGAATAAATATTGACATCATGAATATTTATAAGCTGTTCTTAAATAATGGAATATAGTAAAACTTCGATTATCCGAACACTAAAATACGTATTATTATTGATCTTTAAGACAGGTGGCAGCTTAATGCATGGTGAAAGTCATGCAGAAAGCTCCTCTAGGAGCTTTCTGCATGACTTTCACCATGCATTAAGCAGCCACCTGCCTAAAAGGGTCTAAGTTCTTCTATACCGAAAATTCGAATAATCGAGGTTTTACTGTATATACGATGACTTTTGGTATTGGTAGAAAAGGTAGAGTCATCCCTTTTACAAGTTCATTAGCAAATCGAGTAGACGCTGATCAAATTGTTCCTTGGGAGCCGTCTAATCTAGGTCTATTCTATTTGTAAATGCTTGAAAAAGTGTTTATATGAGGACGAGGATTAAAAATCGAGCAGTTACACTATAGATGATGTCAACTACGATGAATCCATAAAAAATCGAGTTCGAAAAACATGTTTCTAACATGAAATTAAAACAATTCGATTATTATGTCCGTTATATACAAACATGGGAAACAAACACATATAATGTATATCCCTTAGGGCCCGTCTCACCAGGGGTTGTTCTCTTTATTTATGGGATTAAATAGATCTGATTCTACCATTTAAGTTTCTGAAATAAAAAAAATCGTTTCATGATTTCTTTCACATATGTAGATCGGGTTAATGGTTTAATGTATAGAGTAGAACCTGTCTTAAGTGACCATCAAAAACAGAGGTCTAATTATGGGTCTGTAAGGCAGTGGTAGCTCAACGCAGGTCAAACGTAATGCAGAACTTTCTGCATTACTTTTGCCTTGCTTTAACCCATTCCCTCATAGGCTATTTTTAGACTCAATCTCTTTGAATAAATCTACCGAAGAGGAGTATTTACTAAAGAAAAGAAAAATGTTAGAATTGTGTAGTTTTGAAACAATTGTGATAGATAGAGCATTTGCTCCACAGGAGCAAATGCTCTATTTATCACAATGGTTTCATAAAGTGACTTTTACAGAGGCGTAGAAAGGCGTATTTATGGAGTAATGGGTTAAGCAACCACATGCTATATAATACTCCTATGTTCAATAAATAAATGTCCGCTTAGGACCTGCTGTAAATTTCGCCGCCAATTGAATCTGGGTATTCTCTGTTTGCAAGAACGTAGAACTTATGAAGTAAAAGGTTAAACCAGATCTTTTTTGGTCTGCTGCGTTTGCAATATTCTATTCTTAGTCATATTTGTAGCAGAGTTAGACAATGCGTAAAAATGATGAAACAGCATTTCTCTCTTATCTCTTGCAAGCCTAAACCCCTTTGAATGCAGAATACTCAACGTGGACTGGCCCATTAGTGTTTAAAGGCAGAGTTTATTCAGTATTAAAGGCTTAGACATACTAGAGGGTTTCTATTGACAAACAGTGCGGACCTTGATCAGAGGGATCCTAGCCCTCTGATCAAGGTCTACACTGTTTGAAAATGTCAACTCGCTCGTGTTCCCCACAATTAATGGGTTTAATGGCATATTATGTGAGTGTTTAGTATCTTTGTGTTTGTGACAATGGCACTCTCAAAGAGGATTCTGAAAACATTCTGCGTAGAAATGATGCATTTTGCACATTAGAGATATTATCCTTACTTATCCTTCCGTCTACTGCTCTGTTAAATTAAACACAGCATGTTAGTTTGAAGTTCATTTGCTCATTCGTATTACACATAAGCCTCTCTAAACGGGAAAGTTAATAAAGAAGACTCTAAATATTCTTCGACATGTGGCTGATAAGTGCAGGATGAACAGTCATGCAGAAAGCTACACCGCCAGAAAAACCTTTCTGCATGACTTTCATCCTGCATTGTGACGTCATCTGTCTTAAAACCAGCACTACTAATACTAATCGTGACGTTCGGTTTAGAGGGGTTTACTGTATATTGTAGAACGCATTAAGTCATTAAGTCATTTTAAATCTAAATCTTATAACGTTCATTCTGATAAAAGCATAATGTTTTATCAATGCATTTTAACCTTTAGCCTGCTGCGGGCGGATGAGCGAATGCCTATGCAAACAGTTTGGATCCAGATGAGGCGCCGAGTAAAGTCTCATCAGGATCCAAACTGTTTAACGCCCTGACAGCATTTTCTGATTACAGTTAGACTTTTCAAAATGTACTGGGTGAAAAGTTATGTAGAAATAATTTGCTCAGCAAGCTAAAAGTTAAGATTGGCCTCTAATGCCATCATCAAAATGAGAACTTATGAGGACAAAATAAGAACTTATGAGAACAAAACGAGAACTTATTCCGACTCTCATAAGGTTAACCCTTTGCCTGCTTAGTACGACCTAACTGGCATTTGCAAATAGTTTGGATCCAGATGAGACACCTGGTCACTTGGCGTCTAATCAGGATACAGGCTGTTAGACAGTCTTTTAACCCTTTCCCTGTTCTGTGTTTATTCCAAATTTCAATATTTACTGAATATTTATGGACAAAAAAGTTATAATGCAATATTGAAGATGTTATATTGTAGCCATTTTAGAAAGTAAAGAAATATGTTTGTCGAATTCCATAAGCAAACAGAGCAGATCCTGATCAGACGGCTCCTATAGGAGCCGTCTGATATGGGTCTACTCTGTTTGAAGATGCGTGAAAAGGCGTTTATAAGAAAGAAATGGTTAATAATTTCTATAAGATTTCAACGAATCGGAATTAAGTGAAAACTATAAAGGATTTAGACTTAATTTTCATAGTAGACTCAGAGTCAATAAAAATACCACGGAGTAAAAACTCCCAAATTGTCTGTTGTATGGTATCAAAACACGCAGTTGCGCAGAATCTCTCAGTAGATATGAGTTCGATGAATTTTCACAAAACATCCGCACAATAGTATGTAAAAGGCGATTACGCTCGTACATCCGGAGAATACCTCATCGAATATTGACCAGTACATTTAAATCATTTGAATTCCGAATAGAGTAAATGTCGAACTACTGATAGAGGTGAAATAAAAACCAGTTACTGCACCATGTACCCTAATTCCCCTCCTTACCTTATGTATTCGGACAGACATGCTTAGGGAAATAAGCAGACCCATTTCAACCTGCTCATGAATGATCAGGGTCTACTCTATTGGCTACTATGTTACTCTAATATAAAGTTATCAAAATTCAGCTTTATACATGTAAGTATAACTCGTGGAGACAGGATCCCTTAAGGATAATTAGGTAACTATGTAAAATGTATTTGAATTAACCTTTTATTCAATAAATCCACCTTTCTATGCCTTTGCAAACAGAGTAGACGCAGATCAGACGGCTCCTGTAGGAGCCGTCTGATCAGGGTCTGCTCTGTTTCCTTTTTATATAAAATAGATATGATTCTACAGTTTCTGCCTTGGCCAAACATCCCTGTGTCCATGTGGTATTATAACAACTAATCTAATTAATATTCATGATGTCATTATTTCTTAAATGAATATTCATGGAATATAGGGTTAAGATGAGATAATAGAAAACGCTTATTAACATTAACATCATTTACTTTTAGACGAAAGAAAAATACACTTATATTTCTTACTTCCTTGAATTATAAACAGATAAGCACTGCAGTAGATGCTATGCTGTACATGTACTAACTTCAGTATTAAGCATGATTAAGATTTCAAATTGCTTTTTCTAATACAGTGCTCCCTCCCTACAACGGCCCTCTCAATAACGATTCCCTCCTTACAACAACGCATGTCACTGTTTCCGAAACAACAAGGCTCCAGAAACAATCTTTTTTCATCGTATTTTCTTTATTCCTCCATCAAACCCTATGCTGTGACCACTCTTTAGAATCGTCACTTTGTGACGATTCTAAAGAGTGGTCACAACATAGGGTTTCCTTAAGGCATAACGGTTTTAGTTCTCGAAATACACCTTATCTGGGGATCTGCAAACAAGCTAATTATGTTTGATTTTCCCTCCCTATAACAACTCCCTCTGAACAACACATACAATATTCGTACCCCAAAGGGTGTCGTTGTAGAGAGGGAGCACTGTAGTATTAGAGTATATGTTTCTTTCATATCTATTGAAAAAAATGTTATCAGAGTTATTAGAGTGTCAAACAGTTTGGATCCTGATAAGACGCCCACTTATTGTGCGTCTCATCTGGATCCAAACTGGTTCCATAGGTCATCACGATTTCACTCCATTAATGGTACAACCTTTTCAACCTTCGACAGACTCTGTGACTGAACATTTCTCTCGTAATTGAGAAAAATAAAAGTTAATTAAGGTTGTACGCAATTCAATTGACATTAACAGGTCTGACTAAGAGAAAATAAGATCTAATTGCGCAATCTAATGTACATTAACTCTACAAGAATTTTACAGGGGTGGTTTAAATTGTGACTTTTACGTAAATTAACAACTGAAGATGGAAAAGGCATATACGACCCAACAATATCCTTTTTTGGTTTTCTACGCATTAAGGCAAATTGGAATGCCGACAAACTGGCAAATGAAATAGCATTTTTATGTTTAAAGTTAGGCTTAACCCTTGTCGTTATACAAACGCCCTATCATGTCTTTGCAAAAAGAGTAGACCTAGATCAGACGGCTCCTATTGGAATGCCGATAAACTGGCGAATGAAATAGCGTTTTTAATGTTTAGACTTAGGGTTAACCCTTGTCGTTATACGAACGCCCTTTCATGTCTTTGCAAAAAGAGTATACCCAGATCAGACGGCTCCTATAGGAGCCGTCTGATCAGGCTCTACTCTGTTTGCTTATGAAACTATATATCTCACTACAGTTTCAACCAATACTGAGAACATATGTCATTATAAACATTAATTTAACCCTTTCCCCCCTACTGACACGTTTTGGGACCTCTTTAAAAGTCGCTTTTTAAACCATTGTGATAAATAGAGCATTTGATCCTATGGAGCAAAGGCTCTATTTATCACAATGATTTAAAAACTACACAATGCTATATGTTTCCTTTTCTCTAATAAATGCTCCTTTAAACTGTAAATGCGAATATAACAAGGATATATCTACTTACTGATATCTTCTGTTCCGTTCAGGTGTTCTAAAGCACATCCTTAAATCCAGCACGTTCTATTACACTTAATGTTTATTTCCTTTTTTCTTGGACACAGTAATTGCTTTTAGCGATACTTATCACCTACAACACACCATTATCTAATACACGTTGTGACCAGCTAAATTGTACGAGCGTCAAAGAGTTTTCATTGACGGCAAAACGTTAAAACAATGCCGAGTCAGGGAGAAAGAGGTATTGGTTTTTGTCTCCACTATCTGGCTAGGAAGCTTTGGAACATTTTAGAGTCAACGACAGGAGTTCATAGCTTCATGGCAGCAATTGCATATGCCATCAAATCAAATGAGGGAAATAGACCGTTATTAATCAGCGGAATATTCGCATACGGTATAGAAAATATCCATTTTAGGAATCGTTATTGAATAATCTCGAAAGTACAGGCTATTGACTCGACCTTGTATAGAGTTCAATTTCAATTATTTCATTTACAAGAGAGAGAGAAGAGAGAGACAGACAGACAGAGAGAGAGAAGAGAAGAGAGAGAGAGAGAGAAAGAGAGAGAAAGAGAGATAGAGAGAGAGAGAGAGAGATACACAAAACTAGTCCAACGTTTAGTAGTGTGGTGATGAGTTTCTCCTACGTATAATTAAGTAATAAACACATGGACAATCATAAAGTGAGTGGTTTTATTTATAAAACGTTACTGAAACTCACGTTTTATTTAACCCTTTCTTCCATGAATACTCATGTTTAAGATAATGACGTCATGGATATTAAGAATATATTAATTTGTTATACTAGCATATTGACACGGGTATGGTTGGCCAGGGCAGATACATTAGAAGCATATTTATATTATCATCATAAGCAAACAGAGTAGACCCTGATTAGACGGCCCCTGTTTTGCAAAGGTGTGGGAAGGCGTATTTATGGAGTAAAGGGTTGAGGTTCTTTGAACAGCGTTTCAAGGGACAACGAGCGAGTAACCCTATTATCAAATCTACTTCTGTAGGTTTAGAAGATAATTTGAACAGGCGTCTTAACATACAATAGAACCTGTCTACAACGGCCATCAAAACTATGTCTAATTATGGGTCTGTAAGGCAGGTGGTAGCTTAATGCAGGTCAAAAGTAATACAGAAAAGCTCATATTGGAACCTTTGTTCCGCATTAAGCAACCATTTGCTTTTTAAGACTCCTATGTTCAATAAAGAATGGCCGCTTAGGTCAGGTTCTACTGTACATCCCAGACAATTGATGAGTATTCCAGTATAGGTACAATACCGGAGAAGTAAATTTGATAAGGGATTTTATATTAAGAGTAAATTTCAGTCTTCTCATTACGCCAATGACTTTTGAAGCGTTTTGCAGACTTGATATGAACGTTCCATTGCTCTTTACCACTTAATGTGACTGCTATGCTTTTGTTATTTACTGCAAGAGTAATATCAGCACCCTGCAACGTCAAATTAGATGGAGTAGACAGACCAATTTCTGTTCTGTTTTTATTAAGTCTATACTTCACCTGCTGTTACAGCTTTAACCTTTAGCCTGCTGAGCAAAATATATTTACATAATTTTTTCATCTACTTCATTTTCAAATTTCAAGCTATAATCAGTTTGTATACCAAAATATATTCAGGGTGTCAAACAGTTTGGTTCCTGATGAAACGCCGAGTTACTCGGCGTCTCATCTGGATCCAAACTGTTTGCATAGGTATTCACTAACCCGTCCATAGCAGGCTAAAGGTTAGCTATTACAATGCTGAATTTTCCAAAATTAAAACAAGTCAAGCTTATGGTGAATATTTAGGGATTTGTCTAAAGAAATGTGTAACATTAAAAACAGTGCAGACTCTAGGAGCCCTCTCATCACGGTTTACACTGATTTCAATGACATTAATGACTCCTGTCCCGCACTTTAAGGGTAACCCATTTACTCCAAGAATATTCATGCAATAACTAATGACAACATCGATGTTAATTAGATTAAGTGTTACGAGCATAATGCCACATGGACACTGGGAATGTTGGCCATAGCAGAAACTATAGAATCATATCCATGTTATATTATAAGCAAACAGCATACACTGACCAGCAAGCTTCTATAGGGGCCGTTTGATCTGGGTCTGCTCTGTTTGCAAAAGGCGTAGAAATAATAATTTCTACACATTGGATCTGGTCTACTTCTGACTTAATCCGGTTCGAACATATTTGTGAGAAACTGTGGAACTAGTGCCAAACAGACCGGGTCCTGATACGTATACAAATAGCGTGAAAAGGCGTTTATATGAGGGAACGGGATAACGCAGAGTTCCAGATAAGATGCGTAAATTAAAATACTTTCAAGAATAACTTCTTTATTTCTCCACCAAACCTTATGTTGTGACTACTCTTTAGAATCGTCTCGAAGAGACGATTCTAAAGAGTGGTCACAGCATAGGGTTAAGTGGAGAAATGACGATTTTAATAGTTGAGTACGCACTGTTGCTTTAGATCATAAGTATTCTAATGGAATATTCGGGAAATTATAAACGATTTCCAATAGACCAAATAAATGTTTCTACAACTACAATGCAGCTGAACAAATTCAGGGATCATCCTATTTGTGTTGCAGTCGGGAGATATAATATATGTCTCACTAACACTGCATCTTCATTTCAAAAGATTTGGGACATATTTATAGCCAAACGTAATAAAACTGTCCTCCGCATTTTGTTTAACCTTCTGCACCCTAGGTAATAATCACCTGCTTCAACTTCCTCCATTTCTTTAAGTGATAGTCTTTTTAACCATTCGCTTACTATTCATGTCAATATACCTACCTGTAAATAGTGAAGACCCAGATGAGACAGCTCCTGCAGGAGCTGTCTCATCAGGGTCTGCACTATTTACAAGTTGATTGTGCAACCAATGCACCCCACAGCAGTGATTGCACAGCGAACTACTTGTACACAGTGAAGATATATGTATTTATACAACAGGGCATTGGTAAAGAAGGAGACATGTATTTTAAAATTCAGCAAGCGAAGGGTTAAAATTGCCTAAACATTACATAAATACATGATTATATGCTGAAAAGAAGTACAACAGAATCTTTTCTAAGCGGTCATTCATTTATTGAAAATAGGAGTCTTAAAACAGGTGGTTGCTTAATGCATGAACAAATTAAAACAGAAAGCTTCTGTAGGAGCTTTTTGCATTACTTTTAACCTGCAATAAGCTACCACCTACCTTACAGACCCATAATTAGACCTCTTTTGATGGCCGCTTCAGACAAGTTTTAATGTATATCACAAGACACGCTGAAAAAGACAAACTCACCCATTTTCAGAATATGTACTTCACAACAGCAGGTGTGAAGTGCTTGCGTGGCGGCCGTTAAAATTCGCCCGTATTTCAATTCTCAGTGTTGTTATATTTTCTGGTCCTTTGGGATCATTAGTTTTGATGTTATTAATTTTGAAAATTGAATACTGCTTAAGCCGGTGCTAGGGGGCGTGAGTAGTGTTACACTTTTAATTACTACTCATGAACAGACTCAATAAAACCGAGTCTGCAATTATCTCTTTTTGCATTTCTACTTTTGCTTTCGAAAGATCACCCATTTTCAGAATAATTATTACAGTGTTTGATATCGAATAACCAGATGTTACTTGCCAACGTATCAGTATCCAGTCGGATTGTGTTTTAGTATTGTAAACTGTTTGGCAGAGGGGGCACTATATTTTGCTTTAAAACATGAAATTAAACGTATCGACGTAAAACGACTTGTTGTGTAACACAGGGACATTTTGGGACATAAGAAACAAATAACAAATACAATGTTGTATAATGTTATTGAATATATGTGTGTATTGCAAGAACTGTTACTTTAGCACTTTCCTTCATATAAACGTTTCCACGCACTTGCAAACAGAGTAGACCCAGATCAGACGGCTCCTATGGGAGCCGTCTGATCAGGGTATGCTCTGTTTGCTAATGGAATTTGAAATATTTATTTCTTTACCTTCTGAAATAGCTAAAATGTTCTGCCTTCCATATTTCATATTTATAACTTATTTGTCCATGAATATTCAGTAGGTATTGAAATTTGAAATAAACATAGAACAAGGAAATGGTTAAACAGCAGTGTCAGAGTGACAAGCAATTGGACCCTGATGAGACGCAGAGTTAATCGACATCTCATCTGGATCTGCACTGTTTGTAAAGGTTATCACAAGGTCTCCAACACAGTGCTGAAGGTTATTTCAGTAAATTTGAAGAAGATTGGCAGTAAGGCTAATTAATTAACCCGTTCCCTCATACTGACTCCTTTTGACGCCACTGTAAAACTAACGTTTTTGAAACCATGGTGATAAATAGAGCATTTGCTCCATAGGAGTAAATGCACTATTTATCACAATGGTTTCAAAACTACACATTCAAAATTTTAATTTTCTTTTTTCTTTTCTCTAGTAAACGCTCCTTTTCAGTAGATTTATTAAAATAGATTGGATCTAAGATACGAGGCAATAAGGCCTATACTAAATTGAAAACAACTTAGTTTTCCCGAAATGTATCAAATCGTTTTGAGTTTAACGCGTTGCTTCATAGAGACTTTGTAACACTTTGAAATTCATAGTAATATTTTCAAATAGGATATTAACCGAACTTGCGTTGATTTCCGTGTAATCGACAATGTTTTCCGGCTCTTAAAAAGTCGGCGGTTTTTAAGGATGTAGAAGTATTCAGATACTATTGATATTGTAGTTCGTTGTTTTAGTTCAGATAGATAACTTGATACTTTATTTTACGTAAACTACAACGTTTCTTGTCATACAAAATCAATATAATGAAACATTAAAGTCACCCAATTGTCAAATGAACAGCATTATTATATCACACATCTGCCATTAACCCATTTCCTCGTATTGACGACTTTTGACGACTCTTTAAAGTCACTTTGCGAAACCAATGTGATAATAGGAGCAAATGCTATATTTATCACAATGGTTTCAAATAACAAAATTCTAAAAGTTTCCTTTTCTCTAGTTAATGCTCCTTTTCGGTAGATTTATTCAAGGAGGTTGTATCTAAAAATAGCTTTGGGGGTAATGAGTTAAGTGTAGAATATAGGAATAAAGAAATAGTTGCATGTACAGTAAAACCTCTCTATAACGGCCACTAAATTGTGTTAATTAGTTGGTATTTAGGGCAGGTGACTGCTTAAAGCAAGGTGAAAGTAAAACAGAACGCTCCTGTAGGAGCGTTCTGTTTTACTTCCACCTTACTTTAAGCAGCCACCTGCCTTTACAACAAAATACTTGATGTAATGTAGTGGCCGTTATAGAGGGGTTTTACTGTATTAGCGTATGATAGAACTTACAATAACATATAATATTTAACCCTTTCCTCTATAAATACGTCTTTCTACGCCTCTGTAAAAGTCACCTTTTGAGACCATTGTCATAAATAGACAATTTGCTCTTATAGGAACAGATATTCTATTTATTACAATGGTTTCCAACTACAAAACTCTAAGATGTTCCTTTTCTCTAGTTTATGCTCCTTTTCAATAGATTTATTCAAAGTAGTTTGATATAAAAATAACCTATGTTGTAATGGGTTAAAAGCAGATATAATGGTTTAATGAATATCAGTAAGCTGCATTGTAATTATAATTATGACATGAACAGAAGACGCATTAGCCATGCCAAAAAATGTATAAGCATTTCTATAGCATTCCATAATCAATCCATTTCATCATATAAACGCCTTTTCACGTATTTGCAAACGGAGTAGACTCAGATCAGACGGCTCCTGTGGGAGGCTTCTGTTCTGCGTAGTCTGTTTGTTTATGACATTATATAGATCCTATTCTACAGTTTTTGTTAAGAAAAAAACAACACCATTGAAAAGTGTATGCTATAAAAAATGAGCTAGATATTCAATAGAAAACTTTACATTAAAATTTAGTTGATAGATATCCATGATATCATTATTTCTTTCATAGTATTGAGCAGGTATACTATCATAATTATTGAACAGGTATAATATCATAATTATTGAACAGGTATAGGGTTAAATAGGACAGAGACTGACCTGACGGCTCTGTTCTTATAGAATTTGTTTGATCTGTATCTTTTCTATATTTAAAGGAGTTCAAAGGCGTAAAATGCTCCTAGATGTACACAGACAATATGATCTCTTTGTAGAAATAATCACTATTTAACCCTTTCCTCTCTAAATACGCCTTTCTACACCTCTGTAATAATCACTTTTTGAAACCATTGTGATAAATAGAGCATTTGCTCCATAGGAGCAAATGCTCTATTTGTCACAATGATTTCAATACTACACAATTCTAACATTTTCCTTTTCTCTAGTAAATGCTTCTTTTTTTGGTAGATTCATTTAAAGAGGTTGGGTCTAAAAATAGCATATTGAGGAAAGGGTAAACCCATTTATACCAATATTATTGAAGAAAGTCAAGATCTTGCTTTGGAACCCATCCATTTTTCATGCTGAGGGAACACAGCAAACATATTTGCTTATATAAGCCATTGACATACATATCCTCAGCAAACAGTGCAGACCCTGCTCTGAGGACTCATTCAGGAGCCCTCTGATCTAGATCTACACTGCTTGCCTGTTATTTTTAATGATCACTTACTACACTTAGTAAAAGGAGACTCCTTCAAATACATTTGCAAAGAAAGTAGACCCAGATCAGATGGCTCCTATAGGAGTCAATAGGGTCTGCTGTGTTTGCTTTTGCCATGCTATAGATCTGATCCTACAGTTGTTGTCAAAGCAAATTGTTTCCGTGAACAGTTTACAGTATAAAAATACAGCTAATAAATATTAATGACGTCAAAATTTCTTACACGAATATTAAACAGGGGAATGGTAAAATGCATATAATACCATGCACAGCCAATTGTTAACTCTTTTATAGACGATTCGAAGTCTGAGATCCAATATACGATATGCTGGCTGTGGAAGGACTTGATTTGTTGTATATATCTGTCTGATTTCTAGAAACTTGATACGGTACAAGCCCGTTTATAAGAGAGATCATTCCGTAAGCATTTTAGTGCTAACCAGTACATTTGTCTCCCTTCTGCAGGCATATTTCACGATTTTTAAGATAAAATTAATGAACTGTATTTGCCAAACCAGACACCCGTTTTATGAAAGAACTCACGACTCTGAAGTTATAATTCAGTTCTAACATATGACTGTCGGAACGGAAGTTATATCATCATATGCTAGAACACTTGACAATATTAACCCTTTCGGCGCCAAATTTCTAGTTGTCGTCTGCAATTCAATTTTTGTTAAACCTTTCGGTACAATAAGGAACTGAGATAAATAAATGCAAATTTCAAAGGAATAAAGCACATATATAGAAATAGAGATTGAGACAAAAAGTGAAGTCCCTGATCAGACGCCGCCTTAGAAAGGCGGCGTCTGATCTGGGACTGCACTATTTGTCGTGGTGCATTTATGCGACATTGGCGGTGAAAGGGTTTATCTAACTTGTTGAACGCTAGAATGAATGAATGAATGAATGAATGAATGAAATACTTTATGAATGAAATACTTTATTTGAAGTATGTTATGCGGTAAGTCAACTGACTAATCTACCCCAGGGCCCTCTAACATAAGAATTTCATACAAAATATTTAACATACAGAAATATAAATAGTACCTGTTATTCAATAGACAGGACAGAGTAGCCATATAACGTACGTTTTAATCAATTAAAGCGAACTGAATGCGAAGACTGGTTTGAAAAGTTAAATATGACATTATAATTGTGTATACCAAGAACAGAAATTTTCACAGAAATGTTCCACTCTAGGATTACTCAATTCTTTACCTCAAGTATTACATATTCTGTACTCATATAACACATAGAAAAATCATAGTGATAAATATCAGAAAACATATGAACAAAACTGATTGTTTATATTCACCATACGGTGTTGATAGATAATGCCAAAATAGTTATTTGAAGTTGTTGCACTGTAATCAGATCAGAACAGGAAATACCAATGCAGCACATTTTATGAAAAGACAATGCTGAATAATAAAGACCTGTAATGTGCAAGTTTACTTCTACGAAGAGAATACGTCAGCAGTTGCGAATACGCGAATGTTTGCGAGTAGCAACGAGTGTCGTAAATTAGGACTACGATCTTGAGTAAGAAGCAGACCTTAACCGTTACCATTTACTATGCTTATTTCAAATTAACCATTCGCTTGCTATTCACGTCAATATACCTACCTGTAAATAGTGAAGACCCAGATAAGACAGCTCCTGCAGGAGCTGTCTCATCAGGGTCTGCACTATTTACAAGTTGATTGTGCAACCAGTGCACTCCACAGCAGTGATTGCACAGCGAAATACGTGTACACAGTGAAGATATATTTAATTATACAACAGGGCATGGGTAAAGAAGGAGAAATGTATTTTAAAATTCAGCAAGTGGAAGGGTTAAATTAATTTTGTTTTACATATTGCACTTAACTTTAAAAGAAAAGGGTGTGGTATAGATATAACTATACGCAGGAACTAGATTTGTAAATTTGTACATACTTTAGATTCATATCTATAAAATGATAACACATTCAATACATTTCGTGAAAGCATAAAATGTAAATATCACAATTTTTCGAGAAAACTGTTTTGAGGAGTTTTCAATATTTACCATGAAGTATTTAACTGAATTAATACAGCAATTAAATGACCATTCATGTCAAAGTCAACGCTGACATACATTCTAAAAGCAAAAATACTAACTTTTTAAGTGTCATTTGGCGCCTTATCAAACAGAACATACAGTAAAACCCTCTAATGCGACCACTTAATGAACAAACATGGCTGGCTTCATAAGCAGGTGGTTGCTTAATGCAGGACGAAAGTTGGGCAGAAAGCTCCTATAGGAGCTTTCTGCATAACTTTCGTTCTGCATTAAGCTACCACCTGCATTTGCCACTGTGAATTATGCCCTTTTTGGTGGTCGCATTAGAAGGGTTTTACTGTACTCAGATCAGATGGCTGCTATAGTAGTTATCTTGTCAAGTTCTGATCTGATTCTGCGTATTCTGATTTGGCCAAAACCTTCTGCGTCAATAAACCATTATAAAACTTCAGCTTATGAATATTCAAACAGTCATTATTCTATACATCAACATCGACCAGGTCATGGGGTAAATTGTGTATGCCCATCTTTATTATATGGTACATTCTCAGATTGTAACATTAAACGCTCATTGTTGCAATCATTCTACCAGTTTGAATATTTTCTCAAAGTTGTTAATCTACAAAGTGGTATTACACATCTGAGATTTTATGTGCAATAAAAACTTATGTTAACTTTGGAATTCATTTTGCGCGATACATCTTACAATCATTACGATTTCTTTAATACCTTTACACAATATATTTACGATCACGATTTGTGAATACCATTACACAATATATTTTACGATCATGGCGATTTCTTGAATACCTTTACACAATAAGGTTTATGATGACGACACATTTTGAATATTTTAACATAATACAGCTTTGCCACATACACACAGAGAATTCGGTTGATTTGGCACTGTGATTGCATAGTTTCGAATATATAGTAAGATCTCAATAATCTAAAATAGCCTAGGCGGAATTTTGAGAATTCTGACACCACCAGGAAGTTCGTGTTGAAAGTGGGCGAACAGATGGTTTTCTTACGTAATTTCGTGTACTATATCCGATTATGCCGTTTGCCAAGCTTATTTGTCAGTAATTAAGGTCAAACTGGTGGAAAGAATGGCCGCCAAAAACTCTATTTGCAGCTCTCACAAGATATACATCATTAGGCACATGGTCAACATAATGATAACGGTTTGTAGTAGAGAATAAACACTAAACAAACATTGTAACATTATTTCGGCGTGTTTCAGCCATTTCTGCTGTCTATAACGCTGCATCTAGGGTATGTAATGTATACGGTGGACAGAAATAACGCTATTCACAGAAAATACAAATAAAAGCTCCTCTAGGAGCTTTCTGCTTGATTTTCACCCTGCATTATGCAGCCACCTGCCTTCAAAGACATAAATTCCATCCTTAAAAATAGTTCGTAGCGTGGAGTTTTACTGTATGATACATACAATATTACATAGTTAAAGAGAATGTTTCAAAATTGTATACAGTAAAACCTCTCTTTAACGGCCACTAAATTGTGTCAATTATTTAGTATTTAGAGCAGGTGACCGCTTAAAGCAAGGTGAAAGTAAAACAGAACGCTCCTATAGGAGCGTTCTGTTTTACTTCCACATTGCTTTAAGCAGCCATCTGCCTTTAACACAATATACTTGATGTAGTTTAGTGGCCGTTATAGAGAGGTTTTACTGTATATGTCTAGGTATCCGTTGGTCACTGCATTTGTCTATGTAGGCCTACTGCGACTTTATTCTCAATTTTACTATTTATTTGTCTTGTTATCATGTCTAACATTTAGTTTTGTCAGATTAGTAAATATAGTATATCATCGTTATTATTCTATTAAAAGTAGATTTTTACCAGACACACGTAATTCTTGGATATCTCAAGAATCACAGATGCTAGCATGCCTAGTTTTGTAGTGTCCGTGTAGAGCAAACGCCAGTACTTATAGACCATGGTACTCGAAATTTGCAGTTTGAAGAAAGCCTTTCCCACCTAAATGTAATACATATGTATGGTTCAAAAGTATAAGCAGACATTGTGCAAAAGAAATGTCAGTTTCGATTCGTGAATCACATTTCCCTTCTATGCGCTTCTTGACAGTTTTCGCTGAAATAACATGACGGATTTAAAACGAACAATCCATATCAAAGAAACACTGCACAACGATACAAACTCCTTGGAATACAATAAGTGCAGTAGCAGGAACGAGTACAATTGTGTCACAGAGTTCAGATAAAGCTGTATTGATACTTGTTTGTCTCAAAATTATCACATTAACCCTTCGCTTGCTATACACGTCAATATACCTACCTGTAAATAGTGAAGACCCAGATGAGACAGCTCCTGCAGGAGCTGTCTCATCAGGGTCTGCACTATTTACAAATTGATTGTGCAACCAGTGCACTCCACAGCAGTGATTGCACAGCGAAATACTTGTACACAGTGAAGATATATGTAATTATACAACAGGGCATGGGTAAAGAAGGAGAAATGTATTTTAAATTTCAGCAAGAGAAGGGTTATCACTGTACAGGACATATCATAAAGGACATTTTGCAACCAATATTAGTCATTGTTGTATTGTTTCAAACGGCAAAATTATTAATTCCTCAATAGCGCTTCATGTGAATAGCATATTAGCAATAAAAACACAATGGAAGCAGCGTGTAATTTCAAAAGGGACAGGTTAAAAGATCCCGAAACCGACCTGCCCTTGACTTAATTTATCAAGGTCCAGTGCTAGTAATACTTTGGTTTAGCACAAAACATGTTATGCTACCTTTACGTGTAAAAGTCATATCTCAAAAGACTTTTTGACGCAGACAATGACGAAGCAAGGTGAAGTGACACTGACGCAAGGCGATGCAAAATACAGTAAAACTTCGATTATTCGAACACTAAAATACGTATTATTATCGATCTTTAAGACAGGTGGCAGCTTAATGCATGGTGAAAGTCATGTAGAAAGCTCCTCTAGGAGCTTTCTGCATGACTTTCACCATGCATTAAGCAGCCACCTGCCTAAAAGGATCTAAATTCTTCTATACCGAAAATTCGAATAATCGAGGTTTTACTGTATGCATTTCTAGAATATCTAGAAGTTCTTTTGGGTCTGTCATGAACTGGGAGACATGCATGTTTTACCAGAATACAAATGCAAAAATTCTGTCACAACAATCAAAATGAGTGACCAGATTCCCGGACTTCATCCTGCATTAAGCCATTTCATCCTAGACTATTTTTAGACCCAATCTCTTTGAATGAATCAACCGAAAAGAAGCATTTACTAGAGAAAGGGAACATTTTAGAATTGTGTAGGTTTGAAACCATTGTGATATTTCCTATGGTGCAAATGCTCTATTTATCACAATGGTTTCAAGAAGTGACTTTTACAGAGGAGTAGAAAGGCGTATTTATGGAGGAAAGGGTTAAGATATCAACTGTTTTAATACTTTTCTAATTGTTCAGATTATCGAGGGTTTGTTATATTTTAAGTAAGGAAATTAACACAAGAATGTTGAATGTGGTAGGTACATATCACAGACAATCAGTCGGCCCCATACAAGTACACCACAGTAATGAAACGTACTCCATGAACAAATCAGCGATATGGTTATGGTGGGAAAACTGCTGCTTATAAACAATCTATTTTATTATTATAAGCCCAGCTGTTCTACCAGATAAACAATAAACGAGTATTTATCATTCCACCCATTCAAATCATCAGCAAAATATTTGCATCCATGTCATAAAGTTTTTTTGAAATTGTCGACGGTAATCATTGTTGAATATATCCCATTTGTCTGAATTTTCAGTTAAGTTTAACCAGTTACTCCAAAGGGATGCCTTCTGACGTCTTTCCAAACAAAGTAGATCCAGATCTGACGGTCCCCATTGAAGCCTTCTGATCAGGCCCTCCTCTGTTTGCTTATGGAATAAATGTCACTATAAAATATTTCTTACATGGTTATTCATGAAGTAAAGAGTTAACTCAATATAAACATGTTCTGGGTCCATGCTTATAAAGCTTTTTAGTTAAGTCTGAGTTCGTTCTCAAGCTTTTGATTGGTCAGATTTGCGTTCTTAAGCTTTTGATTGGTCAGATTTGAGCCAAAGGCTCAAATCTGACCAATCAAAAACTTGAGAACGATCTCAGACTCAACTAAAAGTTTTATAAGCATGGACCCTGCATCATTAGAAAATACTACTACAGTAGGCATGTACCAAGCGACCATCAAAAATAATTATGGGTCCGTAGGGCATGTGGTAGCTTAATACAGATCAAAAGTAATGCAGAAAGCTCCTGTATGAGCTTTCTGCGTTAATTTTGCCCTGCAATAAGCAACCACATGCTTTTTAAGATTTCTACGTTCAATCAATTCAAAGTCTCTTAAGACAAGTCCTGTGTCTGTAATGCATATGTACATGCCCTTTTACTCCGTGTATATCCATTCCAGATATAATGAATGTATGAATTTTTAATTATATGGATTAGTATAATGGCATCATGAAGAATGTAACTTTCCCCATGTTAGTTTATGTCTATTATATTTCAATAAAACATAAAAGATTACCTCTTCGCTCGTCTTGCCATGATGTGTACTTCTATACCCCCTGATCTGCGTCCGTTTTTTAAAAGTATATGCACCCTTCGAAATACAAATATTCTACATCAAATTACCTCTTCTTATGCTAAGCACAACCTGACTGCCATTTAAACCAATTAGTAAAATTATAACAGACCAGAGCCTTAAGCAGACTTTATTTTGTCAGCGTAAGAATGATTAATTAGTCCACCTTTATCATCCAGCTTTTGACTCTATGTGCACTGAACTATATGCTAATAATCTACTAATGATTCCACTTTATCACCGAGTCTTTGTCGCAATGTTCACTGTCCTAAATGCTAACAATCTACTTGATTATTCCACTTTATCATCCAATATGTGACGCTGTGTGCACTGCCCTTATTGCTAATACTTTACTAATGCATTCCACTTTATCACCCAACGTTTGGCGTTGTGTACACTGTCCTAAATGCTATATTCCTCTACATTATCCCATTTTATCATCCAATATGTTGTGCACAGTCCTAAATGCTAATAGTCATACTAAATTATTCAACTTAATCACCAAGTCTTAGACACTGTGTGTATTGTTCTAAATGCTAATGCTCTACTTAAGTATTCCACTTTGTCAACCAGCCTTTGGCACTATGTGAAATGTCCTAAAAGCAAATGTTTATTTTAATTAATTATTCCACTTTATCATCAAGTCTGTGACACTGTGAACACTGTCCTAAATGCTAATGCTGTACTTAATTATTCCACTTTATCATCCAGTCTGTGACACATTCCTAAATGCACGCACCCTAATTAATTACTCTGCTTTTTCACAATTTATCTCACTATGCACATACGCCTTTGTATCCTGCAATTGCAGCAGACTTGATAAGATAGACGTGACTTATATTACCCCCTGAAGCGTAGTTAAACTTCGGCTGTTCATCTTAACATCTTGTTATATCTGGTTCTTATAATTTTCTGGCCAACGAAATAAGATAATAAGCAATAAAGCTTCAGCCTCTTAAATCTCGGAGATACATCGCCAAATAGTGATTTTCTCTGATATAAAACACGTGAGCTTCGAAAATACGCACAGGGTATACCAGGCAGGGATCGTAAGCTTTATTTCATTGAACCTGATAACGTGTTAACTCGTTCGCAGCCAGTATTGCATCTGTTATTACCTATGCAAACAGTTTGGATCCAGATGAGACGCCGAGTAACTCGGCGTCTCACCAGGATCCAAACTGTTTTGTTACTGTGACTATTTTGGAAACAAAAATGAAGTAAGATATAAACAAAATGAAAATTGTAGCAGACGACAAAGTTTGCAGACGACAAAATTTGGTAGTGAAAGTGTTAATGGAGAATAGTTTTATTACAACGTAAACTGTTACTGAATGCAACATACTATCCGTGAAAGTGTAGTGAGTGAAATGAACCGTATGCTGTAACAAGTGGCATTAAACCCTTTAATGCAGTTAACGGATGTGCTAACATTTGCAAACTGTGCAGATCCAGATCAGAGGACTCCTAGATGAACTCTCTGATCAGGATCTGCACTGGTTGTCGTTGAAATTCTCAAACATGTTTCAGCCTTTCGTAGTGAATGTATTCTTAAACATTTGCTCCATAAACACGCCTTTCTACACCTTTGCAAACAGAGTAGACGCAGATCAGGCGGCTCCTATGGGAACCGTCTGATCAGGGTTTCCCTGTTTGTTTATGGAAAATGTAGATCTGATTCTACAGCTTCTGCTTCAGTACAAATGTCATGTGTTAATATGCAATTTTAAAAATTAATCTAATTAATATTCATGACATCATTTTGCAAAGACGTTAAAGATGTGCATTTATGAAGTAAATTGTTAACTATTTTTCTGTTGTAACGATTCATCAATTCACGTCTAGAAAAAACAACACGAAAACAATTAGATATGAACCTTTAGTCTTTATAGAGGCGCCTTTTTTCAAACCCTTTCCCTGTTTCCCTACTGAATATTCATAGACAGAATAAGTGTAATGAAGTATGGAAGGTGAACAAGTGTAACTATTTCAAAAACTAAAGAAACAGATTAATCAAATTCCATTAGCAAACAGAGCAGACCCTGATCAGACGGCTCCTGTAGGAACCGTCTGATCTTGGTCTACCCTGTTTGCAAATAAAATGCGTGAAAAAGCGTTTATATGAAGGGAAGCGTTTACGCCTTTGTAAACGTAGTAGACCTAGTTCAGACAGTCCATGTAAAAGTTGTCTGTTAAGGGTCTGCCAAATTTGCTTTTGGAACTATAATGATAATATTCTAAAGTATCTGAAATGGCCAACATTCACTTTTAAGGGACCCGTTTTAAAATACAACCAATGGATATTAATAATGCGATATATTCTTTAAATATGCATTCATGTTGCAAAGGATTAAATTAACATTGACTAGGTACCAGATCAGGCACTAATGCTAACCCTTACACTAATACTAACCGGTTCACTTATACTAGCCAACACACCAATACTAAACCGTTCACTAATACTAACCCGTACACTAATACTAACCGTGAGCTACCCGTTTACTAATGCTAACCCACGCACTAATACTAACCGTTCACTAATACTAACCGTTCACTAATACTAACCGTGAGCTACCCAGGAACTAATGCAAACCCACGCACTAATACTAACATTGAGCTAATACTAATCCGTACATTAATACTAACCGTGAGCTACCCGGGAACTAATGCATACCCACGCACTAATACTAACCCGTTCACTAATGCTAACCCACGCACTAAAACTAACCCGTTCACTAATGCTAACCCACGCAATCATACTAGCCCGTTCACTTATGCTAACCAACACACTATTACTAACCCGTACACTAATACTAACCCGTACACTATTCCTAACCCGTACACTAATACTAACCCGTACACTATTACTAACCCGTACACTAATACTAACCCGTACACTATTACTAACCCGTACACTAATACTAACCCGTACACTAATACTGACCGTGAACTACCCGGGAAATAATGCAAACCCGGCTCATCCGCACACACTGAGTAGCAACCGGAACGCAAGGACAAATCTCGAGGAAGTACAGTAAAACCTCTCTAAACCGGGCGCTTAAGTTAGTATAGATGTCAGTCTTTGGTATAGGTACATTTGTAGTTATCCAAAGGAGTTAGCTGCATAACTTTCGCCCTGTATTTAGCAGCAACCTGCCTAAATGTCTGGTTTAATTTGGTTGTGGGGATAGGGTACTAGCTTGCTTGAGAAACTAACCTAAAATGTATTAACTTTTACTACGCTGAATTTTCAAATGGATTATTCCAAAACAGGTCAAGCTTATGGTGAAAATTTATGGATTTTTCTAAAGAAAATTGTAATATGGCATACAGTGCAATTCCTGATGAAAGGGCTCCTCTAGGAACCCCCTATCTTGGTCTACACTGTTTGCAAATAACACTAGTGACTCGTGTCCCGCACTGTAAGGGTTAAGCTAACATCTGCCTTCATCTGCAGAGTATTACTGGTTATTTTGAATAATGCTTAAAGTCATAATAAATGAATATAGAAGTAATAATATCGCAAAACATTCTGACAGATGGGCGTAAATAAGTACACAATTCAACGCGAGAATTCCTGCTGTTTTCATCAGTTGCAATAATCATTTAAACCTTAGAATGCAGCAAACACGTGTACTGGCATTTTCAAACAGTGTAGACCAAGATCAGAGGACTCCAAACAACGCTCTGATCAGGGTCTGCACTGTTTATCATTTGAACTCAACAAGCAATGTAAAGCAGTTTTGTCCTGAATGGGTTCTGTCCTTAAATACCGACATGCCTTTCCACTTTAAGTATTCAGCTTTCAAACGTTTAATAGTAACTAGTTTCGATGTGTATAACGATGCAATAGTAAATTTATGTAATGGGCTAAACACATTGACAGGTTTACTCATTCCCCCATATTTACGCCTTTTGACGCCTCTGTAAAAGTCACTTTTGGAAACCATTGTGATAAAAAGAGCATTTGCTCCACAGGAGCAAATGCTCTATTTATCACAATTATTTCAAAAATACACTGCGATTCTAAAGTTTCCCTTTCTCTACTAAATACTCATTTTCTGTAGATTTATTTAAAAATGTTGGATCTAAGAATAGCTTACGAGGGAACGGGTTAAAGTGGTGAAATATTCAGCATAACAAAACATGCATTGTAGGCAATATAAATATAACGCCGTTGACTACGCCGACCTTGGATTCACTCTGCGAGGATATACCCCTTCACTCTGCGTGGATATACCCCTTCACTCTGCGTGGATATACCCCTACACTCTGCGTGGATATACCCCTACACTCTGCAAGGATATACCCCTTCACTCTGCAAGGATATACCCCTACACTCTGCGTGGATATACCCCTACACTCTGCGTGGATATACCCCTTCACTCTGCATGGATATACCCCTTCACTCTGCAAGGATATACCCCTACACTCTGCGTGGATATACCCCTACACTCTGCAAGGATATACCTCTTCACCCTGCAAGGATATACACCTACACTCTGCGTGGATATACCCCTACACTCTGCGTGGATATACCCCTTCATTCTACATGGATATACCCCTTCACTCTGCATGGATATACCCCTACACTCTGCGTGGATATACCCCTTCATTCTACATGGATATACCCCTACACTCTGCATGGATATACCCCTACACTCTGCGTGGATATACCCCTTTACTCTGCGTGGATATACCCCTACACTCTGCGTGGATATACCCCTTCTCTCTGCATGGATATACCCCTACACTCTGCGTGGATATACCCCTTCACTCTGCATGGATATACCCCTACACTCTGCGTGGATATACCCCTACACTCTGCGTGGATATACCCCTTCACTCTGCATGGATATACCCCTTCACTCTGCAAGGATATACCCCTACACTCTGCGTGGATATACCCCTACACTCTGCAAGGATATACCCCTTCACTCTGCAAGGATATACCCCTACACTCTGCGTGGATATACCCCTACACTCTGCGTGGATATACCCCTTCATTCTACATGGATATACCCCTTCACTCTGCATGGATATACCCCTACACTCTGCGTGGATATACCCCTTCATTCTACATGGATATACCCCTACACTCTGCGTGGATATACCCCTTCATTCTACATGGATATACCCCTACACTCTGCATGGATATACCCCTACACTCTGCGTGGATATACCCCTTCACTCTGCGTGGATATACCCCTTCATTCTACATGGATATACCCCTACACTCTGCATGGATATACCCCTACACTCTGCATGGATATACCCCTACACTCTGCGTGGATATACCCCTACACTCTGCATGGATATACCCCTTCACTCTGCATGGATATACCCCTACACTCTGCATGGATATATCCCTTCACTCTGCGTGGATATACCCCTTCACTCTGCATGGATATATCCCTTCACTCTGCGTGGATATACCCCTACCTTGTGATTGCTTTGCAGATTCTCAATGGTAGAAACCGCAACAATTTTATATTATCATCGTTCTTGTTCGGACGATCAAGGCAACAAAACGGTTCGATCCTGATGAAACGCCGACGTTTCATCTGGATCCAAACAATTTGCAAATATTTTACGGATTCGTCAGTAGCGTGATAAAGATTAACCCTTCACCTAACAGAGACGTATTTTCACACGTTTGGGAAGAAAGTAGACTGTTGGAACTGTCCAATCAGGGTCTGCTATGATTGCTAATGAAATGATATATAGCTGGCTCTACAGTTTATGCTTTGGCCAAAAACTCTTTTAATAATTGCATAATTAATCTTTACAGTACGGGACACGAGTTACTAATGCCCTTTGCAAACAGTGTAGACCCAGATGAGAGGTCTCCTAGAGGGCTCATTCAAACATTGCATAATTAACATTTACAGTACGGGGCACGAGTTACTAATGCCCTTTGCAAACAGTGTAGACCCAGATGAGAGGGCTCCTAGAGGAACCCTCTCATCAGGGTCTGCACTGTTTGTCATGTTACACCTTTCTACAGAAAAATCCCTAAATATTCACTGTGAGCTTGAGCCTGCTTGACCAGCGTTGTAAGGGTTAAACAACGATCATCATTGTCATTATTTCGTTCATGAATATTTATGAGGTGAAGGGTTAAATGCAGAACCAGCTGTTACTTAAACAATAAATCTGGTGTAATTGCAGATTAGGGGGATAAGAGTACAGAATGCGTGTGATTACCTTGGTAGACGTTAACGATTTTTCACGGATATGTATGTACCTCGCCTATATGTCTTTCTGATACTACAGGTAAAATACCAAAGTTCATAAAAGTAACTGGCGAACAAACCACCCTGTTGCATCTTACAAGAATACTATTACTAAGAAATATAGTATCATGCGAGTCTAAAAAAGCAGGTGGTTGCTTTATGGTACATGTAAGCGAAAGTAAAGCAGAAAGCTCCAATAAGAGCTTTCTGTATTATTTTCGACCTGCATTAAGGTAATTCCTGCCTAAGTCTTAAAGACACATAATTAGACATACAGTAAAACCTCTCTATAACGGCCACTAAATTATGTTAATTAGTTCGTATATAGGGCAGGTGACAGCTTAAAGCAAGATGAAAGTAAGACAGAACGCTTCTATAGGAGCGTTCTGTTTTACTTTCACCTTGCTTTAAGCAGCCACCTGCCTTTAACACAAAATAATTGATGCAATTTAGTGGCCGTTATAGAGAGGTTTTACTGTATTTGCACTTGTGGTTATACACTGACTGTCGTGTTTGATAATAAAAAAAACGTTTCAGAGGGTAAAGAGGCAGGTCATACCCCACGCTTTAATCAAAGCGACTGATACGTTACATGAGTGATACGTGATGTTTTTGTATTTTTTTCCAGAGACGTTGTTTTTCCTAGTCTCGCAATCAGTAGACAGGTGAGCAATGTTTATATATTTTACACGAGGATGTTAAGCATGAACTCTTTACCTCATGAATATTCATGTAAAGTATAATGACTGTATGAATATTCATTAGTTGCACTTTTATAATGATATATGGGCATAAGTAAACAGTGAACGTATCTGATGGTGGTCTACTCTGTATGCGAAAACATCAAAATGATCTCGTTATAGATAAGGCGTTAAATAAACGAAACTACAGTACAGCTTTCCTAAGCAGCCATTCATTTTTTGAACGGAGGAGTCTTAAAAAGCAGGTGGTTGCTTAATGCAGGGCAAATGTAATGCAAAAAGCTCCTATAGGAGCTTTTTGCATTACATTTAACCTGAATTACGCTACCACCTGCTAAACATACCCATTATTAGACCTCTTTTTATGACCACTTCAGACAGGTTTTACTGTACAGACATATTCTTCTTCACTAAGTTAGTTGTGTTCATGAAGCGTTCTTTGCAAATTACTTTATAGATACGCGTTTGGGTGCCTGGTGTTTATAATGTCCCTATAAATATTCATGATGGCATTATTTCTTACACGCATCCTCATCAAGTAAAGAGCTAAGGAGAAAACGAACACCCGTGGTCAAAAGAATACAGGAAATCTTAACCATTATGCAATCCCAAATGTAAAATGAAAGAAAGTGTGATATGAAAACTATGAACATTAAGACCGAATCAAGATATGATATGCTGTGAGCACATATATAGAAATAGAGATTGAGACAAAAAGTGAAGTATCTGATCAGACACCGCTTTAAAAGGCAGCGTCTTGAAGTGGGACTGCACTATTTGTCGTGGTGCATTTATGTGACATTGGCGGTGAAAGGGTTAATGCACATCCGTATATATAGCTCTGTAATATGCTGTAATGACATCCCATCAAATTCTTACCTTTTCATTCGCCTTGACATTCTTAGATCCTTGTTTGCAATAAATTAGATCCAAACTACAACACACCCAGTATATGTTTGTAAAATATGTTATTCCCAGGTTTCAAAAACTCTCAATCTTGCAAATATGCAATTAATAAACACTTGCATTTCGTTATCAATTCTCCAATATGAATTCGTTTCAATGTTAATTATTTTCTAGAACATACCCTAGCTTATACTATCAATCTCTATACCCATACGTTTCTCATAATTCGGTGGCCAAATGAATTTACAACATAAGCAATAAAACTATAACGGGATATATATTTAGGAAGTGCAAATTGCCGAAAAGTAATTTCCCCTGGTGTAAAACAGCACATAGAAAATTCCTACAATATAATATAAAAGCCATAAATGAATGATTTTTATTTCATTGAATGTGGTAATAAAGGATTCGTTTAGGGTGGTGTAAAACTGTTGGATATAACAATTTGCCCAAGACAATTTCAGCAAGTGAAATACTAGTATAAAATGAAACATCTGCAATACTGAACACTCGTAAGAAGATGCAATCTAAATTGCCAATTCTGAATTTGATATTTATCATATGTTGTGATGGTTAACCGTTTCTACCGAAGACAGGAAAGTAATATTTACAACCGATCCATGTGCTGTAAGATGCATCTCAGATACAGTAAAATCTCGATTATTCGAACACTAAAATACGTATTATTATCGTCTTTAAGTTGTCTTGTGTTGCTGTTCGGGCGGCTGTTTGTTCTATATGTGGTGTTTCCTGCATGACTCATATGTGTACTTTTAAGACAAGACTTAGTGGCATCTTAATGCATGGTGAAAGTAATGCAGAAACCTCCTCTAGGAGCTTTCTGCATGACTCCACCATGTATTAAACAGCCACCTGCCTAAAAGGGTTTAAATTATTATATACAGAAAATTCGAATAATCGAGATTTTACACAGAAATTCGAATAATCGAGATTTTGCTGTATGTGCATCCCCACAATGAGTGAAAGGAAAAATATTTACAGTAAAACCTCCCTAAACCGGACGTTCAGTTGAGTATAAATATTGGTATTGTAGATAGGTGCAGCTTAATGCAACCACCTGCCCAAAAGTATCTAAATTCTTCGCTACTAGAATTCTGGTCTAGAGGGTTTTTACTGTATATGCTATGACACGAAGTTATAATACGGCAATGCAGTAGATAAGAGACGTATTGAGGAAATCTAATGAAAATTATATTATCTCTGCCAATCCCTATTTTGCTGCAACTCATTACTTTAGAACCGCCCCTCCGATGGGGATTTTTAATCCTTTCCCTGTTCTATGTTTATTTCATAGTTCAATACCTACTGAGTATTAATGGACAAATAGTTATAATGAAATGATGAAGGTGGAACATTGTAGCCATTTTAGAAAGTAAAGAAACAGATCTATCAAATTCCATTAGCAAACAGAGCAGACCCTGATTAGACGGCTCCTCTAGGAGCCGTCTTATCTGGGTCTACTCTGTTTGCAAATGCGTGAAAATGCGATTATATGAAGGAAAGGGTTAATACGTTGCAGCAAGATACGGTTTGGCAGGGAAATAAGATATTTTGGGAAGATTAGTGTCTTACCTACAGATCTGAATGCATTGTTAATTAATCGGATTATATTAATGTAATCCGTAGATTACAATCGACAAACCAACTACATGTATACAAGTGCAGTTGATAGAGGCTGAATGTCATCACAAATGAATAGTAACATGCTTTAACAAAACTCTATAAAAAGCTTCTGTGTTCAATTTCATTTTGCAGTCTCTATAATAGAGAAGGCTTTAATGTAATATCAATGTCTGCGGCAAATCACAATAGACCTAGTTTATTCGTGCGAGGCGCAACATTACATAAACGAATTACATTTGTATCTTTAAATCATTATTGTATTTGATGCATCGTTTTTCGGATTTTAGAAAATACAGTATACTAATACATGTATTTAATACACGATTTGTTCTTACTTTACAGCTGCTTCGCATTTTAAAGAATTAAATGAACATGAGAAAACGAGTCAGTTTTTATGCTTACATCATAGACACACATTGAGTAGAGAAAATGAAATGTCTCAATATCACAACTAATGAAACATGTTCAGAATTGTACTTTCTTTAAAAGGTAATTGATTGATAGCAGGTTTGTTATGAGAATTGACAAAGTAGAGTGTAGTGTTGAATATTAGCAAAATGTGTAGGTAGGATAGATTCCAATGGCAAAACAGCGAAAACTGTTCCGAACCATACCTTCTTTATATAGCAGGGTTTGCTATGAGACTTGTCAAAGAAGGGTGTATGTTTGAAAAGGACGTGTATTTGGAGTAAACGGTTGATGAGAAACTCAAAATCAAGGACACGCGTCGAAATACAATAGAACGCTAGGTGATGAATGACGTAAATGGAAACGTAGTAAAGTCAAGCAGGCAACCACCACCAAAACACCGATAGACAGCATGACACACACACACACACACACACACACACACACAACCACACACCCAAACGCACACACACACACACGAAATGAACACAGAAAACACCAAAAGACACACAAGAACCAGGGACAAACGTTCCACACATGAACAAATCACAAGCACAAAGACACAAGGCAAACAAAAGGAAGGGTGACAAAGAGAGTACCGCCTTGGCACGGTCAGTAGCAAAAACACCACTGGGGGTTTAAACCGGTTTACGGACGTCCTAACCTCACACTTCTCTCAAAGTCAACCTAGCTTTAAAAATATTGTAAATAAAGGTAGCCCCGCTGGACTTACCCACAACATAGACGACGGTGAACACAGGACAACATGTAAAACATAGCATAATAACTGTGACAATCCGTCAAATATGTACGTGAGTCGTGTCACTACATATCTTCTAACACCAATAAAAAATAATTTATGTGCACATCTATTCCAAATTATGACGCTTTATTGATGACCCAGTTATGCACAATTGGACATACATATATATAAACGGACTCACATAGTTATACAGAGACGGACAGACGGACGGACAATGCGATTTCTTTATGCTAACCCTTGGGCATAAAAAAGAAGAAAAAACTTCGAATAACTTTTAAAACGCCAGGCAAAACGTCATTTGTGATACACATATAAGTTAGGATTTTTATAAAATTCGATCAAGCATAGCAGTGCACGTGGTAAAAAAATATAGTTCACTAGCTGTGGGAGTGGTGTTACACAGCAAATCCCTCTAAACCGGATGTTAAATTTAGTATAAATATCGATCTTGGAGACAACTGGTAGCTTAATGCAGGGTGAAACTCGTGAAGAACGCTTTCATCCTGTATTTAGCAGTCACCTGTCTAAAAGTATCTATATTTTTCTCTACTAGAATTCTGGGTTAGATGGGTTTTACTGTATACATATATATCGCACACACACAAACACATCTGATAAAACATTCTCCAAAGACATATAATAGACCCAACCTTGAAGTTTCTGCAATATTACAGTTTCTGCAACGATGGGCAAATAGTGCGTGCAGCTATTGGCATAAGCACAATGACTATTTCTAATCGGATCCATGGATAGTGCATGGAAATTCCATCAGAAACTGATTTTGTCTGCAATGTCGGATGCTCTGCCGTTGGGTAAAGGACGAATACAAATATCGCTATGCGATATCAGAAAATAATGCAGCTATCTCATAAACAATAACATTGCAGGTACACCATATTGCAACGATTGGAATCTGTAGTCTCAGTTTCATGCAGTGCAGAGCAATAGATAAAGGTACGTACTTAAATACCAAAATCGTCTTTTCTCCACCAAACCCTATGTTGTGACCACTCTTTAGAATCGTCTCTTCGAGACGATTCTAAAAAGTGGTCATATCATAGGGCATGGTAGGGAAAATAATGAACATGTTTGAATTTACACATTTTTATGGAACCCTGTGCACATAGAGCTGAGGATGTGGTGCGTGGAAGAAACACCACAACAGTGTTAAAGAACTTACAGCAACGTATGTTTTAACTCTTTAACCTCATGAATATGCATGTAAGAAATAATGACACCATGAATATTAATTAGTTAAATTTGTATAATGGTATATGGACTCAGGATGTTTTGATTTCGGTAGAAACTGTAGAATCAGATCTCAGGCAATCAGAGTAGACCCTGATTAGAAATATCCTAAATTAGATTCAGGCTAGGCCAACGGTGACACACACGGGGTCCTTTCGGGGTCATCTGTTTTAATGCTTTTGGTTGTGAAAATTGAATACTGCTTAAACCGGTGCTAGGGGGCGTGAGTAGTATTTCACTTTTAATCAGTACTCATGAACATGCTCCATATAACTGAGTGTGCTATTTCTCTTTTCACATTGCTACTTCCGCTTTCGAAGGCTCACCTACTTTCAGAATTTATCTATATCGTTGATATCTAGTGATATATCAAGTTGAGTGGGTCTCAGATCTCAACATTATTTTGTAAAATGTGCTTTAGGAAACTTTGGATATTAAGCATATCATTGAAACCATGGCGTTTTAGAAGAGGATCTAGTGTTCTCATAAAACACCTAAGATCTCGACTAAGATTCTAGGTGTCTACCGAGAACCTATGCTCTCAACCGAGAACCTGGGTTCTCAATTAACAACATAGGATCTCAGAACCAAAGTGCAGACGGTGTATCATAGCTCAACGTCGATCAAACACTCACAAACCAGAGCCAGCATGCTTGCCACTTTACAACATTTGCAAATCGACTGACTGCTATCTGGACACTTTATTTATTTATTCAATAGATCTTCAAGGACTAGATCAGGTGGTTAGTCGGTATTCAGTGTATCAGATTCTGTCTGTTTCTACCAATGCCGTAGGTCCGTCCTTGAACTCTTTACATGTCGACTATGTGCGTAAGAAATACTGATATATAGATAGACAATATTTTATTTATTTCAGTAACTTACACATGTAGTATCTCGTTACATATACATTGCACATATATTCAATACAAATGCATTACATGACAATAATAGAAAACACACACACTTCAAACAACAGTCACTTCATAAATGCTTATTCCTTGAAAATGCATCTTGGCACTAAACTGACGAATTCATAGTTGCGGAAAATGAACACATTGTTAAGCCATTCAGTTGAAATAGTATTAATTCATCACACATAAGGCTGGTTTCTTGAAACAGATAATAACAATTCCTGATATCTCTACACTTTGCTTCTGTAATAAAATGTGATAATCTGGTCAACATGTGTCTATATTTTGATGTTTAAAGTTATATAGATTTGTACATACTTGGTCTTTCTCTATAGTACTTTTTTATATACTTTCGTCTGATATCGTCTAATGTATTGCAATTAATAATAAAGTGAATTTCGTCTTCAATAGCTCGTGCCTCACATAATTGGCAGATTATTTCGTTCCTTTGTATTCACTGTCTCCCATAGCTGCCGTCTGTATGCGTGGATTATGAGAGGCAATTTGAATACTTGTAATGCATTTCCTTAACAGTTTGTTTCCAATTGTATTTAAGTAGTCTTCTTCTGAAAACTTATCTTTTAGATTAACGTAAAGAGTATTTAACACATGATTTGACTGTATTTCATAATACCACTTCTGATGAAAGCAATCCATTATTTTTTTATTTAAATGGTGAAACAAAGAGCTTAACATTTACATTTTGTGGATATATCCAAGCACAAGAAAAGCCGTAATCATCTAACAGTGTTTTTTACGTTTCTTACCCATTTTTTCTGACCAATTCCACACCATTCATGTGATACTTAATATACATACTTCAATATGATATTATCTGAGTTTACTATTTTCAACCAATATTTAATAATTTGAACAAACCTATTGATATATAATAGTTAACACCTAACTTATCATAGACGGCGTCGCTGCATGAAGCATGTATGTGGTAGAAACTGTAGAATCATATACACTAAATCCCCGATAGCTCGAACATTAAACAAGTATAATTTTCGCTCTTGAAGACAGGTAGCAGCTAAATGAATGATGAAAGTCATGCAGAAAACTCCATCACCTCTTCATTACTAACATTTCGAAGTAACGTTTTTAACTGTATATATAATTCTATAAGCAAACAGAGTAGACCCTGATCAGACGGCTCGTGCAAGACTACAAGAGCTGTCTGATCTGGGTGTATTATGTTTGCAAAGAGTGGTGAAAATGCGTTTCTATGAGATTAAGAGTTTACCGACTATTCCTGTAGGGGTATGTAAATGTATGTGGTTGCCCAGTGCAGGATGTTTATGCTTTATGTTCGCGTTGCATTAAGTTATCACATGCCTTAAGGACCCAAAGACAGACTATCACTCACATAAGACAGATTTTACTGTATGTGGAATATCATTATTTCCTGTACGTTCATTGTAGTTGTATTCCAGAGATATACACAGGTGCAGAGCTCAGGTAAGATTCTAAAACAAAAAGATAAGCATGATTTTCAATGAAGATAACCATTCTCCGTTATGAAGAAAATATTCCAAAATAGGGAATTAATATAATACATAAATACTTGAACTGCTCTGATCAGAGCAGTTCAAGTATTTATGTATTACATTCTCCGTTATGTTACGACAATACTGTCCCGTTTTAGTCTATGCGTGTAAATGTGTCTATGCATCAATTACATTGTAAGCCATGTATTCAACACTACATTAACTGTTCTGTGTAGCGTAAGGTCTCGTTAATACGACCACATAATTCATTAACATGTCTGTAAAAGCAGGTGGATGCTTAATACAGGGCAAGTCTAATGCAATTAACTCCCGTATTAAGCTACTACCTGTCTTAAAAATCCAGAATTATATCTCTTTGTGTGGTCATATTAGCATGACTTTACTGTAGTAGAAACAATCAAAATATTGAAAATGAAATACAGTAAAACCTCTCTATAATGGCCACTGAGTTGTGTTAATGAGTTGGTATTTATGTCAAGTGGCTGCTTAAAGCAAGGTGAAAGTAAAACAGAACGCTCCTGTAGGAGCGTTCTGTTTTACTTTCACATTGCTTTAAGCAGCCACCTGTCTTTAACACAAAATATTGGATTAATTTAGTGGTCGTTATAGAGAGGTTTTACTGTACAATGTCAGTAAACAAGATAGGTTATGTCTTCAAGGAATTAATGATATTTGATATGAAGTGGCGGAAAACACCACAACAATCCTTCGAAACCTTTTCAAAGTATACATTATTGACAGTTTTTATCCATTCAGAAATACAGTATTAAAGTGATAGCTTCTACTTGCAACGTGTTTTAAAAATGCCTAACAATATGCTGAAAGAAGTATATCGCAAGAAAACCAGTCGTATAAATACCGAAGAAGACAAAACTTTCACGTGAATGATATAAAAGACCAGATTTATTCGGCAATCTATTATCATTAATTCGGCTGGCGATTTAGTTTCGTTAATTGATCGACCAATGCCGATACTATTTTGTTGAAGAACAACATTTATAACAAGAGTGCCAGTGGACACGAGGCCTTGTTCAATATAAACTGAGGTAAACATATTTGCTTAACGCTAATTCTAAGACCAATTGTGTGACCTTGTCCTTGGATACACATACCGGGACACACCAATGCTACTATAACATGTCAAGATAAACATTGTGGTGTAATTTGAGAAGGATCCACCAAGCAAAATTTGAGTTAGAAATGTTGAAGACAGACGAACAGACAGCGCAATCTACATGTATAATACGTCCCTTTTTTAAACAGATGAAGCGTGTGATGGTGAACAAGTGTTCACTGTTTCAAAGGGTTGTGTAAATAACTGGACTTTAACAAAAACAATACCCAAAAATTCTACGCTAAAAATGGCCATAATTCTGTCAAAATGCTTGACAGAGTTATGTACTGTTGCTTTTAGGTGAAGCTTGTGATGGTGAACAAGTGCTCCAAGTTTCAAACTCTATCTCAAAGGGTTATGTAAATAAGTGGACTTACAAAAAATTGTTAAACATAAATTAAGGTTAACATATTTGCTTAACGCAAATGTTAAACGCTAATTCTAAATCCAAGTGTGGGACCTTGACCTTAGATATACATACCGGGAGACACCAATGCTATTGTAGCATATCCAGATAAACATTGTGGTTAAATTTAAGAAGGATTCACCAATTAGATCTTGAGTTAGAGATGTTACAGACAGACAGACAGACGGTTGGACAGACAGCACAATTCCATAATACGTCCCGTTTTTTTTTCAAACGGGCGTATAAAAATCGATGAAAAAGGTTTATTTTGTATAACAGGTGCATTTTTCGGTATAAGTTCTTCATAATAATCTACATAATAATGATTGAACATAACAAATACCAAATTTTATGATGTTAACGAAAATATTCATTGTAGGGACTTCCACTTTAAAAGGTTTTATTAACATAAAAAACATACAAAGAGCAATATATGTTGCAATTTAAATGGCATTTCCCAAACTATGAACCGATGTATAATTAGCAACAATTACATGTTTGTAGACAAATTGATTAATAGTTTGTTCAGCAGGCTACATATTAACCCTTCGCTTGCTGAATTTTAAAATACATTTCTCCTTCTTTACCCATGCCGTGTTCTATAATTACATATATCTTCACTGTGTACAAGTATTTCGCTTTGCAATCACTGCTGTGGAGTGCATTAGTTTCACAATCAACTTGTAAATAGTGCAGACCCTGATGAGACAGCTCCTGCAGGAGCTGTCTCATCTGGGTCTTCACTATTCACAGGTAGGTATATTGACGTGAATAGCAAGCGAAGGATTAAAGATGTAACATATTCATTCGAGAAGAAACAAACAACATCACTGTCTCATAGAGTGCATAAGCCTTTAGGCATAAGGGGTTTAAGTAGTATTGCACTTTTAATAAATGCACATGAACAGACACAATAAAACCTAGCGATTTTCTCTTTTCGAATTGCTACGTCGGCTTTCGAAGGATCTCCTACTTTCAAACCACCGCTTGCCTTTTAAATAGTTTATTATATCCACATAACGTGTTACAATACCTGGAGAAAAATCGCATTATGTTATTAGAATATATAGAATGCACCAGATGACGGGGAAAAGACTGATAAGTAATTCTTACACAATCACTTGATAGAGAAGGATTTTGGCACCTTTGCAATTACAGTAAACCCAGATCAGACGACTCATATAGGAGCCGTTCGATCAGGGTCTGTTCTGCTTGCCGGCATTTAACATACTCTTTATTTGTTCAGACAATGCATTTCTTTCTTTATATCTTAAATATAAGAATCAGCAGAATATTCAAAATGAGAGAAGTCTTGCATAAACACCTATCAGGTGAAGAGTTAAAGTATATAAATGAGAAAATAGAAATAATAGAAAATATCACAATACCATATCGCGTTTAACCTTTTACTCCGTGAATCTGCATGTAAGAAATAATAACATCATTCATATTGATTAGATTAATTATTGTAATAGCACATTGGCACAGAATGTTTTAGTCAGGGCAGAAACTGTAGAATCATATTTATATTACATCATAAGCAACCAGAGCAGACCCTGACCAGATTGCTCCTACAGGATCCGTCTGATCTGGGTCTCCTCTGTTTGTAAAGGCATAGAACGGCGTATTTATGGAATATCTACTCCTTTTGTCGTATCACTTATCCTGCTATTCACGACTTCAAAGTGATATTGTAATACGTTGGAACTAACTTCGGAAATATATCAGAAATGGAGGATCTGTCAAGAGTTGTCTTTTAAGATCAAATGTTCCTAAACGAGCCTAAGAAAATGTTATTAAGCGAGCCTTAGGCGAGCTTAAGAACATTTTCCAGGCGAGTTTAGGAACGTTTGATCTTAAAAGACAACGAGCATCAGATTCTTTTTCTCACATAACAAGAACTGTGTTTTCGCCGTTTTAATAACATGTAAACATTGGTTTCCCATGTTTGACGTCCTAGATGTACTAAAGTGTTCTTACACGCGTTACAGCTAAAGGAATCTTTACCCGTTGTTCTAACCCGGAGGAAACGGAAGTTATGCGATAAATAGACCCCTCACCACAATCCAAGCTGTTGGTCACTATGCTGATAATGTTTAAAAGCCAACAGACAGGGATTTTAGATAATGTCATTTTTAGCAGGGTAATGTTTAAAGGCAGATATCGGATTGTAGTGTTGCAACATAACTCAATAAATGATATTCACGAAGCGGATAAGCATGCCGAAACATTATTAACACTTTAGATTTGGTTATAAAATGTAAGATTTTATACTTTTCAACGAGTGTACATAACAATATTTGACTATTTGATTTTATCTCGACCAAATATTCAAGGATATATAGATAGATAGATAGATACTTTATATATAAGTCAGGTGCAAGATTTCGTCGAAACTAAAATTGAAGAGTCAATCACTGACATGTTTTAGCTTGCTTAGGTGTTTCGTGAATGTAATTTATTAAGTAATTTTCCAATCAAACTTCGACGATTGCCTTTTAATGCTGTGACTTGTGATAAGGGACGGTTATTCTGGAATTGCTAACATTGTAGATCACGATCAACCATGGCATTAAAAGGACGTCGCTGATCATGGTTTGCAAAGTTTGCATCGGTACTTAAGTTTCTTACACCTGACACGTACAATGTATTCGTTGATTAGCTGCACTTTCAAAGCGATGACTGGTTTTGGTCTACTCTGATAGGAAGTAGTTGGGTGTACCGTTTACATAAGCTTTACTATTTAGCAAAACCTCATTGGCACTTACTGTTGATGCAAAAACAGTAGAAACCTCTCATAAGACACCATTTACAGTAAAACACCGCCAATGCGACCGCCTAAAAGAGGTATAATTCTGGATGCAGGTGGTAGCTTAATGCAGGACAAATGTAATGCAGAAAGCTCCTAGAGGACTTTTCTGCATTACTTTTGTCCTGCATTAAGCAACCACTTGCTTGTAAAGACAACTATGTTTATTCATTAAGTGGTCGCATTAGAGGGGTTTTACTGTACTGAATAATCATGGATGTTTCTGAAAAGCAAATGGCGGCTTAACGTTTTGCATGCTGGGTAATTCTGTCGTCTGCTCCATTGTCGTCTGCAGCATATTCACAAATATTAATATTCTTTCTAATTTTATTCGGAAGTTGAGTCTCACTGACAAGCAGTTTGGATCTCAGATCAGGCCCCAAACTGGATCCAAACTGTTTTCATAGGTCATTAGTGGTGGGAGAAATGAAAAGAGTTAATGAAGGAGGAAAATAATAGCTTTCTGTATAACCCTTTCCCTCATATAAACGCATTTTCACGCATTTACAAACAGAAGACTCCGATCAGACGTATCCTATAGGAACCATCCTATCGTGGTCTGCTCTGTTTGCATATGAAATTACATGTTTAATTGAACTGACTCTTTGGTTTCTACTAAAACTAAAGCATCCTGTATGCATATGCCATTATAAAAATGCCGCTGGTGAATATTGAACATGGAAAGGGTTGAGCAGCCAACTGACTCTGTGACCAAGAATAATACATTTTGTGTTGGTTGCTTTTGTGGCATTTTACTGTATCACAAAACAACCATTACAGTTTATCAGAACCTTGCATGGCAAACATCACGTAGTAGGTCGTATTCCCCTGCGTAAGCTACATTCTACTGATTTCTAGAGCAATGCTATCTTTATGGAAACACCAGAAACCTTCTTCTGTTCTTAATCGGTGTTTATAAAGCTTATGGTGTTACAGTAAAATACTCTCTAAACCGGAATTCTAGTAAATCTAGGTACTTTAGGCAGGTGGCTGCTTAATGCATATAGTTTATCAAAAACTTCAGAGGTTGTACCTTAACACTACAAGTAAACCCCTCTAATCCGGACTTCTAGAAGAGAAGAATTTAGATGCTTTTAGGCAGGAGGCTGCTTAATGCAGGATGAACGTCATGCAAAAAGCTCGTAGAGGAGCTTTCCACATGATTTTCACCCTGCATTAGGCTGCCAATCAGTCTCCAAAGCTATACTATACTAAATTGATTATCAAATTTAGAGGGGTTTACTGTATATTTACGAATACATCAAAACCAACTGTAATAAGAAGTTCTGCCTACCTTCGAAGGCTTCGATTGATATTTCCTGATGGCATGATTAAACCAATATACAAACGGTGTATTGATAACGTAGCGCGCTTCCCTTCTTTAATCCGGACTGTTCAGTGTTATTCGCTATCCTTTGCTCTCTTCTACAATCTGAGCCACTTAAATATCTTGATATGTTTGACAGCGAAGTTGCCATTGAAATGAAAATGTCAATAGATAGCAAGGGAGAAGAAACATATCTCTGCGTCTTCACTTTTGGAACGTCTGCCAATCTCGTAACAGGTGCAAAATATCATATGAATAAATTATTCTCGGTAACAAATAGGTAAAAAAAAGATCTAAAAATTTTGTATAGGTTAGTGTTTGTTAGTCAGCATTTACAAAAATAAATCGGTCGAGCGGGGCGCAGCCCCGCGACCGATTTATTTTGTAAATGCTGACTAACAAATACTAACCAATTTAGTGATTGAAATTATGTTTTGTTCACAAACTGTCGCGCGCCCTATGTAATATACATACCTGTCACCACCCGTCACATCTTTCATAAGACAGTAACACCACAGTTTTCCGAGAATCGCAGTAGATATTTAAGCGAATTATGAATTGGAGGATTTTGATTTATTGAAATATGTATGAACCAGTACTGTCCAAACATGAGGTCACGGCTTCTCAAGTTCTCAATAACCGCTTCAGAATTTCACCCATAAAACCGGTAGGTGATTACATTGTACTTTGCAGAGATTTCTCGTGATTTCGATTGGATTATCAAGAATGATTATTTATTCATGTTCGTCAATGTACATGTCTACAAATCGTTTAACCCTTTACTTCATATAAACGCGTTTCACACATTTGCAAACGGAGTAGACCAAAGTTTCCAAGTTTCCAAGTATAAATGCAAACGGAGTAGGCCAAGAACAGACGACTTCTATAGGCAGAACTTGGTGTCCCCATCAGCGATATTGGCAGCAACAGTAGTTTATCAACTTTGTCTATATTCGATCGAGGAAATACCGGTCTTAACCCTTTCCCTCATATCAACGCTTTATCGCAAACAGAGTAGACAAGGGCCAGCCATCTAATCAGGGTTCGCTCTATTTCCGTATAAAATGATATAGATCTGATCCTACAGTTTTTGTTTGAACCAAAAGTTTCCTTTAAAAGTTTACATTATTAAACAAATGGGTTATTAATATTCCTGAATTGATCAATTCGTGTAGATCTATAAATGTTCCTTAGAGAAAGAGTAAACACTGATTCAAACCGGCCTGGCTCCAAATAAATTATAGCTAATGACTCACAAATCCCCTTTAACAACCAACTCACACATTGTTTAGTAATTCAAATCCCTGAGAGTGTCATAAAACATTGTTTTCGTTAAGAGACAGCAAAAATGATTACTGTTTTTTTATTTTATTTTATTTTTCATTTATGTTCAATGCTAACGTCCAGCATGATGACTTCAAGAGTTATAAAGATCAGTTTAATATTTATTGTGATAATTATGTCTTTTGTATCCACCTTTTTTTAAATCATTTTAAAAGCTTGAATCCACAATAGTTGCTAAAAACTGTCCGGAATATCGAGGCGTCATGTCAATTTCATTTGCTCCAACAGGCTTCAGCCGCTAGCCGCTATTGTATCCTGTCCCTGAACTGATTCTGAACGCAGGTGCAATATAAAATAGACCGACTTACTGGGTAAATTGTCACTTACTTCGGTAAATAGACACTTACTAAATAAATGGCCAGTAACGGCTGATTTACTAAAATAAATCGCCAGAGAATTTGAAAAATACTGCAACGCCATTGGACAAAATATAATTTCAATCACTAAGTAACGTTAGAAATGTCTAGGAAGCTCGCTAGTCTGACTATTAACCATTTCCCTGTTTAGTATTAATGTAAGAAATAATGATTACATGAATATTTATTAGCTGTATTTGTATAATGTAAACTTTTCAAGGGACTTATTTGCTTTGACAAAAACTGTAGAATCAGATCTATAGCATATCAAAAGCAAACAGCATGCTCTGATCAGACGGCTAATTATAGGGACCGTCTGACCTGGGTCTACTCTGTTTGTAAATGAGTGACAATGCGTCAGTATGAATGAAAAGGCTAACACAATGAAAAACATAATGTCCGCTCAGTCTTGGACCTGCTGCAATTTTACTACCTCCGTTCGATCAAGGTTTTGGGAAACCATTGACCAATTGGCATGATACAAGCATTTGAGAAACTATTAGCACAGTATCAAACAACCTGGAACCCAAAGAGCCGCCGAGTAAATTACTCCGCGTCACACCTGGATCCAAGTTGTTTGTAAAAAACTCAAGTCGCTGGGATAGGGTGAAAGGTTACAGAGCCTTTTATGATTCCTAAGAGTGATGAGCTTCTGCTATCCAATTCCCTCTTATGGTATTCTTTTGACGCCTCTGTAAAAGACATTTTTGAAACCATTGTGATAAATAGAGCATTTGCTCCATGGGAGCAAATGCTCTATTTATCACAATGGTTTCAAAACTACACAATTCTAAAATTTTCTTAATATTTCTCCTGCTAAACAACAACTGACGGGCACATTTGCAAATAGAAAAAAATGTATCTTAATATTTCTCCTGGTAAACAACATCTGACGGACACATGTTCAAACAGCAAGCTGTCTGACACTCATATACATGTTTGCATAACCTCATAACCGATAAAGCAATGTGCTTGAAATTTTCAGCACACCTCTAGTATTGTTGATAGACAGAAATAATGACTTTGCTTTCTCTTTTTAACCCTTTCACCGCCGCAGTCGCATAAATGCATCACGGCAAATAGTTCAGTCCCAGATCAGACGCCGCATTTTCAAGGCGGCGTCTGATCAGGGACTTCATTATTTGTCTCATTCGCTATTTCTATGTCTATGCTTTATTCCTTTGAAATTTACATCTATGTATCCAAAGTCCTTACTGTATCGAATGATTTAACAAAATTGGATTGCAGACGACAATTAGAAATTTGGCGCCGAAAGGGTTAATTGAATCTTTGGAGAAAACAACATGTTCACTATATTTTTTAATAAATGGCTCATTCACTTTGCACCAGACCTTATTCGTCTTATTAACCCATTCCCATATATGCTATTTTAGACACACCCTTTTCGAATAAATCTACCGAAAAGGAACATTCACTAGAGAAAAGGAAACGTTTTTAGATTTGTGTAGTTTTAAAAACCCGTTGTGATAAATGGAGCATTTGCTTCTAAATGCTCTATTTATCACAATGGTTTCAAAAAATGACTTTTACAGAGGCGTCAAAAGGTGCCAATATAAGAGAGTGGATTACTATGCATGGTGTAATTATTTCCTAAATGACTATTACTGGACCAAAGGATGAACAACAATCAAGTTCATAACATCATAACAATAGTTGTACAAGTTTGGATCCAGATGAGAGCTGGCCCCTTATCAGGATATAAACCTTTTTGACATTTTGATCAGAATTGTGAAAAGAAAATTATTTCACAAAAGTCATAAATTATGAAAATTTGATTGAAGCAGTTTCTCGAAATCTCAAAACCACTTGCCTTAAAGTATCTAAATTCTTCTCTACTAGAATTCCGGGTTAGAGGGGATTTACTGTATTTGAATCTATTCATTCACATGCAATTCGGGAATACTATGCAAAAAGTAGTAAACTATTTGTCACTTCTCAGGAAATCTCCACCATTCAAAGAATGCGATTTTATCACAGATGCAAGATATGTGCATCGTCTTCAGTTCAAATCATAACGCAATTAGCATTTGGTTTTGTGAAATTAACCACCCAGGAATCTATTTTTCTATCGAAGCAATTTGAACAGATTAGAGAGCATGTAATTCGCTGCCAAATACTGATGTCTGCAAGATTTGTCGTCTGCTACAAGTTTCGCTTGTTTAACTCTTTTGGCGCCAAATTTAAAAGTGTCGTCTGCAATAATAATTTCTTATTAAATGTGAACTAAATAATAAAGGTATATCAGTAAAACATTTGTTTTTGAAAACCTGTATGCTCGGGCTAAAATTATACAGAAAACAGTGAAGTTCCAGGTCAGATGCCGCCTGGAAAAGGCGGCATCTGACCTGGGACTGCACTGTTTTCAACGGTGTCAACAGGCGACATTGGTGCCGAAAGAGTTCATGTCTACGCTTGTATTTAAAAAATCCACAGTAACAAAATATCCGGATCCCGATTAAACGGCGAATTACTCGGCGTCTCAACTAAATTCAAACTGTTTGCATATGTTATAACAGATGCGACATTGGTCGCGAAAGAATTAATACATTTCATAACAACATATACACTAGCATGCTCAAGTACTAAAATCGTCATTTCTCCACCAAACCCTATTATCGTGACCACTAAAGAGAAATAAAGAATTTATTCTTTAAAATATTTTAACTTACACATCTTATCTTGACTTCTGAACATTCACCCGCTGTTGCATTCTAAACGACAAACGTTCAGGCTTTAATACACAGAACACTGATGTGGTCACTGACCCAAGTGTTTCATCACCTGATATACCCCCAAGCAATGCTGATGTATTGTGTCTGCTACTCAGGGCAATTGCTATTGCAATTAGAGCTACAGTAGAACCTCTCTATAATGGCCACTAAAGTGTGTTAATTAGTTGGTAATTAGGGTAGGTGGCTGCTTAAAGCAAGGTGAAAGTAAAACAGAACGCTCCTATTCGAGCGTTCTGTGTTACTTTCATCTTGCTTTAAGTAGCCACCAGCCTTTAACACAAAATACTTGAAGTAATTTAGTAGTCGTTGTAGAGAGGTTTTACTGTGTGTTGCTTCATTATCATAAAGGAAACAACCCAATGGTTCTCATGCTTAGCTCGACCTGCTTGGCGTTTTCAATCAGATTTGATCCAGATGAGACGCCGAGAAATTCAGTAACTCATTACGATTCAAGCTGTTTGACACCCAGTCAACAGTGTCCTTGACCCTTTCCCTGTTTTGTGTTTATTATAAATTTCAATACCTACTGAATAGTCATGGCGAAAATAGTTATGATGAAATATGGAAGTTGAAACATTGTCGCTATTTTAGAAAGTAAAGGACCCGATTTATCAAATTTCATGAGCAAACAGAACAGACCCTGATACAGGAGCCGTCTGATCTGGGTCTACTCTGTTTGCAAATGCCTGAAAACACGTTTATATGAGGGAAATAGTTAAGATCTAAATAACAATGTAACATATCAGGGTTTTACCCAAACTTTGTCATTTCGGCATGAGAAGGGACACCGTCAAGAAGACGTGATATGTTGTCTGTTAGAAGGTAGTGTTGCTTCAGTTACGACAGTAAAGTCTCACTAAGGCGACCACATAATATATGAACACAGGAGTCTGTACCATCAGGTGCTTTCTTAATGCAAGGGGCAAAAGCCTATATAAGCGCTTTCTGTATAACGTGTGTCCTGTACTAGGCTACCAACTGATTCAAAAATCCAGAATTCTTCTTCTTTTTAGAGGTCGTATTAGTGAGAATTTACTGCATATTGTTTTCCTATCATAATTGAAACACATCGGTGATTAGCCAATGCAGATGCGCGTCTGAGTGGTATACCAAACAATGCAGCATTGTATTCCTTTTGAATGCTGACTACAGTAAAGTAAAGTACCTAGTTATAGTCTACTTTCAGTCCGAATGACCGCTCAGCCGACTGTACATTTACTCCCCTGGTCATTGAGTCATTGGCCTACAATATTGAGCACTGATAACATATGGCGCAATCATGCAGCCGCAGTACCGGCGAGTGACCCTCACATGTACCCATTTTAACCCCTGGGTGGAGAGTATGTGCGGGTGGGAGACACGGAAAAGCGTCTCTGAAATTTCCGGGTGGGGCCGGGATTTGAACCCCGGACCTCCGGACTGATAGTCAAGCGCGTTACCACTAGACCACCGCCACCTACGGTGAAACTCCTTTAAACCAGATGTTAATTTTAGTACAAATATCGGTCTTGGAGACAGGTGACAGCTTAGTGCAGGGTGAAAGTCATGCAGAAAGCTCATCAAGGAGCTTTCTGCATGACTTTCAATCTGCATTAACCGCCACCTGTCTTAATCTGTTCATTAAATATTGTTTTTCTCAAACGAGTTTACTATAATATTGTTTAAGGCTTGGTACAGTCGGATGCAAACTGCTCATTTGCATAAAAAATGCACTAGTTTCGGCACACCCACATGGCAGATTATGTGATATTTTTCCTATAAAAATGGAAACACACCAATGCAGATGCGCCTCTGATTGGTATACCAAACATTACAACATTGTTTTCCTTTTGAATGCTCAATATACATTTCCCTGTTTATTATTTATATTAGTAAAACTGAATACCTATTAGCACTTTAGCACTTTAACTGTAACACGTTATCCCCTAGTGACGCATATTTGCGTATCTATAGAAGTCACTTTATGAAACCATTGTGATAAATAGAGCATTTGCTACTATAGGACCAAATGCTCTATTTATCACAATTGTTTCAAACTAGATAACTCTATTTTTTTCCTTTCCTCTAATTAATGCTCCTTTTCGGTAGATACATGTACATTCAAAGAGGTTGGGTCTAAAATGGCCTAGGAGAGAATGATTTAAGGGGAAAGTTTTGCTTCGACGCAAACTGTAGAATCAGATCTATATAATGCCAAAAGCAAACAGTAGACCCTTATCAGACGGTTCCTATAGGAGCCGTCTAATCTGGGTCTTCTCTGTTTGCAAATGCGTGAAAAGGCGCTTATATGAGGGAAATGGTTAACTCTAGTCCATTCCGTGTGCAAGGTTTAAGTTTGCTAGCGGCAAACGGATGACAAACAGTGCGAAACATGGTCTAAGCGCAGGGTCTGCACAGTACTGTAAACCCCCTCCAAACCGGACGTTTAAATTAATCAAATACCGGTCTTTAAGATAGGTGGCAGCTTAATGTAGGGTTAAAGTTATGCAGAACGCTCCCAATGGACATTTTTGCCTAACTTTCACCCTAACTTTCATTTAGCAGGCACCTGCCTAAAAAGGACCCAACTTATTCTTTATTAAAATTCCTGTTAAGAGAGTTGTTACTGTACATGGTTTTGCTGCATTCAAAGAGATAATTGTTTAGTTAAAAATATGTTTTTTACATACAGTAAAAGTCTCACAACCATCACAGACAAATAATACATTAGTGCTACCATAATTGTCAGTTTACCAGATTCTTCTTGCTTAGGTGGAAATTAAATTAGCACAGGACCGACGGTTGAAGGCATGCACGTGATGGATCTTAAAACATCTTTCACGCTACTAAGTGGATAAACGTTTTAGATAAGCGAAATATATTTCTCAAAGGAGAACACTTATTTGACCATGAACTCACGCGATTTTACAAAACCACAACAATAAATATATGAGAGAAAGGCCGCAAATGTTTTAGTCAAGTTAACTGCAATTCATGTATGGTAAAATCTCTATAAACAGTACGTTCAGTCTGGTATAAATATAGGTTTTTGACACAGGTGACACTTAATACAGGGCGAAAATCATACAGAAGTCACACAGAAAGCTTCTTTTAGGAGCATTCCCTATGACTTTTAGCCTGCATTAAGCAGCCACCTGACTTAAAGTATCTAAAATCTTCTCTACAAGAATTCCGGTTTAGAGGGGAGATGCTGCATGCGAAACCTTTACTTAGTAACACTGTGGAAACTATGCAACATAGTTCCAACAGCTGTGACCTTGACCCTTTTGCACAGTCATTTACAAAAAGTGTAAACCAAGATCAGAGGGTTCATAAAGGAGCCATCTGATCAAGGTCTGCACTGTTTGTCATTCAAAATACTCTAGCATGCCCTCAGCATTTCATATTGAGGGGAATCTATACACGGATGGACTATTCTATTTTGAAAGGGTTAAAATCCAGGGTCCAGTGTTATAAAACGTCTGAGTCTGACTATGAGATCATTCTCAAGTATCTGACCAATCAGATGATTTAGAATGATCTGAATCTCAAGCAAACACTTTTATAACCTCGGGATCAGACCTTGTATCAGCGTCTACGCTGTTCGGTACTCATTAACAGTTTCATATCTCATTTTGAATGCTGATGTAACATATATAACCTTATCAGACAGAACCCAAAAGATAAATGTTCGTCTAAAGCGCTAAACTGCAAGAACAGTAGAACATGTCCTAAGCGGCGTTAATTTATCGAACAAAGGGGTGTTAACCCTTCGCTTGCTATTCACGTAAATATACATACCTGTAAATAGTGAAGACCCAGATGAGACAGCTCCTGCAGGAGCTGTCTCATCAGGGTCTGCACTATTTACAAGTTGATTGTGCAACCAGTGCATTCCACAGAAGTGATTGCATAGCGAAATACTTGTTTACAGTGAAGATATATGTAATTATACAACAGGGCATGGGTAAAGAAGGAGAAATGTATTTTCAAATTCAGCAAGCGAAGGGTTAAAACTGGTGGTTGCTTACATGCAGGGCAAAAGTAGGAGCTTTCTGCATTGCATTTGACCTGCATTAAGCTACCACATGCCTTACAGACCCATTATTATACTTATTTTTGAAGGCCGTTTAAGACAGGTTTTTTTCTGTATTACACGTTACAGAACATGTTCCATCTTCTTTATGCACGATTGCTTCTAACAATACTTTGGGAAACAATTGCATAATGCATTAAACCTTTCATTCTGGAAATAATGACATCATGAATATTCATTAGATGCGTTTTTATAAAATGTTATATAAACAGATGAAATATTAGTATTAGTATAAACTATAGAAACAAATAAATAGCGATTTCATAAGCAAACATAGCAGAGCGCATATAGGGGGCCCTGGCTACACGACTCCTTCAGCAGTCGTCTAATATGGGCCTACTCTGTTTGTAAAGGCATGGAACGGTGTTTATATGAAACAAAGGGTTAACCTATTCTCTCCTACTGACGCCTTTTTGCGTCTCTGTAAAACTCATTTTTTGAAACCATTGTGATAAATAGAGTATTTGCTCCATAGGAGCAAATGCCCTCTTTATCACAATGGTTTCAAAGCTACACAATTCGTATTTTTTTCTTTTCTATAGTTATTGCTCATTTTCGTTATATTAATTTAAAGCGGTTGAGTCTAAAATTAGTCTAGGAGGGGACGAGTTAAAAGCCGACACAGATGACACGATATCCACATATCCAAATAGTTATTTTCGTCCTTTTCGTCCTTGCATATACCATTCATTCACATTGACGCCCTTTGACGCCTCTGTAAAAGTCACTTTTTGAAACCATTCTGATAGAAAGAGGCGTCTGATCAGACTCTGATTTGTTTGCGTATGATATAATCTGGATATGATCCTATAGTTTCTGAATTGGCCAAACTGTCCCGTGTTAATGTGCTATTACAGTAAAACCTCTCTATAACGGCCACTAAATTGTGTTTAATTAGTTGGTATTTATGGCAGGTGGCTGTTTAAAGCAAGGTGAAAGTAAAACAGAACGCTCCAATAGGAGCGTTCTGTTTTACTTTCATCAAGCTTTAAACAGCCACCTGCCTTTATCACAAACTATTTGATGTAGAGAGGTTTTACTGTATAACAATTAGTATAATTAATATGCATGATTTCATTATTTATTCATGAATATTCATGGAACAGAGGGTTAAATAAATGAAAAAACTGTGTAGCATGTACAAACGAAACAAAACTGATTTATGGACATTTTCCATGGACTTCCGTTTCCAATTTCAATTATACAACAAAAATACAACTTTTATTGAGATTCGCAATATTGAGATTATTGAGATTCAACAGATCCAAAGAAAGAGTAAATATAGCAAGCACTTAGTAGAGGCATATCAAGAAATAGTTTCCAAGGCAATAATGTTGTCGCTATTCCACAATGTTTCTAAGCTGCGGGTATCCCAAAGGGATGCCAACAGATTCAGTATGTGTAACACCACATTCACCGCATCGATAAAACGTCAATTACTTTGGATTGTTTATCGAGAACAAAATAACGCAAAGTAATTGCATACAGAATTGAAAACAATAAAACAGTGTAAGATTGTATTAGGTTTGATAAATAATGCAGCAAGATTTTAAGCACGCACTTACATTTTTTTAAAGCATCGCGCGTTGTCTAAACACATTTTTTTCTTCAAAATAGTAGGTTTCAAATGAAGTTTCTAATACAGGATTTAATTTAAAGACAGAACAGATAAAACATTGTTACCTTCGGCTTTTAGCGGTTGCCATAGATAGCTGTTTGCATCTGTTGTATTCCAAAATCTAGAAGTATATTACTTTGTGTATGTCCAGCTTTTTTATTTGTTTGTATTCCACGAGTTCGCACGCAACGAGCACAAACACTATTCACAGTACTGTAGGTACCTACTGCACTGGCACCGGCTTATCGCAATGTTGTACCATAGATTTTGGTTATTGTAGGACAGAGTTATCGCAGTCATCAAAACATTACCGACCGCTGTATTACGAATACAGTAAAACCTCTCTAAACAGGACGTGAACTTTAGTATACATATCGGTCTTGGAGACAGGTGGCAGCTTAATGCAGAGTAAAAGTCGTGCAGAAAGCTCCTCTAGGAGCTTTCTGCATGACTTTCACTCTGCATTAAGCAGCCACCTGCCTTAAATTATCTTAATTCGTCTCAACTAGAATTCCGGTTTAGAGGGATTTTACCGTATATATACTAAACCATTAACCTGTTATGAGAACATAAGGTAGACCCAGATTGGAACAAAGTGCAATTTTGACCACTTCCGATTCAAGCAAGCTTTTGAGAAACTATCAACCGAGTGTCAAACAGTTTTTCACCCCGATGAGACGCCAATTTGCAAATGTCAGCACTTCTCGAATAGCGTGAGAACGGTTAATGACAAAATAAACAGGTATTGCTCTTTTATCATTATTGCGGATAAAGTGGTTTATTTGAAGTGCGCCAAAAGAATATGTCTCTTCGTGATTTGCAAGTAGGATAGAGCCAGACGGAGACAATAATTGTCAACATTATGTTCTGCTGGAAATAATGCCATGGAAATAATATTATTGTGAGTGCTAGACTAGTCTTTGACGCGTTGGCTGGGCTGATGTTGGTCTTCATTGCTCGAAGGCCATCTTTACCATAGGGCAGCCAATGTGTTTTGATATGATGTTAGATGCTTCTGGTTTCTCAGTAAGATGTTTACCTGGCATTCAGACATTTTTTTCTGAAAACATTCTTTTGAGCAGTGACATAAGACCAATGCCTGTTGTGAATTTAACGCTGTAATCTGTGAATATCTATGTAAGAAATAATGACACCATGAGTATTAATGAGATGAATGCACACATGAATGTGTGGCCATGTCAGAAACACATTTATATTTACATCATAAGCAAACAGAGCAGACCCTGGTCAGATGGCTCTTATAGGAGCCGTCTGATCTGTGTCTACTCCGTTTTCTAAGGCCTGGAAAGGCGTATTTATGGAGTAAAAGGTTAAACTAAATGTACGATACGATACGAAACAACTGAACTAGCATATATCTGGGGATTTGGTTTGTACTGGATACAGATACGTAATGTTTGCTTTAACTTCATAAGCATAAAGCAAACATATGGCATGTAGTGTAAAAAGCTTTAGTATAGAGCTTCTGATAAGATGCTTAAATTTAAAAAAAATCAAGCATAGCTCCTTTATTTCTCCACAAAACTCTATACTGTGACCACCACTGAGTGGTCACAGTATAGGATTTGGTGGAGAAATGATGATTTTAGTAGTTGGGGTACGCGTCCTTATCTGTAGCTCTATTTAGTAAGAATAAAATGTCATCCTTGTCAATTGTCAAAATAGAATATTTTCCAATAAAACACGACAATGGTATATAACAGTTTGAAACCGGATTTACCAAGGTCATCTCAAGGTCACCACCAGTGGAGTGTTAACTGTTAACCTATTACCCCATAGGTTATTTTTAGATCCTACCTCTTTGAATAAATCTACCGAAAAGGAGCATTTACTAGAGGAAAGAACGTTTTTAGAACTGTATAGTGTAGAAACCATTGTGATAAATAGAGCATTTGCTCCTATGGAGCAAATGCTCTTTTTATCGCAATGGTTTCAGAAAGTGACATTTACAGAGTCGTCAAAAGGCGTCAATATGAGGTAATGGGTTAATTACACAATGGCCTACTCTTTACTTCATGAGTATTCATGAAATGAATACTGACAGTGTGATTATTACTTAGCTGGTTGGTTTTGTAATGACATCTTGAACAAGGGTTATTTTTACCATGGAAGGAACTTATAGAATTAGATCAAATACTATTTCATAAACAATCAGAACAAACCTTGATAAGACGGCTCCTACAGGATCTACTCTGCTAATGCGTTCAAATGCGTACCCATGGAGCAACGTTTTAACCAGGTAACCTTCGTTCTGGTTAAGGAAACTATATCCTGTGTGTTCCTGTTATATATTTATGCTGTTGTCAAATGTTCACATTAATTTTGTCAACATTCCTGCATAGAATATGGCTCTTTGAAACAGAACAGTCTTGTCTTATCAGAAGCACATTACTCTAATTAATTTGAATGTAAACTGCACCTCGTCACAAGATAAGTAAGCGCCTAGAAAGACATCCACTTGAACGTAGGTGTGCATTAAGATATCGTTGAGATACGTTAATAGGTATACTTTAAAACCTCTCTATAACGACCACTAAATTACATCAAGTATTTTGTGTTAAAAGCAGGTGGATGCTTAAAGCAAGGTGAAAGTAAAACAGAACGCTCCTACAGGAGCGTTCTGTTTTACTTTCACCTTGCTTTATGCAACCACCTGCCCAAAATACAAACCAATTAACGCAATTTAGTGGTCGTTATAGAGAGGTTTTACTGTATATATTTTACTTGAATTCATCATAAAAACTGTTTCCATTAAGCACACTTGTAGCCCCATTTAGATATGACATCACTTCAGGCATGGTATTACAGTAAAACCTCTCTAAACCGGACATCAGATGTAGTATTAATATCGGTCTTGGAGACAGGTGGCATCTTAATGCAGGGTGAAAGTCATGCAGAAAGCTCCTCCAGGAGCTTTCTGCTTGACTTTCACTCTGTATTAAGCAGTCACCTTCCCAAAAAGTCTTTAAATTCTTCACTACTAGAATTCCAACTTTAGAGGGTTTTTTACTGTACCTCATTCTTTCTGTAGACATGTCCCAATACTTGTAACAGCATTTCAAAAGTATGGACGTAGAGGAATTCGGTACGAAAGACAAATCATAGCATCTAAACATATTCCTTCCATAGGAAGTCAAATCGAGCATTCTGATTCATATGAAATGTTCACTTGTATGTTACTGAGCTGTGGTAAATACGCACTAGATAGCAATGGCTACAATCTATCTACATACATACAACTAAAACAGTCAGCTTCACTGAATACAGTTGAACTTTACTATCTCGAACTTCAAGGCACCATACAAATTACTTCGATATAGCAAATGTTCGAGTTATCCATTGTCTAATCTGGATAATTACTCAAGTTCACAGCGGGTCTAGAGTAATGCTGATTTCTCCTGTAAGAACTTTCAGCATTAATTTAGTTCCGCATTAGGCTGTCATATGTGTTTCTCTAGATAAATGTATGCTTAATGATACATTTTAGAGCAATTCTGTAAATGTCGGAAGGAACAGACTTTTAGTTCGAGTTATCCCGCATTTCGAGTTATCCGAGTTCGAAATATCGAGGTTCCACTGTATTTGAAGACATAAATATCCTGTTTGTTTCGCTTTTGCTGGCTTAAAATTAATTGACTCTTTCGCTGCCACATTTTGTCGTCTGCAAACTTTGTCGTCTGCAGTTTTCATTTTGTTTAATTTTTCTTCATTTTTGTTTCAAAAACAGTCACAGTAACAACCAGTTTGGATCCTGATGAGACGCCGAGTTACTCGGCGTCTTATCAGGATCCAAACTGTTTGCATATGTAATCAGAGATGCGACAATGACAGCGGAATAGTTAGATGTACAGAACCCGTCCTAGCTCCACATGCATAAGAAAATCATTTAGTTTACCAGATGTTAACATAATCGAGTCTAATCAACACTTTACCTGATAAACATTTATGTAAGAAATAATGACATTATGAATATTTATCAGCTGGATGTTATGTCTGTACATACCCCACCCACCTTTTGGCAATGGCCTAAACTGTAGAGTCTATGTAATTCCATAAGCAAATAGAGTTGACCCTGATCAGATAGCAGAAACCGTTTACAGTAAAACCCGTCTAAATCGAAATTCTATTAGAGAATAATTCATATACTTTTAGGGAGATTGCTATTGAGTGCAGGGTGAAGGTCATGCAGAAAACTCCTGACATAACTTTCTGCATACCTCACACCCTTCATCCTGGTGCCGCATGTCTCTAAGACCGAAATTTATTCCAAATTTATGTCCGGTTTAGAACAGACCCTGATCTGCACTTTAGGATATCAGTGACTCGTATCCCGCACTGTAAGGGTTAAGCTGTAACACTTACCTTAAAAACCAAGAATTAGACTCCTTTTAATGGTCGCTTTAGAGAGAGTTATCTGTAGCACTGCGCACCTTCCGCAGTGTGCATAAGTCTGTCGCAGAGCAAGCTAATAGAACATATATAGTCGCACCGGACCTAAGAGATCATTTATTAACTAAAATATGAATTGGTTGCTACAGACATGGCATAAGTAACGTAGAAAGCTTTGTTTCTGCTTAACTTTTGACCCGTATTAAGCTTCTACCTGCCTCAAAGGCTTACAATTACGCTTTCGACAGGGTTTTAATGACATAATCAATAACATCCGCAACATCCAGGCAATCGTTGTAAATCGCTGTAAGCAGGAAACACGTGCAATAAGAAGACAGAGGCTCTGTTTTGTGTCTCTAACCGACACCATCTATTTGAATTTAAATATATATACACCTCCCAGAGGCTAAGGGCTAGAGCCAGGCATACCTTAATCCTTTCCCACATTTTAACGCATTTTAACGCATTTTCGCGTATTTGCAAACAGAGTAGGCCCAGATCAGACGGCCCCATAGGAGCCGTCTGATCAGGGTGTGCTTTGTTTGTTTGCTTGTGACGTGATATATATTTTATTCTACATTCTTTGTCAAAGTAAACATGACATTAAAATATTTTCATAATAAATAGCCAGGATGTGATTATTTCTTATATAATGATTGAATAGGGAAAGGGCAAAATATGTTCTCTGTGCATACTTTTGCTAATTTTGCGTAACAAAATAACTTAACCCTTTCACCGCCGAAGTCGCATAAATGCACCACGACAAATAGTGCAGTATCAAGGCGGCGTCTGATCAGAGACTTCACTTTTTGTCTCATTCTCTAGTTCTATATAAGTGCTTTATTCTTTTGAAATGTGCATCTACTTATCTCATTTCCTTATTGTACTGAATGACTTAACAAAATTTGGATTGCAGACGACAATTAGAAATTTGGCGCCGAAAGGGTTAAGAATCTGAGTCTCTGTGACTTTAAACTAAATTAGTGCTAAAACACAAATTAAGGAAATAGTTGTTTGAAAAACTAGATTTTTTGTATTATCTCGGAAACCAACGGAAATCTGTCATAATTATAATCAATCATGTGTGCGATATACATGTAGGTAAAGTATTACAGTGTATATATTCTGCTTTTTACGCGTTTACAGTTTCTACCTACCTAGTAGCTTTTTGTTGTTAACCCTTTACCTGATAGAAGCGGCTTTAAGCGAGTTTAATATATTCCTCCGCTGAAGAAAATAGTTCCAATTTTTAAAATAATGAACATATAGCATCATAAATAGTTTCTATATTCTAGGAGGTGGTAGCTTAAAGCAGGCTGAAAGTAAAGCAGAATGCGCATTAAGGCGCATTCTGCTTTACTTTCAACCTGCTTTAAGTGGTCACCTGTCTTCAAAACTAGAAATAGGCTATTGGGTAAAGGGTTAAACCCCAGTTAATATGCATAGTGTTCTTCCTGTTGCAAAGATTCGGCCGATTGTCCGTTGTATTCCGTGTAATACCCCCATTCCACTGGGCGGCGCTTCCACTGCGCTCATGGCGATCATGGCGCTTCTCCCAAATCTTCCAAATCGCCGGAGAAGCGCCGTCTGGTGCCTAATTTTGGGACTTGGGCGTTTCTAGTACGCGTATAGTATGCTTCAATAACGATCTCGCTGCGCTGTTTACGATCCTGTCGCGATGTTGCTGCGCTTCTACGGCGATTGAGATCTCTCCAAGACGCTTTTACTACGCTTCCACTACGACACGGGATTTCAGGCTACGCTTCGTCTACGCTTAATACGTTGCTGTTACGACATTGCTTCGATCTAGGCGCAGGAACTGAGCTTCTGTTGCACTTTTGGAACGTTTCTATATAAAATGGGTGATTAAACTGATTTCGAAGCAGTTGACCATCATCCTTCGAAGAAAATTGATCAAATTGTTTAGAAGACCCAGATCACGAAAAACACAGTGTTGGGCCTGATCTAGGTCTTCTTTTTGCTAAGTCTTTCATGGGGTGACTCAAGCATTAACATTTTCCCTGTTCAATATCCATGTAAGAAAGAACGATCTTATGAGTATTTATTAGCTGCACTTTTAAAATTTAAACCTTTTTAAGAAATGTTTTGCTTTGACAAAAAATTGTAGAACCATATCTACATCATGTTATAAGCAAACAGAGCAGACCCTGATCAGACGGTTCCAATAGGAGCTGTCTGATCAGGGTCTACTCTGTTTGCAAATGTGTGAAAAAGCATTTGTATGCGGATAAATATCTCGGCGCTTTTGTTGCGATGCGACTGCGATTGCGCTACGTTCCTCACGCTGCGGCTACGATACTGATGCGTTCATGGATTTCTTATTACGCTCTTGCGGCGATTCGAGTCCACGGCGATGCCACTACGATTGTTTTGAGCAAGGTCAAAACAATCGCCGTGAAGTGGCGATCAAGAAGCTTCTGTTACGCTTCTACTACGATCAGGCGCTTGTACTGCGCTGTTGCCGCTCCTGCTACGATTCGCGGCGTTTTTACCAAAATTTCGAAGCGTAGCAGAATCGCCGCTCAGTGGAATGGGGGTATAATCGCGGAAGTTTTCCGTTCTTTAAAAATGCGGCCGTTTTAAAGGATTTAACAGTATTCGGATAACTTCAATATTTACCTGAATGTATTTAAACTACAGTAAAATATCGATACTACGAAATTTTAATAAGGAGGAATTTATGTCTTGGTAGGCATGTGGCAGGGTGAAAGTCATGCAGAAAGCTCCTAGAGGAGCTTTCTGCATGACTTTCACCCTGCATTAAGCTGCCACCTGTGTTAAAGATCAATAATGGTACGTATTTGAGTGTTCGAAGTATCGAGTTTTTACCATAATAGAAAATAGATTGTAAGTATTATTTTGATAATATGAATAGGCAGATTATAACCTTAACGACAGAAATTATTAAATCACGCGATAAATTGCCTCAACAAAACACCTAAGTGTATTAACCCTTTCCTCCATACATGCGCCTTTTCACGCATCTGCAAACGGAGTAGACCTATAGGAGTCGTCTGATCAGGGTCTACTCTGTTTGCTAATGGAATTTTACAAATATTTTCCTTTCCTTTTTAAAATGGCTACAATACTCTACCTTCCATATTTCATTATAACTATTTTGTCCATGTAAATCTCAGTAGGTATTGAAAGTTGGAATAAACACATAACGGGGAAAGGGTAAAACAATACATACTATTACCATAATATATTCTATTATGAAATTCTCTGATGTCTGTCTTTAAAGCAAACGATGTATTAGCTATTAAAATTTCTCATAAACAACTTAGTTAATTGAGTAAAATAACCATACTCTAGGATCATTTACGTTCGTTTACAAAATTTATGTATTGTGGTGAAAGAGAACTGGTTATTATAGTACATGTATGCTTTAAAACTTCACCAGATGAATATTCATTATTAATCAAGGAAGTTATGAATTTTAATGAGTTTTAATAAGTTGAAAATTTATAATGATACCAAGAACAATGGAACGTTGAAAGGGAGAAACAATTTTAATTACTCAGTAGTTTAACCCTTTCCCTGTTCTGTGTTAATTATGAAAATTAATACCTACTGAATATTCATGGACAAAATAGTTATAATCACATATGGAAGGTGGAACATTGTAGCCATTTTAGAAAGTCAAGAAATGGATATATCAAATTATGTTAGCAAACAGAGCAGACCCTGATCAGACGGCTCCTCTAGGAGCCGTCTGATCTGGGTCTACTATGTTTGCAAATGTGTGAAAACACGTTTATATGAGGGAAAGGGTTAAGGCTTAACTGCAGAAATATTTATCAAGGAAATTAAAAAACTAACTGAGCAGTAAATTCTTCCTCTGAGATTCACCAGGTACTGGGTAATAATTGGAATGAGATGTTTACCTTGAATTCCAATTAATGTAAATGATGCGTGTTCACATCAAGGTGCATTCCAATGATATGTGGTGCAAAGACAACATACGCTGAAAGTGATGCGCAAAACACCGAATAAATTATCACCACAAAAACACCACCTTTCCTAAATTTGAGTGAGTTTCCACAACAATAAAATGGTAATTATCAATCAGTCATACAAAAATTAACCCCTTCAACGCTGAATTTTCGGAAATGAATACCTCATCAGTGTTTAAACTATAAATTCGCTCAGTATGAGTGGCTTAACCCTTTCCCTCATATAAACGTGTTTTCACGCATTTGCAAACAGAGTAGACCCAGATCAGACGGCTCCTAGAGGAGCCGTTTGATCAGGGTCTGCTCTGTTTGCTAATGGAATCTGATTACTTTCTAAAATGGCTACAATGTTCCACCATCCATAATTGATTATAACAATTTTCTTTATGAATATTCAGTAGGTATTGAAATTTGAAATAAACATAGAACAGGGAAAGGGTTAAACTTACTAGGGGATTGTGAATAATAAACATTACAAATCCTGATCAGATGGCCCCACTAGGAGCCATCTGATCTGGATCTACACTGTTACAAGTACAGCCATTAATGCCCATTTTCTGCCATAAATCAAAATTACACGAAAATTTGTACACATAATGCTTACAGTCCATTTTTCCATGGTATATATGTATTCAGCTAAATATTAACGATATCTGAATACTAATAAACCTTTAGAAAACATCCGACTTTTTAAGAGACGGAAAACTGCGGAAATCAACGAACAAGTTCGATGAAGCTCCTATTGGCTCGGAATCGCTTAGAATATTAAATAGGTGTTCACAATGAAAGCTGCCACAGCATGAAGTCGAAAGTAAAACAAAAACAAACGCGAACGTGAATGTCTAGTGTGTAAAAGTTTACCTGCAGGTACATGTACGTCGAAATGAGTACGTTCACGATTTGTACAAGTTTCCGGAGAAAATCGGGCACGTTTCCACCGGTTTCCGTAGCAAAGTTAGCATGTATGTTAGCTTTCAGTTTCAAGTCACACATGTTTAGATTCTGAAGTCATTTTATTACGACAAAATTTTAAAGATATGGACAAAAAACGTCTTTAAGTAAACGTTTCGAATACACTTATTAATATGAGGATAAAAACTGGAACCCCATCGCACATCGCAACAACAAAAATCGCACCATCTTTTAAAGTAATTAACCAGCTTACCGTGCTGACGATTGAGTTCCTGTCCCTGTTTGTTTCTCTGAGTAAATACTTAACTCTTCCAATGCTGGGCGCGTGTTGGATGGGAATGGCAAACACCTTAGATCCAGGTCAGACGCCAAGTAACTCGGCATATAATCAGGATCCATTTGTTTCACACGCGATCAATAGTTTCTCAAACTATTAAATGAATCAAGAGGTCCAGATAAGATGCATAAATTTTAACATTTTCAAGAATAACTTCTTTATTTCTCCACCAAACCCTATGCTGTGACCACTCTTTAGAATCGTCTATTCGAGATGATTCTAAAGAGTGATCACAACATAGGGTTTCGAAGAGACAATTCTAAAGAGTGGTCACAACCTAGGGTTTGGTAAAGAAATACCGGCGAAATCCTTTTACCGTCTAATGGAATTATCATCTGCCTAAGATTTCAATATGAAGTGTTTACCAATACAACCAGAATGTCAAACAAAATCCTGATGAGGAATCCACCGTTTTTTTCTGTTGAACGGCTAATTTTGCAACAAGGGACAATATTAAGAAAGTAACTTTGTTCAAGACCTGGCACAGAGACCTGGGTCCATGCTTATAAAGCTTTTAGTTGAGTCTGATTCTCGTTCTCAAGCTTTTGACTGGTCAGATTTGAGTTCTCAATCTTTTGATTGGTCAGATTTGAGCCAAAGGCTCAAATCTGACCAATCAAAAGCTTGAGAACGTACTCAGACTCAACTAAAAGTTTTATAAGCATGGACCCAGACTGTTCATGCTGTTTGAGATATTCTTCAAGCTTCTGTTTGAGATATTCTTCAAGCCCTTCTAATCTTTTTCCTAATGAACATGTATACATCAATTGATAACTACATTAACAGCCATTAAATTCATGTTTATATGGTAAAACAATAAAATGGAATTGTTGGTTGTAGGATCAGATATATCTATGTAATTGCATAAACAACCAGTGTAGCCCTGATCGGACAACTCCTACAGTAGCCGCCTGATCCGAGTCTATTCTGTTTACCAAAGAGTGGAAACGCGTTTATATGAAGGAAAATGTTAACACATAACCTAACCGTTAGATCTGGTACTCTGTTTGCTTAACCCTTTCACCGCCACAGTCGCGTAAATCCACCACGACAAATAGTGCAGTCGCAGATCAGACGCCGCCTTTTCAAGGCGGCGTCTGATCAGGGACTTCACTATTTGTCTCATTCTCTAGTTCTATATATGTGCTATATTCCTTTGAAATTTGCATTTATTTATCTCATTTCCTTATTTTACTGAATGATTTAACAAACTTGGATTGCAGACGACAATTAGAAATTTGGCGCCGAAAGGGTTAAAGGATTATAACGATTTGATTATGCAGTTTCTGCCATGACCAAAGAAGTCAATGTTGATATGTCTATATAAAAGAAATCATCTGATAGACATTCATACATTCATTGTAGCTTACATAAGTACATTGTATTTGTGATGAAAAGGTCTACCAATTTTATTATTTCAATCATTCTTTATGGTACTTTTAATCCGATATCGAAGTCGTGACTACCACAAATAATCTAAAATTTACTTCACAAATATTCATGTACAATTAATGACTGTAGATATATTGATTAGGTTAATTGTAATAATAACATATTATGGACATTGGAATATCTAGTCACGACAAGAACTGTGGATTCAGGGCCTACATACTTTCTTAAATAAACGGGACAATCCGAGATCAGACAGCTCCTGCAGGGGTCGACTGATCTGGTCCTTATTTGTTCTCCAAGGAATTGAAAGACGTCTCTGTCAGGTTAACCCATTCCAACTTAGACTATTTTTAGACCCAATCTCTTTGAATAAATCTACCGAAAAGGAGAATAAACTAGAGAAAAGGATTTTTTTTTAATTGTGTAGTTTGAAACAACTGTGATAAATAGAGCATTTGCTCCTGTAGGAGCAAATCCTCTATTTATCACAATGGTTTCACAAAGTGACTTTTACAGAAGCGTCAAAAGGCGTCAATATGTGGGAATGGGTTAAAGATCAAGCAGCTGTTAAGCAGCCTTTTCTTACTTTCAGATATAATAAACATCATTTGTCAAGTCTCATTCCCTAATAATTTTATAAAGCTACAAAAAGTTGTAATTTACTGATAAATATTTACAGTGTAAATATGTAACGTAATCATGAAATCTGTATAATTATATTCCAGGCCTTGACCTTTTCGACCTAATACAATAGAGTGGGTAGAGGGTTAGTGTAGTTTCGGTGCAGAAACCCACAGAAGTGAGGAAATTCATACGATAAATAATAAAACGAAAATTCAATTTCCCAAACAGGAATTCACTGTATAATGTCAAGCAGTTATTGGCTACATTCAGAAGGAACTTGCCTGCCTACGAATAATGCTACGAACATGGCACCACTTCCAAGCTTGAGATTTTTTTTTCTATAGCGGATAACGGTTTAACCCTTTCACCGCCGATGTCGCATAAATGCACCACGAAAAAAAATGCAGTCCCAGATTAGACGCCGCCTTTTCAAGGCGGCGTCTGATCAGGGACTTCACTTTTTGTCTCAATCTTTTTTTTCTATATCTGTGCTTTATTCCTTTTAAATTTGCAATTAATTATCTCATTTCCTTATTGTACCGAATGATTTAACAAAAAAAAATCGATTGCAGACGACAATTAGAAATTTGGCGCCGAAAGAGTTAATTGCCGCACATCTGCAGGTCTATGGCTAGTATGGTAAATGTAAAGTAAAACCGCTCTAAGCCGGATGTTAAATTCAGTATAAATATTGGTATTGGAGACAGGTAGCAGCTTAATGTATGGTGAAAGTAACATAAAAAGCTATTCTTTAAGTTTTCTGCATGACTTTCACCCTGCATTAAGCAGCCACATTCCTAAATAGTTCTAAATTCTTTTCTACTAGAAATCTGGTTTAGAGGAAATTTACTGTGTATGATGAGAAGGCGAAATGCCCCAGCGTTATCAAGGACACACGATGGCAAAGATGTGAATACGAATCTTCTTTTTTGTATTTGTAATCCTAGGCATCATTATGCATGTCATTGTTTATTAACACGTTTTGCTATCATTAATACTATTATGTGTGCAATATGTAATCTTGTCCGCCAAACTGTGTTAACTTTTACATCTAATTACATTAACACTTTCGCTGCAAATGGCGGGTTTGTGATTACCTATACAAACAGTTTGGATCCAGATGAGATGCCGAGGAACTCGGCACTTTATCAGTATCCAAACTGGTTGATCTTGTGGTTATTTTCCTTGAAAAAAAAATGGAAGAGAATTAAATAATATAAATTGTAGCAGACGAAATTTTTTGCAGACGACATTATGTGGCAGCGAAAGAGTTTAACCCTTCCCCTGTTCTATGTTTATTCCAGAGCTCAATACCTACTGACTATTCATGGGAAAATAGTTATAATGAAATAAGGAAGGTGGAACATTGTAGCCATTTTAGAAAGAAAAGAAACAGGTCTTTCAAATTCCATTAGGAAACAGAGCCTTCTGATCTGGGTATAGTCTGTTTGCAGATGCGTGGAAGGTGTGTACATGAATGAAATGGATCTAGTACAGACTGTTTACATCAGACGTTTACAACTGATACGACAGGCGGCTGCTGGTGGAGGGAAACGTAACACTCCTATGTAGAATACCAACCGAATGTTGGAAACAAAAATAACGAGGAAAACAGGCAGCTATGCTGTCAATAAAAGTTAAGGGGTAATCCATGCAGTCAGTAGTTGTCTATAGTAGTTGTCAGTTATCCAAACACTCAAATCAGCTTTATTACATGTATCGGGTAAAACCCATTCCCCGACCCATTGACGACTTTTGACGGCCCTGTAAAAGTCACTTTGTGAAACCATTGTGATAAATAGAGCATTTGCTCCTACAGGAGCAAATGCTCTATTTATCACAATTGTTTCAAATTACGCAATTCTAAAGTTTTCCTTTTCTCTAGTTAATGCTCCTTTTCGATAGATTTATTCAAAGAGACTGTATCTAAAAATAGCCTAAGAGGTAATGTTTTAAGACAGGTGGCTGCTTAATACAGGATGGCAGTCGTGCAGAAAGCCTTCTCTTGGAGCTATCTCTATATGACTTTCATCCTGTATTAACCAGCCACCTGTCTAAACCGTTCTCATTTCTTATTCAGCAAACGTTCGGATAATCAAATTCTCGATTATTCGAATACTAAAAACTATTACCTAAAACGTTCTCATTTCTTACTTAACAAACGTTCGGATTAGCCAGTTTATATATTATGTAACACTCAGATCCTTGTAACTAGCGAATCTATGTACTATTTAACACTTAACCTAATAAATATTGATTTAAGTAATAATAATATCATGAGCATTGATTAGTTTTATTGTATACGTATGAAATACGCTGAAGCTCAATACTGACAAGACTGAGGTCATTCTGTTTCATACAAAAAACACAGAAGTACCTGCAGAGGTTAGTGTGCAAGTAGGACCCTCTAAAATCAAGCCATCTTTGTGTATAAAGAATCTCGGTGCATGGCTCGATTCACAAATGGATATGACATCACATGTCAATTCCGTGTGTAGGTCTAGTTATGCACAGCTCCGGCAAATAGGCCATATTAGAAAGTACCTCTCACCTGATGCTACCAAGACTTTGGTAAACTCTCTTGTTACATCGAAAATAGACTACTGCAATTCGCTGCTGCATGGGATTTCAAAGAACTCACTGCGGAAATTTCAAAGGGTGCAAAACACAGCAGCCCGCATCATTACCAGAACTTCTCGATATAATCATATAACGCCGGTTTTGAAGGAACTTCACTGGCTTCCGGTTCAACATCGAATTGAATTCAAAATTCTGACTCTTACATATAAAGCCATGCACAATGAATCTCCCAAGTACATTGTCGACATGCTTGACGTATACAGGCCGCGCAGAGAGTTAAGGTCAGCAAGCAGATCATTGTCGTTGGTTGTGCCAAAAAGTCGTACGGTAAAATACGGTGAGAGAAGTTTCATGCATGCAGCTCCGAAACTTTGGAATGCTCTACCGTCAGGCATTAGAGACGCAAGGTCACTGGCATGTTTCAAAAGGTGTCTGAAAACGCACTTTTTCAACATTTGTTACTAGGACAGTTTTGCTCAGAATAGGAATGGCTTTCAGCCAACCTATTAAGCTAACAGATTACCCAATAGTCATGTACCGTGGCAACTAAGCTAAGGATAGGAATGGCTTTCAGCCAACCTATTAAGCTAACAGTTGACCCAGTAGTCATGTACAGTGGCAACTGAGTTCAGGATAGGAAATGCTTTCAGCCAACCTATTAAGCTAACAGTTGACCCAGTAGTCATGTACAGTGGCAACTGAGTTCAGGATAGGAATGGCTTTCAGCCAACCTATTAAGCTAACAGTTGACCCAGTAGTCATGTACAGTGGCAACTGAGTTCAGGATAGGAATGGCTTTCAGCCAACCTATTAAGCTAACAGTTGACACAATAGTCATATAAATGGAATGATTTTAAGTCAGACCATTTATTCTAATTTATGATATTGATGAGCATGGCTTTCAGTCAACTTGTCTGTATTAAGTTTGTTAATATAGATTATTCTAAATTGTGATACTGATGAGCATGGCTTTCAGTCAACTTGTCTGTATCAAGTTTTGTTAATACAGATTATTCTAATTTGTGATATTGATGAGCATGGCTTTCAGTCAACTTGTCTGTATCCAGTTTGTTAATACAGTTTATGCTATTCCTTGCGGATAGTGATTTTATATCTATTGTATATCTTTTTCATATCTTCAACTGACCGGTGGAAATCATGTAGTTCCTTCCGGCTAGCAATTTCATATATATTGTACATCTTTCATTGTCTGGATAGATAATCATGCTGATCGTTCCGGTTAGTGATTTCATCCATGTGAAGCGCTTTTGAACGCACATATCCAGTGTGAAAAGAGCGCTATATAAATGTGGTATAATAATAATAAAATAATAATAATAATATATCATGTATAATGCATAATTCCATAAGAACTGTTTACCACTTTGTAAACATGATGGAATATAATTATATATTCTAACACACCTCGCGCACACATCTACATACACAAAGAAGGGACGTATCTATGTTTGAATTCTCGATAAAACACCGCACGCGCTGTAACGGCTTAACGTGACGTAATATGGCTTCGAAAATTCGTACGACAAGAAACGTAGTGCCGTTGTGGCGGTGCAAATTATAGTTAAATTGAAGTGTTAGAATCGAAATAATAAATTTATACCAGTGTTTTATCTGCAATCGAACACGGGTAGTCGTTGAGATGCTTATAATTAAATCACTCGGCCTATCGGCCTCGTGATTTAATTACTACGCATCTCAACTCCTTCCAGTGTTCGATTGCACGATAAAACACTGGTATGCATTTATTATTTCTTAAATAATCTGCTATTTATTCGAACTGTTATCAGATGTCAGTGTGGCATTTCGCATGATGACATGTCTATTTGACAAGATGGAAAACGGGAAAACCTGGTAACCCTTATACCCGTAATAAAAACAAAATGTCTGCTAAATCTTGAATCTGTTCAAATTTGACTACATCCGATTCGTTTAAGCTTTTGGGAAACTATTGAACTGAGTGTCAAATAGCGTGGATTCTGATGAGATGCCGAGATCATCGGCGCCTTATCTGGATAAAGGCTGTTTGTAAATGCGAATGCTTAGCAAATTATTTTTACAGAATGTTTCACCTACTACATTTTCGAAATGCATGCTATAATCAATTTATCTACCAAAATGCAATCAGGGTGTCAAACAGTTTGGATCCTGATGAGACGCCGAGTTACTCGGCGTCTCATCTGGATCCAAACTGTTTGCATAGGTATTTACTCATCCACCCATAGCAGGCTAAAGGTTAAGGATTCTATTCACATAATTAGTGTCTCTTATTTCTTTGAGAAGTATAGTGCTTCGTGCTTACAGTTGAAATACTTACCGTGAATAAAATATTGTTCATTATTCAAATATTGAGTCAGCCTTTTTATGCTTTATATACACGTATACAGCAATACCCCTCTAAACTGGACGTTGAAATTAGTATATATATTGGTCTTGGAGACAGGTGGCAGCTTAATGCAGGGTGAAAGTCATGACAGAAAGCTCCCAGAGAAACTTTCTGCATGACTTTCACCATGCATTAAGCAGCCACCTGTCTAAAAGTGTCTAAATTCTTCTCTACTAGAATTCCGGTTTAGATGGGTTTTTTACTGTAGTGGGTTAATGTCATACAAGAGTATTTAAATATGCTACTTGTTTCCTGTAGGAGTCGTCTGATCATGGCCTGTTCTGTTTGCTGATGAACTAACATGATGATACAGTTTTTATCTTGGTCAAAACAATCACGTATCCATGTGCTATTATAACAATTAATCTAATTAATATTCATGATGTCATTATTTCTTACATGAATAGTCAAGGAGTAAATGGCTAATTGATACCTGGGATAGATCCAATTATGTTCCGGATGACAACACAGTGTGAAACATTTCTACGGTTTTATATATTATATTAATTGCTATGTTATCCCTTTACTCCATAAATACACCTTTATATGCCTTTGCAAACAGAGTAGACCAAGATACATGAGCCGTCTGATCAGGGTCTCTTCTATTTGCTGATGGATATAATATAGATCTGATTTTTCTAGTTTCTGCTTTAGCAAAAACTCACGTGCCATTTTATTTTTTTATCTAAATGATGGTGATGATGTCATTGTTTCTTACATAACTATTCATTGAGTAAAGGGCTATACATTTTCTTGTCTACAAAGCCGTATTCTGCAACTGGAAAATGTTTATTTGTTCTTTAACAGGTATATAAAACACATTTAAATCGGTTTAATCTAAACAGTTCATTTGGCATGCCGGTAAAGCCCCTACATCGATCTCGAATATAAACAAACTTGTTCTAATCGGACGGACCAGTCGGTGGTATTTTAGTGTTAATTGCATAAAACATACAGCTTGATTGTCTGATAATGCAATGGCACAGCAAAACCCCTATTAAATAGCCGTTTAGTGAATAAACACATGCTTCCATCAAAGCTTGTGGCTGCTTAACGCAGCACGATTTGTTGTAGAAAATAACATTCAACGTGTTTATCTCTTTTAACATTCAATCTCATAGATACACATTTTAATGCATTTGAAAACAATGAAGACCAAGATCAGATGGCTCCTGTAAGTATATGAACTAATATAGATCTGTTCTAGCGTATATGCCACGGTCAAAAGTGCGCTTTTTCCATATGCATCCAGCTAATTAAATGTCATATGAATATGGTTTAGCGGGGTATATCCATTTTCTTTTAACAACCTCTTCTATTTAGAGGATGTATACTGCAATCTAGCTAGAAAAGAGAAAACATTTCCAATTCATGCAGTGCTTTTTGAGAATGAACAAGTCGATTTTATAAACAGAGCTACAGATAAAGGTGCGTACACAAAATACTACAAGCGTCATTTCTCCACCAAACCATATACTGTGACCACTCTTTAGAATCGTTTCTTCGAGACGATTCTAAAGAGTGGTCACAGTATATGGTTTGGTGAAGAAATAAAGTGCTAATTCTTGAAAATGTTTAAATTTACCTATCTTATCTGGACCTGTGGCTTTTAGATATAAACTGTGTGACAATTCTGTTGATGCTTTCCAACAAATAAAGAGGATCATGATGCCCAATATCTATCATTGTGATATGTTGCCAACATTTGCCTAGTTGTTTAAAACTTCTTATAAAATCAGAATTGCCCGTGGCAGGCATGTCTTTTGGCAAATACAATTTTAGCATAAATAGAGGTACAGATATTACTGTATAAAGCGACCATCCAAATTAAGTCCAATTTTAGTTTTTTAATGTAGGACAATAGCTATGCAAAACAGGAGCTCACTGTATTACTTTAGTCCTTCATTAAGCAACCATCTGCTCTGATAGATGTCCATATGTATTAATTTATAGACAGTTTCTTTTTAACCCTTCGCTTGCTGAATTTTAAAATACATTTCTCCTTCTTTACCCATGCCCTGTTGTATAATTACATATATCTTCACTGTATACATGGGCTGCGCAATCACTGCTGCAGAGTGCACTGGTTGCACAATCAACTTGTAAATAGTGCAGACCCTGATGAGACAGCTCCTGCAGGAGCTGTCTCATCTGGGTCTTCACTATTTACAGGTAGGTATATTGACGTGAATAGCAAGCGAAGGGTTAGCATGTCTGTCTAGTTCGATTTGTGTCAATCGAAAATATTGATATACAGTGGGGCCTGTTGTTTGCTGTCATTCATTTATTGGACATAGGAGTCTTTAAAACTAGGTGGTTGCTTAACGCATTCCCTTATATTGACGACCTTTTACGACTCTGTAAATACCACTTTGTGAAACCATTGTGATAAAAAGAGTATTTGCTCCATAGGAGCAAATGCTCTATTTATCACCATGGTTTCAAAACTACACAAATCTAAAATTTTCCATTTATCTAGTTAAAGCTCCTTTTTGGTAGATTTATTCAAAGAAGTTGGGTCTAAAACTTGCCTATGAGGTAATGGGTTAATGCAGGATAAAATGATGCAGAAAGTTCATACATGTGTGTTTTGCATTACCTTGGACTTGCATTAAACTACTCCATCCTTACAGACTCATAATTAGACATCTTTTTGGTGGCCACGTAGAACAGACTCTTCTATAGTTTTTGTATTATTTGCGAAGCAATAGAATACAAAGGTGGCGTTCCACAGCCTAACCCATGGTACCCTTGCCGGCCGGACAAAATAGTGCAATTTACTGACCTTCATTCGATGGATACAAAGAGTGATTAATAAAATGACATCCGGAACCAATCGTGATATACTATATCTGTCATGAAAATGCCTCGTAACATAAGCTTCGGCTTAGTATGTGCAAAACTCAACAAAACCGACAAAATATAGCAATGTGTAAGAAGGGCGCACGGATATACAAATATCAGTCACATGAAGAAATCACGTGATCATAACATGAATGAAAATACTCAATGAATAAAGAAGCGCGAGTCGGATGACCTTATGCAAGCGATTAGGTAATCACGCCCATAACTGCGAGTGATCAGCGTGATAAACGGCTGAAGTGTCAGCTGCAACTGTATCATCAACTGGATAGAGTGTTAATGCCTTCCTTATATATATGCAATTCCATGCCAAAGCGAACTTATTCGATATCAGATTGATACCATGCAAAGAATACTGCAGCGTCTACAACGCTTTGATTTTGTTTACGGTTGGTATGACAAGCATATTTCTACATGGAATTCAATTATTTGAACAATGTCAAAACAAAAGCCAAGACCTTTCAATGCCAGTTTCCATGAAGTTTACGACGGACACTTGAGTGTGGACGATGACCGATGATTACGGACGACTTCGGACGACGAACAACATTTCACCATAAACACTTCGTGTTAAGATGAATTATATGTTTTAATCTTTACGCAATTTATTGTAAAGTAAATTTGAGCGTTACAGCGTTTCCAGTGAGTTTAATTATCAAGGCGTTTCCAGTATTTTAATTATAATGGCGCACATTACATTGTGTGCATTGGTAGAAATATATTTATAGTTCAAACTCCGTTGTCTAAAACCAGTTTAAAATAGTTTTACATACAAAGGTACAATATAATATTGTTAGTATTGTGCATGATCTTGACCACATTGTTTCACACAGACCGATCTCACAGGCCTAGTTTATAAGGTGCAGCTTTAGGACCGGGCGTCGAATGTTAGATCCCTCCCAGGGGCTCGTTCTGATATGGCCGATTGGTGAGCAGCCAGTTAGTTAACTCTTTGCACGCTAAGTAATATTTCGTCTGCCACAATTGTCGTCTGCTTCATTTCTTAGTATAAACTTTCTCTCATTTTGTTTGCAAAAATATGATCAAGATGACAAACAGTTTGGATCCTGATGAGACGCCACATTATTCGGCGTCTCATCTGGATCCAAACTGTTCGCATAGGTAATCACAGTTTCGCGGCTAGCGTGCAAAGAGTTAAAGTGTGGTTACCGAATTTCTGCCTGCCCGTGTCTGGAACTAAGGTAAGGAATTGGTATGTACTGTTCAAGAAAATATGACAATTCGATGTTCATAGTACTACTACTTAGTGTGTTAAAACAAGTACAATATTGTACATACTAAGCCGGCATAATTAGCAAAAAGATGGGATTCCGAGAAATACACGATGGCGTCCATTATTGAACAATAATTAGAATCTAAGCAAACCTTAGGTGTCAAACGATACAGTACTGTATATCTAAAATGCGTACTGTCTCTTTATAATTATGACTCGAATTTAAATATATGATACGAAAAATATGGGAAAATGATGATTAAAATGAGTTGTATTTAGTATGATCATAGAAGATATTATTATAATAAACGTGAACTTCGATACCTCGAAATTCAAGTGACCATACAAATTGCTTCGAGATAACAGATGTTCGAGTCACTCGATGTCTAATCTAAACACTTTCTGACGTGCACAGCTTTATGTAGGTTTAGGTAATGCAGAAAGCTCCTACATGAGCTTTCAGCACTACTTTCGACATGCATTAAACTGCAATATCTCTTTCTAGATATGCGTAGTGTGCTTAATACATTTTAGAACACGTACAATGTACGTATTGTAATTTTGGAAGGACCGACCTTCAAGTTATCATGAAATTCGAGTTATCCGAGGTCGAGATATCGAAGTTCAACTGTAATAATATATATTCATAAAAACAGATGTATTCGATGTGCTAGCTGCTGAAGTGGCGGCGGGAGTCCAACTTCCATTGTGACTCCACAAATGGTAAAAAATATTGAATGTCATATTATTATTATCATACCACATTTATATAGCGCTCATAAAGATTGGTATTTAAGGTGGTTCGGAACAATGTGATCACTATAAACCCACTACGAGTATAAACACACAATTTACACTAGGCCTGTTAACCCATTGTAAAACCTCTCAATAACGACCACTAAATTGTGTTAAATATTTGGTATTTTGGGCAGGTGGTTGCATAAAGCAAGGTGAAAGTAAAACAGAACGCTCCTGTAGGATCGTTCTGTTTTTACTTTCACCTTGCTTTAAGCATCCACCTGCCTTTAACACAAAATACTTGACGTAATTTAGCGGTCGTTATAGAGAGGTTTTACTGTGCTTAATGAAGCTTTATGTAAGAAACAACGTATGTATGCCTATTTATATATTTTAATATACTGGTACATAAGCAAAACAGGTTTTGACGCTTATAAAAACTGTACGATCAGATCTACATAATTTCATATGTAAACAGAGCCGCTACAGGAGCTGTTTGATCTGGGTCTACTCTATTTGAAAAGACGTTGGGAGGCTTATATATGGAGTGAAACGATAAAGGCGCCAAATTTAAAAGTGTCGTCTGCAATAATAATTTCATATTAAATATAATTCTAAACTAAATAATAAAGGTATATTAGTAAAACATTTGTTTTTAAAAACCTGTATGCTTGGGCTAAAATAATACAGAGAACAGTGAAGTTCCAGGTCAGATGCCGCCTATTTATCACAATGGTTTCAAAACGTGATTTTTACAGAGTCGTCAAAAGTCGTCAATATGAGGGAAAGGGTTAACAAAGATTTAACAGGTCAGCATTTTAGCAGATTTCATAGTGAAATTTCAGCATCAGAAGGGTTAGCATAGACACATGTAACTAGTAACCCTTGCAATCAAAATGCTTGCAAATATTTCCAGATTTACGCTCGTCCTTGCTCTTTTAACGGTAAATACGCCGGTAAATAAACAAAAATGCCACATGCGTAGAAACAACATCCGGTATATCTATGCACAGCTGATCACTTATGTAATACTTCAAGTACTTGAGGTATAGTAGACTCTGTTCAAGGCGACCTTTCAGTGAATAAACAAGGGTCTCTTTAACAATTTCTCCCATAAAATCGCATTTCTATACATTTGAAAACAGAACAGACCCAGATCAGGATTTGCTCTGTTTGCTTATGAAATAATACATATATGATTCTAGTTTCAGCCATTGCCAAAATTGCATGCATTCGTGTCCCATTATAAAAACAAATCAAATAAATGTCAATGTTTATTACATACATATTCATGGTGTAAAGGGTTAAAATGCAAGTGGTTGCATACCTATTTACACCATAGAGTCGAATGTTGCATATTTGTTTGTTTTATTATGAAATGATATAGATATATTACTGCAATTTCCGGAATGCTTTAATCCATTTGTTCCCACGATCCCATATATGGGACGTAGGCAAACAGTGTAGACTCTGATCAGACGCCGCATCATGCGGCGTCTGATCAGAGTCTACACTGTTTGGTGATAGGAATTTCAATATAAATCAAAACGAAATTGAAAATTTAGGCCAGGCACCCCTTAGAAAAAAAAGACCAATCCAATATATAAACATGGAAGAATCCACTGGGCGCAAGTGGGTTAAAGTTCCTGTGCACAGCTACCCATTCTACTATAAAAATGCATCTTATTAATGTTTACAATATCATTATTTCCTACATGAATATTCATGGAGTAAAGGGTTAATGTAGGACAAAAGAAATGTACAAAAGCTTTACATCGTACATGCGCATTTTTACGCCTTTGCAAACAGAGAAGACCCAGATCAGACAACTCCTGTAGGAACTGTTTGATCAGGGTCTGCTCTCTTCTCTTATAGTATAACTCAACCCTTTTACCGACGAAGTCGCATAAATGCACCACGACAAATAGTGCAGTCATAGATCAGACGCCGCCTTGAAAAGGCGGCGTCTGATCAGGGGCTTCACTTTTTGTCTCAGTCTCTATTTCCATATCTGTTCTTTTATCCTTTGAAAGTTGCATTTATTAATCTCATTTCTTTATTTTACCATATGATTTCACAAAATTCGATTGCAGACGACACTTAGAAATTTGGCGCCAAAAGGTTTAATAAAGATGCTGCAGCTTTGCAAGGGTAAAGTTTCCCTTGTTCATATGAACACGTAATTACAGTGGATTCTTCCATGCTTATATATTGGATTAGTCCATCTTTTATCTAAGGGATGTCTGGCCTAAATTTTCATTTTTGTTTTGTGTTATATTGAATTTCCTATCAGCAAACAGTGTAGACTCTGATCAGACGCCGCAGATTAATCATCGACTGAGGTTTGATGAATTTTGTTTTGGTTCCAATTTAAAGGAAAGTCTATAGATGTGGAATTTGATTATCAGTAAACAACAGCAGTGTGAAAATGATATTAAATAGCACTGAACTGAATGGAATTAAAAGTGAAATTAAAGTGTCTGTTTGAATCGAGATAGTGGCTATATATTATTAAAACTCGATTTATTCCCGTCATCTTTATGCGTTATTATTCAAGCCTTTATAAAATTTCTATCTATTCATTATAACACATGTTTCGAAATGATTGACATATTTTACAGTTTCCAATACTGTACTCTGATTTCGTGAGTAGTTACGTATCTCGTGTTAACCCTTCTCTTGCTGAATATTAAAACACATATCTCCTTCTTTACCCATGTCCTGTTGTATAATTACATATATCTTCACTGTGTACAAGTATATCGCTGTGCAATCACTGCTCTGGAGTACATTGGTTACACAATCAACTTGTAAATAGTGCAGACCCTGATGAGACAGCTCCTGTATGAGACAGCTTCTGGGTCTTCACTATTTACATGTAGGTATATTGACGTGAATAGCAAGCGAGGGTTAAATAGGTTAATTTCCCTGGAAGAGCAGAAAGGACGCTACTTATTTAACGGAATTTACTCCGTAAGAAAGAAATATTTTAATTTTAATTAAATTGCTATTGTAACCATGTTACTTGCACAATATTGAAATAAATTTGTTTATCTATCTAACAAAAACTCCCTCCTCCTCTGTAAAATTAGCAATAAACGAAAGTGCTGTTGAATAGCTATCGTTTCCCTTTATTTGCATATGAAATCATAATAGGCTCGACTCTAGTTTCTACCAATACGAAAATAATCCTGTAATTATATACAATTCAGCTAATAACTATTCATGATGTCATTAGTACTTACGTGAAGGGTTGAATCAATTAACCCATAGGCATAAGTCAATCAGTTTAGAATAAACGAGCCCCAGAGGATCACCTTCAGTACTTTTATTTCTGTTCTATTTTTATAATAAATTCGACTAGGCGTTGAACTAACGACAAACGTTCCATTCAGTGTGGTCATTTAAAGCAGCAAGTCAATTTATTAAGGACAATCCAGTAACAGTTTGGTTAGAAATGCACAATGCACGAAGTATACAATAACAATTGACATTATTGTTTTCTATTTCGAAATTGTACGAGAAATTGTAGGGTATTTACTCTTAAGTGAGCTAAACTTTAAAAAGCAATATACGTTATGTCTTAAAACTAGCTTTAAATCAGCATTAAACCAAAAACACTACATTGGAATGTGCATTTACTGAAATATTTCCACACCACTTATGGCAAGACTATTGCACCGGAAATTCGAAAGGATCGGCTATTTAGTATCTATAATGTATTAATTTCTTAATGCAATACTACAGAATAGGTGCTTCTTTTTATTTCATCACCTATGATATGTTATTCATACACTTAATTGATCAGTAGAAGTAACCTGCAATGCCCAATCAAGTAAACTTTGTTTTCCTCAACGTTACAGAAACGACTGCCCCAACCATGACCCAAAAGAAATAGTAAGCCCATATGGACAATAATGGTGTCAATATTTCTTAGATTAACCCTTTCGGCGCCAAATTTCTAATTGTTGTCTGCAATCAAAGTTTGTTAAATCATTCAGTAAAATAAGGAAATGAGATAAATAAATAAATGGAAATTTCAAAGGAATAAAGCACATATATAGAAATAGAGATTGAGACAAATAGTGAAGTCCCTGATCTGACGCCGCCTTGAAAAGGCGGCGTCTGATCTGGGACTGCACTATTTGTCGTGGTGCATTTATGCGACTGCGGCAGTGAAAGGGTTAATACGCAACAGGGAAAGGTTGAATGATCACTTTATTGCGTGCACTATAGCAATGGTCGTCTGTTGATATTACCCTCTGCTTCAACTCTAAGTGTGCATTTTCCTCTACTTCTTTAACAAAAATATCCCAAGAGTAACAAACAGTTTTGATGTTGACGAGACGCCAGGTCACTCGGCTTCACACCAGGATCAAAATTGTTTGCAGAAGGTTTTCACAAATTATCCAAAAGAGAACTGAAGGTTAACCCTTTACTTCATAACTACACCTTTATATGCCCTTGCAAACAGAGTAGATCCAGATGAGACGGCTCCTGCAGGAGCTCTGATCAGGGTCTGCTCTGTTTACTTATGGTATAATATGGATATGATTCTATAGTTTCTACCATAGCTAATATTTTCTTTATTCATGTATCTGTAGAAACGTATAATCTAATTCATATTAATTATCTAATTATTTCTGACATGAATACTCATGGAGTAAAGGGTTAACCTTTTCCCTCATATAAATGCGTTTTCATGCATTTGTAAACGGGGCAGACCCAGATCAGACGGCTCCTAGATGAGACGACTCATGCTCTGTTTGCTAATAGAATTTGATAGATCTGTTTCTTTACTTTCTAAGATGGCACCAATGTTCCGCCTTCCATATTTCACTATACCTCATTTGTCCATATTCAGTAGGTACTGGCATTAGTAATAAATAGAGAACAGGGAAAGGGTTAACATTTCTCCTTCTTTACCCATGCCCTGTTATATAATTACACATATCTTCACTGTGTACAAGTATTTCGCCGTGCAATCACTGCTGTGGAGTGCACTGGTCGCACAACCAACTTGTAAATAGTGCAGACCCTGATGAGACAGCTCCTGCAGGAGCTGTCTCATATGGGTCTTCACTATTTACAGGTAGGTATATTGACGCGAATAGCAAGCGAATGGTTAAGAGAGTATATGCAGACTATGCAACGAATGCTGTGAAACTAACGTGTAAGTCTTATACACGTATCAAGCAATACACTAATTATTGTGAAACATGTTATATAACTGTCACGTTGATGCAACGCATGCAATACTACAGTAAAACACCTTTTAAGCGACCACAAAAAAAGAGGTTTTAACCCATTCCATCGTAGGCTATTTTTAGATCCAACCTCTTTAATAAAATCTACCGAAAATGAGCATTTACTATGAAAAAGGATAATTTTAGAATAGTGCAGTTTTGAAAACGTTGTTATAAATACAGCATTCCCCCACCCCCTTGGAACAAATACTCTATTTATCGCAATGGTTTCAATGAGGGAATGGGTTAAAGACATGTAGTTGTTTGATGCCGGGCGACTATTATGTATAGAGAACTACTGCATTAAGATCTCTATATTCATTGACAATGTGGTGGCTTTAGAGGAGTTTTACTGTACACCTTATCCTCCAAAGCCTCCTGTGTTTGTATTCGTTTTACTGCCCCTGGTCTTAATATTATTCTCTTTCAGTTCTTTCTATGCTTCATGTTTCTTTTCCAACCAGCTAATATTGTTACATGTTCCAAGCACCTGGCCGGTGTGATAGCACCACTGTTGCTAAACCAGTGATTTCCGATAACAGTACAAGGATTCCATTCATAAAGGATCTGGCAACATAAGGGTACATCCAGAATATAAAGGAATTGTGCCAGACGGATGGTATTTCCATACTCACTTCTGTAAACATTAATTACATACTTCGTGTAGATACGCAGGGGGTGTGCGAACCTGTTCAGTGTAAAGTCAAGAACTAATGTCACAGATGAATGAATCCTGGCAATTTTAGCCAAGCCTTCATCTCATAAATAGTAAGAAACGTTGATATCGTGAATATTTACTAGAGAATAATATATAATGGCATACGACCACTTGAGCTTTTGCAAATGATAGAAACTACAGAATAATACATATACATGTAATGTATAGAAGGAAATTTCTGCATGGCTTTCAGTCTGCATTGAGAAGCAACCTGATTAAAAGATGTCTAAATCGTACAGACGAGGATATATACAAATCCATATAGATGTACACATATACATATGCATAAAAGTACAGACATACAAGTACATATACATGTACACATATACATATGCATAAAACTACAGACATACAAGTACATATACATATGAATGCTCATACACACATACAAGTACATAATGCATGTACACATACACACACATAAATACACATAATTTTATAAAGTCATATATTTTTCTATTACAGAAGTCTAATGAGTTAAATTTAAAGGCAAATATTGACGCAATACATAAAGCTCTGGTATTTATTTCGGTCAGCATTAAGCAGCTAGTAGTATTTAACCATTTCCTTCATATAAACGCGTTTTCACGCATTTGCAAACATATTAGACCCAGTTCAGACGGTTCCTTTTCACACCTTAGAGTAGACCCATGGGAGTCGTCTGACCAGGGTTTGCTCTGTTTGCTTAATGTATGATATGGTTCTGTTTCTTCAGTTTCTGCCTGAGCCAAACTGTCCTGTGTTCATATGCCATTATATAAATTAATCTAATTACAGTAAAACCTCTCTATAACCTCTCCTATAGGAGCGTGTGTTTTACTTTCACTTTGCTTTAAGCAACCACCTGCCCTTAATACCAACTATTTAACACAATTTAGTGGCCGTTATAGAGAGGTTTTACTGTAATATTAATGGTCTCATTATTTATTCGTGATTTTTCACCAGGGAAATGGTTAATGTCGTTTTATAGAGGTATTTCTGTATAATCATGTCGGTAACGGTTTCCCGGTACTTTGCGCATCGTTTTGAATACAAACACATTGCAAAGTTGATCACAGTTGTAGACAGTGTAGACATCATTTATATTCCATCATTTATTTCCTGTATCGTTAAGAAATATTTAAACCATTGAAACGAGCATAATACAGTTTCAGAGAAATGGGGCTCCAGAGGTCCAGGAAAGATGCGTACATTTAAACATTTTCAAGAATATCTCGTTTATTTCTCCACCAAACCATCTACTGTGACTACTCTTTAGAATCGCATCGAATGGTCATAGTATATGGCTTGGTGGAGAAATGACGATTTCAGTATTTGGTACGCACCGGCTCGTAATGGAAAATTCTGACCAGCGGTCTGCACTATTTTGTCATTCCACACTATGCCCTAACACTGAACCTTTAACTATTAATATTGTTGTGAATATCATGACATCGTGAATATTGATTAGATTATGTTTTATAATAATTATTGCATGCATATGATCAAATAATATTTTGACTCGGGTTGAAACTGTAGAATCAGGTCTGTATTTATAACATATACAAATGGAGCAGACCCTGATCAGACGGCTCCTCTAGGAGCCCTCTGATCAGGGTCTACTCTGTTTGCAAATTCGTGTAAATGGCGTTTATATTAGGGAAAGGATTCAATAAGGATGGCTCATTCAACAGTTTCACCATTCACCATTCAGAGGGTTTATAACCTTTTAAAACTCATCAAATGGAGATGTGACGTCAAGGTGTCAATGGTGATGTGACGCCAAGACATCAATGGAGAAAAGACCCCGAGGCGTCCAATTATGATACAGCATGTTTGACACTCTGCTAGTATTCATACAACGGCATAAAGCCTCTCTAATGCGATCACTTAAGGTCTAATTATGGGTATTAAAGGCAAGTGGTAGCTTAATGCAGGAAGAAAGCAATACAGACAGCTCCTGTATGAGCTCTCTGCATTACTTTTGGTCTGCATTAAGCAACCAACTGCTTTTAAAGACTGGCATGTTTATTTATAAAGTGGTCGCATTAGAGGGGGTTTACTGTATAGTTTAGACACAAAATGATAATTACTAAATATCGTAAACGTTATAGTTCGATTTCGAGTGCTGAGCCGTGACTGCACCTTTCTATTTATAGAAGTTGCAACCATTCTAATTTATGGGTAAGTGAACAATGGTTGTCACAAGAAGCCCGTAGTAATCGTGCAGTATTAGAACACACAGTAAAACCTCTCTATAACGGCCACTAAATTACGTCAAGTATTTTGTGTTAAAATGCAGGTGGCTGCTTAAAGCAAGGTGAAAGTAAAACAGAACGCTCCTATAAGCAGCCACATGCCCTAAATACCAACTAATTAACACAATTTAGTGGCCGTTATAGAGAGGTTTTACTGTATATGCTTATTACTTGTCTGTATTACCACAGGTAACTCCGGAACAAATACATGGTTTGTGACGCGTTTTACCTCTACGGGTGGACTGGTCCTAAAGGTCGCAGCTCACGGGTCAAAATCGAAACTATAACTCTACAAATGCATACCGCATTCTCTCACCTTTGTAAACAGAATAGACCCAGATCAGTTCTTTCAGGAAGCTCTGATCAGGGTCAGGTCTATTTGCTTATAGAAGTATATGCAGGTGCTATTAATGTAAAACAATCCTGTTTTCATATACATGTACCATTATAAAAATCAGCTAATATATAGTCATTATATCATTATTTCTTATATAAATAGTCATCAGGTAAAGGGTTAAAAACGGCGGAAAATCCATACGTATTGCACGTGCGTTGTTATCTATCATAACTATACATGACATTTCCTGTGTAGTTACCGCCCCGTAACTCTTTCGCTGCCAGAGTTTGTCGTCTGGAAACTTTGTCGTCTGCTACAATTTTCGTGTTTTATCTTTCTTCAATTTAAAAAAAAAACGTAGTTACAGTAACAAAAAGTTTGGATTCTGATGAGACGCCGAGTAACTCGGCGTCTCATCTTGATCCCAAACTGTTTGCATAGGTAACTACAGATGCGACATTGGCAGCGAAAGAGTTAAATCTTCTGCAGTCTCAGTAATTGTCGTCTGGAGATATTGCCATCTGCTTCAATTCTACAGGTACATTTTTCTCCCATCTCGCTGTTTTAAACAAAACACTGTCAGAGTGTCAATCTGGATCTAGACTGTTTGCAAAGGTTGTCATAAGGTCACCGATGAGTGTTGGCGGTTGGTGCCGGTTGACGGTTTATTGTAAACAGAGTAGATAAAGATCAGACGGTTCCCGCAGGAGATTAATTAATGTCTGCTCTGTTTGCTTATGGAGTAATATAACTCTTATTCTATAATGTCTGCCAAGGACAAAACATCACGTGTTCATTGCCAATATAATTAGCAACTTTTTATTCAATGTGTCATTTTTCTTACATGAATATTCATGAAGTAAATGGTTAACTTAGCCACAATTCAGAGCTAGTGTCTTAATCCTTTCCTTGTTCAATATTCACGCAAGAAATAATTATATCATGCATATGTATTAGCTGAATGTTTTTAATGTCATTTTTTCGAGGGAAACATATCCTGATCAGACGGCTCCTATAGGAGCTATCTGATCTGGGTCTACTCTGCTTGCAAACGCGTGAAAGAGGCGTTCATATGAGAACAATTTTAATGAGTTGTAATCAGGGGTAGTATGTAGGTAGGGGAGGGTGTCAGGTTTTAGATTCACAAGCTATTCTATGATTATATTTGCAAACTATTTGACACCCTGAGACTTTATGAATAAGACATATAAGAAAACAAGTAGTCTGAAAAGTTACCCATCTAATGCTAAGCACAACTTCACTAACATTTGCAAACAGCTTGGATCCAGATGAGACGCCGAGTAACTCGGCGTCTCATCTAGATCCAAGCTGTTTGACACTCAGTCATTAGTGGGTCGAACTCTTGAACGAATCGGCTGTAAGTAAAAAATGTAATAGGGACATGACTTCAGCAGACTTTATTAATTGAGCATGGTTAGAAAAGATACAAGTAACAAAATCACAGTAGAGCCTGTCCTAATGGGCCACTCATTTAATGAATTTAAGAGTCTATAAATACACGTGTTTGCTTAATGCAGGGCAAAACGTAATGCAGAAAGCTCCTGTAGGAGCTTTCTGCATTACTTCTGACCTGCATTAAGCTTCCGCCTACCTTACTGGTCCATAAGTACACCTCTTTTTGATGGCCGGTAAAGACAGGTGTCTACTGTATTCAAAGGGGTAGACGAATGGCAAAGTAAACAACACAGCAACAGAGTGCTGGATCTCAGCAGCAACTTACCTCGGCTCCGACTGGATGTCATATTTATCCTTCTTATTCATTCCTGCACACTATCCAAGAAAAATTCCAAGAAAAAAGTGCAACGAACTTTCTCTCGCCCACTCCAAGTCTTTTTCGATAACCTGGTGAAAAACACAAACCACTTCCTTGAAGCAATAGCACTGTAACGTTGATTATTTTGATTCCAGTGTTTACGATGAGGAAGGATCTGACATACCTGATCTAGCCGACATGGAATAGCTCAGGTAACCGTTACGCGCTGTTCCAAAACGATGCTTTAGATGATTATATACCGGTATGCAATGTGCAAGTAGTAGAGATAAGCAGACTCCTCAAATCATGATCTAAACTCAAGGTCTTTCTAACACATTCTTTAAGCCTTTCCCTCATATTTCAAGCATTTGCAAGCAGAGAAGACCCATATCAGACGTTCCTATGAAGACCGTCTGATCAGGGTCTACTCTGTTTGCTAATGGGAGTTGACAGATCGATGTCTTTACTTTCTGATATTTGATTATAACTATTGTGTCCATTAATATTCAGTAGGTATTCAAAATTTGGAATAAACCTAGAACAGGGAAATGGTTAAGTCAAGGCCTTTCTACCACATTATTTGCACCCATTTTTCGTCTGCAACAATTGGCACCTGCTTCAATTCTTTAGATAAGCTTTCTCTCATTTCTTTGCAAAATACGGCGTCTCATCTGGATCCAAAACGTTTACATAGGTAGCCAAGGTTTCGCCACTAATGTGCAAAGAGTTAACACTCTTTAACCCTTACAACAACGAATGTTCAAATGGACTATTCCAAACTTCAAACATGCCAAGCTTATGGTGGATATTAAAATAGTTTTCTAAAGAAAAGTGTAACATGACAAATATGTGCAGACCCTGGTGAGAGGGCTTCTCTAGGAGCCCTCTCATCTGGGTCTACACTTTTTGCAAAGGACAGTAGTAAATCTTGTCCCACACTGTTAGGGTTAATTTCTTAGCAATTCTTCCAAATATACAGCTTGAAAAAAAATCTAATTTTCATCTTCATGGTTGTTTCAGAAAAAAATCTTTGTTTGCTTCATATTGGACAATACTTCATCGAGCAAACAGTATTTCAATATCCTAGCTGGATCTACGCTGGTTTCAGTGTCCCCTTGTCCCTTTTGAATGTTGAATATAATCCCTCTAAACCGGATGTTATATTCAGTATAAATATCGGTCTTGGTGAAAAGCAGTCACCTGCCCAAAATTATCTAAATTCTTGAATACCGGTTATGGGGATTTTACAGTATTTGTAAGAAATAATCATAATTATCTATTTTTAGCAATAACATGTGAATAGAGGAATGTTCGGTCATGGCTGAAACTGTAGAATTCATGCCTATATGATTTTATATGCAAACAGAGCAGACCCAGATGAGACAGCTCCTAAAAGAGCCGTCTGATCATAGTCTACTATATTTACAATACACGAAAATACCCCTTTTTGGGTAAAGGGTTAATGCAAAAGCTAGTTAATACATGAAACAAAACACGTCTATCATAATAATTCTAACTTGATTCTCATTCAAGTACCTTTCGATAACTTAACCGTTTCCCTGCTTTATGTCTATTTCAAATTATTTCAATACCTACTGAATAATTATACAGTTGCACAATAGTTGTAAAGAAATATGGAAGATGAAACATTGTAGAAAGCAAAGAAACATATTTATCAAGTTATATATATAAGCAAACAGAGCAGACCCTGATTAGACGGCTCCTAGAGGAGCCGTCTGATCACGGTCTGTTCTGTTTGCAAATGCCTGAAAACACGTTTATATGAGGGAAAGGCTTAACACAATGTCAAACAAATTGAATCTTGATAGGACACCAAGTAAATATCATACGTTTAATCAGGATCCAAACTGTTTACAAATGTAGTAACGATATTATCTATACAGTGTTATCACAAATTTTATAACACAATATAGCCCATTACCTCATGGATTATTTTTAGACCCAACCTCTTTGAATAAATCTACCGAAAAGGAGCATTTACTAGAGGAAAGGAAACGCTTTTGAAGCGTGTAGTTCTGAAACCATTGTGATAAATAAAGCATTTGCTCCTATGGAGCAAATGCTTTATTTGTCACAATGGTTTCAAAAAGTGATTCAGGGGTGTCAGAAGGCGTCAATATGAGGGAATGGGTTTAATTCACATTTGTTTTCAAATGGGCCATGCTATAGGAAAACCAATGGTTTTGATTTGCAAACACTGTGGAACTAGAAACCCGGAGCCCGAGTTCTGTGTTTTTTACCACCAATCTGATCATATCCTGTTCTGTTCAGTTTCTGAGCACTAATGAGTATCTTTTCTATTTGTAAAGCATAAATATTAGTTTTCATACAGCAATCAAGGCTCATTAATTCAAAATAATGCACCTTGCTATTCGAAATTTAATAACCTTTTAGGCAAGTGGCTGCTTAATACAAAACTAATTCGACCCTGATTAAAACAAAGCAGCGTTATATGCTTGCAAAACAATTCAACTGAAGTAACCGTAGTTTAAATAAAACAGTACACACTAATAGACAATAACTACGTAACAAAACAATCCACGTCTGCAACTGCCAGCATGAATCCCTACTTAGCTAACTGCATGCTAAGTAATTGTTCATCTGCAACAATTGCCGTTTACTACAATTCTTGAAAACAAATAGTTCTTGTTTCTTTCAAATACATATGGTCCAAGTGTCAAACAGTTTGGATCCTGGTGAGACGCCGCATCATGCGGCGTCTCATCTGGATCCAAACTGTTTGTATGGGTTATCACAGTTTCGCCGCAAGCGTGCAAAACGTTAGAGGCAGTCTGCAACAAATTAACAAATTAACGTGTAATTGCATTTAAACCATTAGCATTTCTCAGGGGGCTGATGTTTTAATTTGCGACATGTTTAAGGTGTGGAGTTTTGTTTATTGCAGTCTCCTGCCATTTAGTCAGGAGGGTAGCTGAATCCAAAAGTAATGTACGCATCGTGGCTATAGGGGTCTCTCGAGATGCTTTCAGAATCCGACGGGCATAATATGTCGGCCTTCTGTGCTTGGCGGATGGCAGGGATAGGGGCTGTCAGAATATGGCGACCTTACATCGAACTTCTGTTCAAAATAGACACTAATGGGAATAAAGACGTCTGGTTTGACATTATGTAACTAGAAATATCAGGTACCATGGACAATTTATATGCCACTACAAGTTTAAATTGGACAGTTAAAGATGTAAAAACTGCAGTTTAAATGTGTCACATTTGTGTACATGTTGAAGATTAAAGCAATAAAACTCAGACTGGAAACAAGGTATAATTACATATTCATTAAAAATCAAAATTATATGCAAACATGCACTCCTTTAAGAACTATATTGTTTAAATATATCTTATTTGATGCAATACTAAATCTATGATAAATATAATGATGCATGTACATATGTTTGATTATGGCCACTTACTTAACTGTTACATTGTTAGAGACATATGTGTTTTCACATATATTTGTTACACCCAAATTCGGTGAATCTGTAAAAGGTTTACCTTGTTTTTAGAGAACGTGTTATTGATGTGTTTTAACAATAGTGGTGCAACGATAATGCAAATAGTAGATCTCTGTTACTCTACAAGAGTTTCAAAATATATTTTGGTCTAGAAAGTTACCTCGATTGTTTGAATATAAAGTATAGAACTGCTCTATCGAAATTAAGATTATCATCTCATTCGTTACATGTTGAAACTGGAAGATATATACGAAACCATGAAGTAACTGGAAATCGTTTGTGTTATTTATGTAACATAAATGATATTGAGGATGAATATCACTTTGTTATTGAATGAAGTAAGTATGAAAACATTCGTAAGGAATATATTCCAAAGGTTTACTATCAAAGACCTAGTGTAAATAAATTTACTTTGCTGATGCAAGCAATACAATATTCTTTGTTAAAGAGACTTGGAAAGTTTTTGCATGAAGCATTTAAGATAAGATCAATGGTATTTTAGTCTTACACTAACGCGCACTACGTTGTGGCAGTGCTATCCTCCATCGGGTCCAACTATTTGAGAGTAATCAGACTGTTCTTTGCAGTATCGTCCATTGGATCGTTTTATCCCCTCCCCCACCCCGGATCAAGGGGGTGTATTGTTTTTGACCTGTCTGTTGGTTTGTTGGTTTGTAGACAAGTTGGCGATAATTTCGTAGCAATTGCACATACATCCTTCAAACCTTGCATGCATGTGCAACTTATAAAGGCGAACATAATTAGGGATGGCGTATTTAGGTGAAGGTCATATATCAAAGTCAAAGATCAAATTACAGGTCATATGTATATTGGCGCTAATCGGGGGCATAGTGTTTCACAAATACATCTTGTTTTCTTTTCAAATTTCATTCTTTTTTCTATGATCATGTGACTGTATGTATGTGTGTAATGTTGGTGTCTACATAACCAGAAACTGTAAAGTTTGTATCAATAAAGCGTCTATCTACCTTAATCCGAATTAGCATATAATTAATGCGTTTTGCCTTAGAGCTCTGTTCACAGTCAGAAGATTAACATGTACCAATCTGTTACTCGATACGGGTGATACGCTAAGGAATTAACCATTTCCTTCATGAATATTTATGCAATGATATAGCACTGCATGCATTTTCATTTAATGCATTCTTATAATGATAGTTCGGACTCGCAACTATCCCCTCGAGAGAGCACTGTATTCACATTCGAAAGTAACTAAAATATTTATAAAGAATGAACCCATTGCTAGATTCCATTTTTTCTTCACAAACGATAATTGTTACGGAAAAGGAGGGGCGATTGTCATTTCCTTTTTTATTAAATTCACAGCGACATGGGTAAAGAATTAGAAGCAAGGTTTTACGCAAGCGTAAATGGCTGAGTAACATGTATTTAAGCAGGATAGAAGAAAAAGAGGGATAAATATTGTTTAGTACTTTTAATTAACAGATACATTGGGAAAACATGACTGTAATGTATAAATTAATAGCAGAAACGGGGGAATGTTTTAATGAGCCATGATGCATAATACCTGTGTATGACACCAATAATACACATTACGTCACAGAGCAATGCTATTCATTTGCTGAAACACACTGACGTTGAAACCATTATCACATTAAGTGATGTTCACAAGGCATACAAACTCCCATACTTACAGTCTACATGAAATTATTCGAATAGTTCGACTCAATGCCCATTAACTTTTTCACTTATATTGTCCCCAAATTAAGAACAGGTTAGTATAAGATATACATTTAAATTCAAGCAAATTCATGAACAATGGTAAAATATGCAAAACGGTCAACAAAACCACGAGTAAAAGATCTCAGCTAAATAACTTTAACAAAGCCAAAATCCAAACAAAGGACTTATATTTTTATGTACAAAATGGTTTTAAACCAAAAGCACGTATACTAAGGGTGCTGGGGAAATATGAGAGAAAAAAATAATTAAGCATCCACCGAGGATCGAACCCACGACCTCATATTTCCTACTCCATCGTTATAACCCTTAGACCACTATGATTGGGAATGTGATTTTAATCAGTTATACCTAATTCACTAGCATTTTCACTGAAACTGGATCATGGCAGAAAAGAAAGAATTAACCCCGACAAAAATTTGCTGAGAAAAATATATGAATCAAAATAAATAAAATAAATCAATATATATATATATAAATAAAAACTTGTCTCACAGTAAACCATAGTTATTAAAAAAGATTGGCTTTTATAGAAACACAGGACCGCAGAAACGCATGGTCAAAATTGAAAGCCGTATGAGATTGGGCTGCTTTCGCAGCCCAATGACAAATTGACCTCAATGATATGCCCTATCAATAGCTAGTACGACATGTACGCAAATGGTAGTTTTATGTAGTCACATAGATAGCGCATAGAACGCATGGTGCTTACAGATACTCTAGGTAGCTATAAAGAGTTTTACTGAACATATGGCGCTTTCCTACATTCTCTGTAGTAATCAATATGACACATAGAAAATATAACGTTTGCATAAAGTCTACGTAGTCACGTCAAACGGTGCTTTTAAAAGACAACAAGAAAAAATATTGCAGTAAATGATTTGATATGCAAGTATAAAACAAAGCGAAAATGATATAACAAATAATTAACATCAGCAAAGCTACACAATCTAAAATGTTAGACATTTGGTTAATGAATAAACATAAAATACAATGGTATTTTGATTCGAGTGTTATATTACATCGGCCGTGAACATGACAATTTATTTCCATATATCATGTGTGACATATCAAAGCAACACTTCTACAACCCGAAAAATAGAGTTAATAAACCAACACCATTACTTTGTTTAGTATCATCAATGTTAAATTATATTGATATGTATATAATATATATACAATAAACTATAATCGCTAATACGACCAGGAAAATATGTCGATTTTTGATTCTTAAAATCTTGTGGTAGCTTAATACAGAATGTTCTTTATCACTTTTGTCCAGCATTAAGCAACCACATGCTTTTAAAGACACAAGTGTCTGACATTAATTGGTCGATTAAGAGAGGTTTTAATATAATTTTAAGATTATAGACATGGACATGTTTTATGAGGAAATATACAATAAATTTAGTCTAAATATAAGTCATGGAAACCGGTGGCAGGGTGAAGTCATGCATAAAGCTTCTCTGTGAGCTTTCTGCATGACTTTTATCTGTTTTAAGTAGCCACTTGCCTAAAAGTATCAAAATTCTTATCTACTAGAATTTGGATTTAGAGTGTTTTTACTGTAGATGACTAACCATGTGATAAAGAGTTCAGAACATTGTTATTTTCTATATTTAAACGGCATTTCTAACAAAAAGAGTCATTTACAAGTTGCAGAATAAATTATTTAACAGGTACTTTTCTTGGACGGCCAACGCATTGAGGAAACAATATCAACCATTAACGATTTTACTTTTTATCTCGTTGTCTGCTCGATCTCAGCATTGCTCATAGTCATATTATATTTTCTGTTTACAAAAATGTATCCCTGTCAACGCTGGAATTCCAGATTGGAATAGCCCATTAGTGTTTAATAGAGTTCACTCAGTATGACGAACTGAAATTTGCAAGATGGTTTTGAATGAAATGAAAACAGTGCAGGCCTTGATAAGAGAGCTCTGTAGGAGCACATTTGTCTCGGAACACATTTGTCTCACGAGGTCAGACCGATGTGCTCATATTTGCGATAAATTGGAAATGATACAGATGTGTTCGACACACTAAAGAAAGGACACTCGAAGCACATTTCTCTCATATTCTATCATATCCTACTAAAATTCTACTTAACCCTTTCTCTCATATAATCATGTTTTCAAGCATCTGTTATAGGAGCCGTCGGATCAGCGTCTGATCTGTTTGGTTATGGAATTAGATAGATCTGTTTCTTTGTTTCTAAATAGCTACCATGTTTCACCGTCGATGTTTTCATAACCAATATTCAGTAGGTATTGAAACATAGAACAGGGAAAGGGTTAAAAGGAAATATGATTAGTACATGGTAATTGTCCGAAAAGGCGGTGATAGAAATTAGCTGCCTGTCTGTCTGTCTGTCTGTCTGTCCACATTTACAACCTGAAATTATCTGCGATAACAGATCGTTATTGATCGTGACGCGTTTCTTTCCGATGCTTTAAGTTTTATAAATGATTTAAGAAATGTTTCAAGTAACAACAAGGTAGTATCAAGTAGCAAACTATGCATTTTATATGTATAAAGTATAGGCTAATTAAAAACGTTCATTTGAGAATGGTGTATTATGTAACAATATTTTAAGTTTTTAATGTTGCGGCATGTGTTTGTTTTATTACGGACCTGTAAAAATAGGACAAGGCGCGACATTCTGACGAGACACGTAGCGAGGCTCGATATTGTAACACGAGATCTCGCAATGTCGAAGTATCCCATACCACGAGATTTTGCAGTAGAATAGTGTGCCTCACTTCATGTTTGCCAGAATCTCGCTGCTCGTGTCTCTCGGTAAAATATCCCTCATCACTTCGTGTGTGCACTTCTCAAAGGATGTTCTTGTCGAGGCACGAGGTGTGAAGCAAGACGCAATACTAACACTGTCTAATCCATTACGGTTGAACAGCACCGACTTGCGTACTGCAGAATCGATTCTCGTGTCTCGTGGTTTGAACATCTACTGCGACACACGAGAATCGGGCGATATTTTAGCGATACAATACTGTGCCTTGCGTTACATCTCATTGGAATCTCACATCTCGCTTCGCATCTCGTGCCTCGACAAAAGTCCAGCGACGCGCTATATTTAACCTTGAGTTACAAAGCAAGACGTGATATTCTACCGCGAAATTTCATGGTATGCGACCCTAAGGATGCGAGGCACGATATTCCATATGACACTAACAGGATGCTTCGGTGTACACCTTAAAGTTCAGCCAGTCAACTTTCTTGAATTAGAGATATTGGAATTAATGGTTCCACTGCAGTTTCCAGGTTTAAAATTTTATATAAAAAGGCATTAGCAGACCTATTGATAATTACATTTGACATGAAGTAAAACGGCGAACCTCGATTCTAAGATTTTTTTTCTGCCGTGGTAAATTATGTGACAAATGTGCTTGTATTTCATAAAAAAATGAAGTGAGACAAATGTGCTTTCTTGTCCCTTAAAAAACTTGATCGGAGCACGTGGACAGTCTTATTCACTATTGACTGCATCGCTGCAGTGGTTCTATCTTAACACCTAAAGCCACCCTGTAGATATTCAATCATACTCCCTCTAAATCTTCAGGCTTATAAAAAATCAGACTGGACACGCATAGTTGAGGACTAAATCTAAACAAGCACCAAACACGTATGCAGTACCCCCCCCCCTAAACCGGACTTCTAGTAGAGAAGCATTTAGATACATATACTTTAAGGTAGGTGGCTGCTTAATGCAGGGTGAAAGTCATGCAGAAAGCTCCTAGAGGAGCTTTCTGCATGGCTTTCATCCTGCATTAATCTGCCACTTGTCTCCAAGACCGATATTTATACTGAATTGAACGATGGGGTTTACTGCACCTAATAGAAACGTATATTAACGCGATTGCAAGTAGGCTACTCTCGTAGGGACTGATCAAGTATGGTAAGGTAGATTTTAGAATTATATGCGATCCTCTAGTTTCTGTCATACCCAAAGAAGCATGTGTTCTCATGCCAATATAAACATTCAGCTAATAAATATTCATGATGTCATTATTCATTGCATGAATATTCATGAGGTTAAATGTTAAATGAGTTTCAAATTATAATTTGATATTTAACCATTAGCCTGCTGAGCAAACTCTTTTTGAAGAATGTTTAATATTCTACATTTTCAAAATTCAAGCAATGATCAACTTGTCTACCAAAATACAATAAGGATATCGACTCGGCATGTCATCAGGATCTTCACTGTTCGAAAAGGTATTTACTCATCCGCCCATAGCAGGCTAAAGATTAAGAGCACGTGAACCGGCATAATCAAACCTACCTACACATAGCTAAAACCGGGTTCTGCTTCAATACTTCTCACTTGAAGTGATTTTCCAATTATATAGTTTAATTATTTAGAGCAAATAAACCAGTTTAATTATAAAGTGCAAAAGCAGTTCAAACTGTTTACTCCTTCCATTCTTTCATTAACGTTATATCAACATTCATAAGGTATCACTCTCTTCCCAGAAAACGATAATTTGTTTTGGAAATATAATCCTCGAAACCCCACAAATTACAGATCTCGTTTAGCATATTCAAAATATTGTAAAACCTTTAGAGAAAATCGAATAATTTCCACATTGTATGCAAATAATAGTAAGATTATAGATAGGAAAGAGCGTATAACAACACATATAAACACTGTTAAATTGATTATTTCAGTAGTAATACTTTTGGTTAGGTATATTTTATGGCAGGTATGTGTTCTGACAAGTATCAACTTTTTCATCCGATTTTTGACAGCGATGGCAGTGTTATAATATATTTTTAAGTATTACATTGCATCAGGCTTGCCCGTAAAAGTTATTTCCTGTAGGAATAAGTCTTTACAGTGGAAACAACCCCCCCCCCCCATTTATTTACACTGTACAGTCAAACCACGTTCACTCAAAGAACTGATTTGTTTAGTCAGATTAACTCTTAATGCAGGATTAAAGTAACGCAGAAAGCTCCTAGAGGAGATATCTGTATTAATTTCACCCTGCATTAAGCTGTCACATGTCGTGAAGATTAGTAATAATACTTGTTTGGCAGTTACTGTCTTCTGTACTGTCTACATATCAATGATATTAACTCTTCGCTTGCTATTCACGTCAATATACCTACCTGTATATAGAAGACCCAGATGAGACAGGTCCTGCAGGTGCACAACAAGTGCACTCCATAGCAGTGATTGCACAGCGAAATACTTGTACACAGTGAAGATATATGTAATTATACAACAGGGCATGGGTAAAGAAGGAGAAATGCATTTTAAAATTCAGCAAGCGAAGGGTTAATACTCTCTGAATCAAAAGGTGGACCTGAGTATGATCATTTATTTTGTAACTTCATGTGCTGACAATTTCGTAGAACACATTTCAAATCAATAGAATATTTTTAATAGTGGTCAGTAATTGTGCTTTTTATCATCTTATTAGTTTCCGATGTCAATACTGTTCTGACCATGCACTATTAGATTTGTATTATACCGTTACAGACACTGTCATTCAGAACAGGATGATAAAGACGATACCATATATATATACATTACAGGTAATCATAGAGATGATATATAGACAGTATGGCGCTTACATACAAGCACGTTCTATGTAGTCACATGGATGCCTTATAGAACACTTACACAGATGCACCTTCTATGAAGTCATACGGATGACGTATAGAAAATACAAGGCTTGTATACATGCACGTTGTATGACGTCATAGAGATGGCATATAGAACGCACAAAACTTTTATACGTGTACATTCATGGAAGTCATATGGATAACATAGAACATACGAGGCTTGAATACATGCACGTTATAAGACGTCATAAAGATAACATATAGAAAGCACAAAGCTTATATGCGTTCTGGTAAATGATGTGGATGCCATAGAAGATACGAGGCTTACAAACAGGACATCATAAAGATGATATAGAAATCACGAAGCTTACTAGTACAAACATGTACATACAATGTAGTCATGTACATGTACATTTGACATTGTCATAAAGATGACATGTAGAAAGTACCAAACTTAAAAACATGTACATTATATGTAGTCATAAAGATGGCATATATGGCATACTATGTAGTCTCATAAAGATGGCATATAGAAAGTACGACACTTACAAACATGTACATTATATGTAGGCATAAATATGGCATATAGAAAGTACGAAACTTACACATGTACATTTTCATGCATATAGACACAAAGGATGACATATAAAAGTCACGAGGCTTATATACATGCACGTTCGAAGACGCCTTAAAGATAGCATAATATTATAGACAGTACAAAGTTTACATACACGTGCATTCTATGTAGTCATATAGATAACATAAAGATCACACGACACATGTCTACATTTCATATAGATAGTAGAACGTTTACATGCACCCCATGGTCTAGTTGGTAAGTAAGTTGAAGGTTGGACCCCCGCCAGGGTCTCGTTCTGATATGGCCAGTTGATGATCAAACAGCTAGTTAACCCATTCACTCATAGGTTAGTTTTAGATCCAATCACTTTTGAATAAATCTACCGAAAAGGGGCATTAACTAGAGAAAAGGAAAAGCTTAGAATTTTGTAGTTTGAAGTTGAGCATTTGCTGTGTAATATAATTATGGCCAAAATGGATAAAATCGAGGACATTTGTGGTAGACTTTGATAAACGTTCTGTATTGCCATGTAAGAATTCCCTCATATTAACACCTTTTGATGCTAATAAAAAAGTCACCTTTTGAAACCATTGTGACAATGGTTTCATTTGGATTCAGCTACGCTCCTAATGAATATATGATAGACAAAAAGTACCTTATGAATATCAGTTGGTTCTTTTGTCATAATGGCGCTATGAACAATGAGGTTGTTGGCAATGGAAATATCTGAAGAACATTATCTTTATGTTTTCACAAGCAAACATAATCAACCCTGATCAAACATCTTCTACAGGAGATTGCTGACCTTGTAATAGCGGCAGAATACATATCTGTGGAGTCAATCTTTCAATTAATAAGAAACAGTTTCTACCGGCGAATACTTAGTCAGCATACTGAAGGTTCAAAAAGTCTCGGAGGGAAAGAGAACTGGCGATATGGCAACATATTTTGGTTCCTTGGCACGGAAATGAAAATATATGCAATTAACGACATGGCAGAATACAATATCGCTCGCGGATGAAGGAATATACATTGTACAATAAGATAAGACGACGCATAAGAAATATTCGAATATGGCGTACATGTTCAGGCAATCAAAACGCCAGATATCTGAATATAATGTGGTCGACTTAATTGTTAAGAGTTCCACTTTGCTTTTTAATTCACTTGAATTCACGAAAGATGGGATTCATACACACAATTCTTCACTCAATACAACATGGAACCATAACATGTGTATATAATAGAGAAAAGGAAGACAGCGTATTGCAAACTATTAGTTATACAGTGATAAACATTTTCCCGTTATTTCTAATGATGCATATGCAATTAACAACATAATTACAATATCGCTCAAAAATGAAATGAAAATACAAGGGGTTGAACTTAGCGTAATAAAACATGATGCTGTTTCAAGAGTGATTTCCCTTTCATGCTATTTTGAACATTTTCAGCCAATCAAGAAGCCAGACATTTAAAATACTGTGGTCGATTTAATTGTTAAGAGTTCGAAATTTGACGATTTTTTTATATTAACCTGCTCAAGCGAGGTTATTGAGAACCACCCAGGCACGTAGTGGTTTTAACCCTTTCCCTCATATAAACGTGTTTTCACACATTTGCAAATAGAGTAGACCCAGATCAGACGGCTCCTAGAGGAGCCGTCTGATCAGGGTCTACTCTGTTTGCTAACAGAATTTGATAGATATGTTTCTTTACTTTCTAAATGGCAACAACGTTCCGCATTCCCTATTTCTTTGTAACTATTTTGATAATAAATATTCAGTAGGTACTGAAATTGGTAATAAACATAGAACAGGGAAAGGGTTAAATGATACTGTTTATTACACCTCGTGCTACAAGACAGGCGCATGAGATGCTTAGTCACATGCTTAGGGCTTAGTCAGTATTTAGTTAATTATTTTGCTGCCAAATTTTGTCGTCTGCACACTTTATCGTCTGCTACAATTTTCCATATTTAGTTTTTTCATTTTTGTTTCAAGAAACAGTCAGATTAACACACAATTTGTATTCTGATAAAACACCGAGTTACTCGGCATCTCATCTTGATCCAAACTGTTTGCATAGGTAATCGCATATGCGACATTTGCAGCGAAATAGTTAAACAGAATTTAAATATGTTTTAAATTCTCCTCAATAAACACAAACTATTACATGCGATGCAGACTTGTTGGACACATGTCCTGTCAAAGGTCAACTTTGACCCCTTCTCCTTCATATAAACGCATTTTCACATATTTGCAAACGAAGTAGACCCGATCTGACGGCTCCTGTAGGAGCCGTCTGATCAGGGCTGCTCTGTGTACCAATGGAATTAGATATACATGTATCTGTTTGAGGAGCTTTCTGCACAGCATTAAACTGCAAACTGTCTTAACCCTTTACCTGATAGAAGCGGCTTTAAGCGAGTTTAATATATTCCTCCGCTGAAGAAAATAGTTCCAATTTTTACAATAATGAATATATAGCATCATAAATAGTTTCTATATTCTAGGAGGTGGTAGCTTAAAGCAGGTTGAAAGTAAAGCAGAATGCGCATTAAGCGCATTCTGCTTTACTTTCAACCTGCTTTAAGTGGTCATATGTCTTCAAAACTAGAAATAGGCTATTGGGTAAAGGGTTAAACAGGCTATTGGGTAAATAGGCTATTGGGTAAAGGGTTAAAGATCGATAATGATACGTATTTGAGTGTTCGTTGCGTTTCATTTAATTGTAAATAACTTCTTTCAATGTGTTACCCATTTGTGTCTCATTGCACTGTATCATAATAGTATGCATTTTAGTTCTGAGAGGTTATAATTATAATAAACAGCTGTTGTGTCGTCATTTGATATATAATTTGAAAATGGGTGATCCTTCGAAAGCAAAAGTAGAAATGCAAAAAGAGAAAATTGCAGACTCGGTTTTACTGAGTCTGTTCATGGGTAGTAATTAAAAGTGCAACACTACTCACACCCCCTAGCACCGGCTTAAGCAGTATTCAATTTTCAAAACTAATAGCATGTTCTATTTGCTTTATGTTTTAGGTATGCAAAGGTGTATAACTCCTATGTTTTCATCACTCAAGCAATAATCACATATTCAAACTTAATTTAATGCACAACAAATAATGTATCTTAGCATACAAAAAGTAATATGTCTGCATTTTTATATATAATGCTGATAATCAACTATTATGAAAATAGAATTAAATGAAAGGATTTGTATTTAAATGGGGTGTATTCAAAATTACGACAGAAAATCACTATAACGTAAAAATATCATAATGAATTAATCCACTGAGTTACAACGACAATGCAATACGCCTTGGATTCCTATTCCCTTTGTACTCATCTCTGGTTCGGTTGTAATGGAGTTCCTCCATACAGTCATAAGCTAGACGCTGAAAGCCCCACCGGAACTTGTTGGCGAAGAATTCCGTTGCATTGGCCAATGCCGGCAAGTCTCCTATTCCAAAAATGCAAATACTTCGGGCATACCTTCCTTTACAAATGTAACTATGGTCATGCTGCCATTTCTTGAAACGCACAAGCAACCTTTCATGTGTGGTAGTCATATTGTCAGATGCTGCAGAATTAACACAATCAGACAATCAAATTACAGTATAACTTCGATATTTCGAACTCGGATAATTCGAACTTCAGCATAACTTGAACTAAAAGTTCGATCCTTCCAAACATTACAATACAGACTTGTTCTTAAATGTATCTAGAAAAAACATGTAACAGCTTAAAAATGTTGAAAGCCCCTACAACTAATTTGTATGGTCCCTTGAAGTTCGAGATATTAACCCATTCCCTCATATTGACGACTTTCGACGACTCTGTAAAAGTCACTTTGTGAAACCATTGTGATAAATAGAGCATTTGCTCCTATAGGAGCAAATGCTCTATTTATCACAATGGTTTCAAACAACAAAATTCTAAAATGTTCCTTTTCTCTAGTTAATGCTCCTTTTCGGTAGATTAATTCAAAGTGGTTGTATCTAAAAATAGCCTATGAGGTACATGTAATGGGTTAAAGTCCAACTGAACATTCATTTTTATGACGAAATGAATCAGTCAACGTCTCACTGGAATCTGAATTATGTACTAATGTTATCATAATAATAACCCTTTACCTGAAGCATTTTGAGGCCTTTGCAAACAGAGAAGATCCAGATCAGACGGCTCCTATCTGCTCTGTATGCTTATGGATTATTTATTATTCTACAATTTTTGCCGTGGCCAAATGTTTATGTGATCATATGCTATTATAAACCTTTAGCTAGTATACATTCATAAGATCATTATTTCTTACATGAATATTCATCAGAAAAATGGTTAGTCTTATACAATAAAACCCCTTTAAAGCAACAGCCAAAAAGTGGTCAAATTCTGGACCTAAAATGAAGGTTGTAGCATAATGCAGGACAAAAGTTATGCAGAAAGTTCCTACATTACCTTCGCCCTGCAATAAGCAACCACCTGCTGTTGAAGCTATGTATATTCATGAACTGATGGTGTCACATTGTTGAATTGGGCTTTGAGCTCTTTTGCTTTGATGGACTCTCAGTGCTTTGATTCTTTTTTAACTGTGTGCATTGGGTGGATTGATAACGCCATTCACCTGTAGCACAGGTAATCTATGCATGTACAGTTGTACTCTGGGCAGTTTATACACAGTAGTGGGAGCGGTCAGACGTGCTTTTGAGAAGTGGACATTAGAGAAAATATTGTAAGTTCCCCTCCCGTGGTCCAGTAGTTCAAAGGTGCTCGACGCATGCTTGGACTCAAACCCCCCCCCCCCCCCCCCCCCCCCCACCAAAAAAAAAAAAAAAAAAGAAAAAAAAGAAAGAAAATAATAATAATAAAAATTGTGATCGAAGTATGTTAAACTAGCCTAAAACTATCTATTTGAACCTTAAACCACTCCGAAAAACAAGAAAAACACGACCCGGAAAAAATTTCCTACCGGGTCTATATATGTATTGAAAGGTATCTAACTACGACAGATCAGCGGCGGAAAATACAACAGTCATGTTTTTCAAAGTCTTACAGCAAAGCCAATTCAACACCGATTTTAATCATTTTGGTCTTGATCCGTTCCAAATTCTATATGCTAAGCGGCACAGTTAGTGCTTACCTTAAATATTCCCCCGTCTTGTCGCTGCAAGACCGCGAATTTGAAAACACGCTAGAGTGAAACGATGTGACTCCCGCCAGGATGCATAGAAGTATATAGGGGGATCTGTATTCGTTAAACTTCTCAGCAAAAACGCGAATTATGCTGAAACACATTCGAAAAACATTCAACTTACCGCAGTTAGAACGGTGCTGGCTATTTGTAGTCTGCTATGAGACGCCAGTTTTCTTTCTCCTACTTTAGTTTTGAACGGACGTGGCCAAATCGCTGTGGCCCGGAAGTAGTAGTCAATTTGTATATCGAATAGTTTATGAGCCGGGTCACAGCAAAATGGTCGCATCCGTTCAAAAGGAACGTTGGAGAAAGAAAACTGGCGCCTAGTAGCTGTTTGGAAATAGTAAGCACCGTTTTAATTGCGGCGAGTTTAATGTTTTTAGATATTGTTTAACCATATTTCGCGTTTTTGTTGAAAATATTAACGAATACAGACCCCCCTATATACGTCTATGCATCCTGGCGGGAGTCACATCGTTTCGCTCTAGCGTTTTTTCAAATTCACGGTCTTGCAGCGACTAGACGGAGCAATATTTAAGGAAAGCACTAGTTGTGCCGCTTAGCATATGGAATTTGGAACGGATCAAGACCAAACTGATTGAAATCGGTGTTGAATTGCCTTTACTGTAAGATTTTGAAAAACATGACTGTTGTATTTTCCGTCCTTTATCTGTCGTAGTTAGATACCTTTCAATACATATATAGACCCGGTAGGAAATTTTTTCCGGGTCGTGTTTTTCTCGTTTTTCGGAGTGGTTTAAGGTTCAAATAGATAGTTTTAGGCCAGTTGAATATACGTCCAATACAATTTATTTTATTTATTATTTGTTTTTTTTGGGTTTTTTTTTTGGGGGGGGGGGGGGGGGGGGGCATGGATGAGTCCAAGCATGCGTCGGGCACCTTTGCAGTAGTTTAGGGCTTTGTATTGTTATTTTTTTATCATTCGCGTGGATTGAGAATTAAGTTTAAAGGGACAGTTTGGTAAGTTTCCCCATTTTCTTTATTTTAGCTGGCCTTTGGTAGACTGTCATTGTATAACGTGGGGGGGGGGGGGTTATGGACAAAACCCCACCAGGACGTAACCCACTACGACGTAACCCACTGCCAAATGTGTCAAGGCGGACAAAACCCCAAATGTTAACATAATTGGGTTATAACCATTCTTCTGACAAACAGTAAAGAAACATAAAATGAAACAAATACACTACATGTATATTTTTCCTTGCCTAGTATGACTGGCTTTATTTAACGCTTTCGGCTAGATAGATAGATTAATTTCGGCAAACAGAAAACAATTTGGTTCTCCTCGGATTTAAATAGAGATAAAATGGTGCACAATAAAACCACGGCATGCTTTCTATACCAATGATACCAAGAAAGATTATTCTCTTATTGTCATTGTGGCCCTTAACATAGGCGGCAAGACGTAGAGATGTAAGATATAATATGAATACTACATGCACGACAAAAGTGGATGTCATATCACATGAATTGAGTTAATTAATCACATGAATTGATTGACACATTGAGTGTCATAATATGGAAAAAGAAAATCAAAAGGAGTTACATTGATAAATACTATCACACACAAAAATGGGTGCACCGCTGTTGTATCACAGTCCCTTAATTTAACCCTTCGCTTGCTATTCGCGTCAATATACTTACCTGTAAACAGTGAAGACCAGATGAGACAGCTCCTGCAGGAGCTGTCTCATCAGGGTCTGCACTATTTACAAGTTGATTGTGCAACCAGTGCACTCCACAGCAGTGATTGCACAGTGAAATACTTGTACACAGTGAAGGTATATGTAATTATACAACAGGGCATGGGTAAAGAAGGAGAAACTTATTTTAAAATTCAGCAAGAGAAGGGTTAAAACGCATGTAGCCAGTCAAGTTAATGTCTGCTTCTATCATCAAAGTGTACATGTGTCTTCCTGCTTTCTTCAAACATACAAACATAGTATCAAACTGTTTGGATCCAGATGATTCTTCTCATCTAGATCAACAGTGTTTGCATAGTGTCTGCTCAATTCGTCACAGTGTTAATTTTAAAAGCAAATCGTAGAAGTCAAGAATAAGGCAGTAAAGCCGGTTGTTAACCCTTTCCCTGTTCTATATTTAGGCCAATTTTCAATACCTACTGAATATTCATTAACAAAATAGTTATAAAGAATTCTTGAATGTAGAACATTGTAGACATTTTAGAACGTAAAGAAACAGATGTATCAAATTCTAAGAGCAAACAGAGTAGACCCTGATCAGACGGCTCCTCTAGGAGCCGTCTGATCTGGGTCTACTCTGTTTGCAAATGCGTGAAAACACGTTTGTATGAGGGAAAGGGTTAATCAATATTTTCTCTGATTTAATGCAGGATGAAAACCATGCGGAAAGCTCTCTGAGGGGAGATATCTGCATGATTTTCACCCCTGGAGTATGCTGCCACCCGTCTTAAGGACCAATAAGGATACTTGTTGAGGGTTCAGATTAGCGCGTCTTTACCGTATATAAAATCAAGTCATATATCGAATGCTTACCTTTAGATGAACCAGGAACGTTTAGATGGGGATTGTAATTCAATGTGGGAAAGAAGGTCTCATCTGGAACTGCTGTATTTTTCAACCATCCCAGCAGATCCTTTGCAGTCTGGTTTCTGATTACAAATTCAACAAAGCCTCTACATGCGGCGATATGGACTGAGCCCTTGACAGGGAAAATACCATGTGGGGGTTTCGTATCATTGATCCATCGTTTTGTCCATTCCCCTTGATTGGACATAAGACTAAAACAAAAGTGGATACACAATAATTAGTTAAATGGAATGTTTTCACAAGGTAAGTTTGAAATGGCCCCTTTAACCCTTTCGCCACCGATGTCGCATAAATGCACCACGACAAATAGTGCAATCCCAGATCAGACGCCGCCTTGAAAAGACGGCGTCTTATTAGGGACTTCACTATTTGTCTCAATCTCTATTTCTATTTATATGCTTTATTCTTTTGCAATTTGCATTCATTTATCCATTTCCGTTTTGTACCGAATGAATTAACAACAATTGGATTGCTGACGACAATTAGATATTTGACGCCGAAAGGGTTAATGGGCCGCCAAGTAAATTGGCGTCCCATCAAGATACAAATGTATAACACTTTAAACCATAAATACACATATAGGATCCCTCTGATCAAGGTATGTTATGTTTGGTTATGAGCTACTATCATCGATATAAGTCTACCGATTCTGTCAATAATCGGCTTAATCATATTCATGACGTCATTATTTTTTGCATACATATTCAAGGAGTAAATGGTTAAAGCTCCGATGGCAAGTTTTATAAAATAAAAGTTGAAACAACATATAGTTTGTTTTTTTACCATTAAATACATGCACCATAGTAAAAAGGCAATGCTATCCGAAAACTAAATGGTACTGTTTACAAACATCATATAACACCAAGCACCATATGATACCTTCAACCGTTTACGTTATGAATATTCGTGTACGAAATAATGAAACCACCAATATTAATTATATAAATTTCTATGGAAACGGGAAGTTTTGGCCATGACAGAGACTGTATAATCATATCTGTACTATAGCATAAGCAAACAGAGCAGATCCTTATCAGACGCCCCCTAATGCAAAGGGGTAAAAGGGTGTACTTACACGCGTGGTTTTAGATCAGGCTTTACAATATATTCATTTAGGGTTCGCTCTGTTTGTTTATGGACTAGTTTAGTTCTGATTGTGCAGTTTCTGCCATATATTATTTTTTTGCAGGAATATGCACAAAGAAAAGGGTCATTTATCGTTAGTGTTACTATTTACTTTCATGTTACAGACAGCCCTAAATCGTTACTCCACAAATAATCATGTGAGAAACAATAACATCATAAACATTAATTAGCTGAGATGTTTTGGCCATGGCTGTAAAAATAAAGGCTGTAACACTAGAATCAAATGTATATATTTCAATAGGCTACAGAGTAAACTCTAATTTGACAGCTTCAGTTGGAGTTGTGTGGTCTGGGTCTACTCTGTGTGCAAAGTAAAGTTAAGTATAAGTACCTAGTTATAGTCTACTTTCAGTCCGAAGGACCGCTCAACCGACTGTACATTTACCCCCCTGGTCATTGGTTCATTCGCCTAAAATATTGAGCACTGCTGACATACATGTATGGCACAATCATTCAGCCGCAGCACCGGCTAGTGACCCTCACATGTACCCAGTTTAACACCTGGATGGAGAGGAGGTGCGGGTTGGAGATACTGTAAGCGTCTCTGACATTTTCTGGATGGACCGGGATTTAAACCCCAACCTCCGGATTTGAAGTCAAGCGTGTAACCACTGGGCAGCCGCACATCACGAAAGGCGTTAAAGACGGCCGAAGCGGAGTTTGATTTGCCCAAGTGATTAATAAATAACATCCATGAAACACCTAAATAGGCGTATACATTGCTATTGCCAGAGGTCCAGACAAAATGCGTAAATTTTAAGAGCAATTTCGTTATTTCTCCATCAAACTCTATGTTGTGACCACCCTTTAAAATTGTCTCAAAGAGACTATCCTAAAGAGTGATTGATCACAACATATAGTTTAGTGGAGACAAATGACAATTTAACCCTTCGCTTGCTGAATTTTAAAATACATGTCTCCTTCTTCACACATGCCATGTTGTATAATTACATATATCTTCACTGTGTACAAGTATTTCGCTGTGCAATCACTGCTGTGGAGTGCACTGGTTGCACAATCAACTTGTAAATAGTGCAGACCCTGATGAGACAGATCCTGCAGGAGCTGTCTCGTCTGGGTATTCACTATATACAGGTAGGTATATTGACGTGAATAGCAAGCGAAGGGTTAAGTACCGGTATTTGAGTATACATGTTTAACTTTTGCTCGGTATTACTATAATAGTTTTATAGACGTTTATGTTTAATAATGATATACAAATCAGTGGTTCTATTCGTAGCAATAGAATACAATGCTATCGATTTCTGCCGCTTCCCGCCTTTACACATACTACGATTTATTGACGTGCATTCGATGGATACGAAAAGCGTTTAATAACATGGCTTCCAGAAACACTAAAAGTACAGTAGAACCCCTCTAATGAATATATATGGGTGTGTTTATAAGCAGGTGGTTGCTGAATGCAGGACAAACGTAATGCAGAAAGCTCCTCTAGGAGCTTCCTGTATTATTTATGCACTGCATTAAGCTACAACCTGCCTCTACCACCCATAACTATATCTCTTTTAGGCGGTCGCATTAGAGCGGTTCTACTGTATTCTACGCATTGTCAAGTAACGTTAGCTTTGCTAATTGACGTGCTCAAGTCCTCAACTATAATAATGTTTAAGAAGCGTGCATGAATACATAGATATCAGTAACGAGGTGAAATCACGTGTATGGAATGCCTTCATATTACCTTTCTCGGGAAGCAACTATATTGTTCTTGCCATTGTACCCTCTTAGAGCGTTCACTAGTTGATAGTTGGTGAGGATTGGAAACTCTTGGCCTGTTAGATTTATGAAATACTTCCATTTGTAGCTTTTGGCGTATAATAACTCCATACATAAAATCTCCGGCTCTAACACTGATAATTGCCCCCACTCTACTTTGACTCGCCTTGTGGTCATGAACACGTTGTTGAAGCATACACCAATCCTCGCAACAGCGTAGTACAGTTCGTCACTACTCTTGGCATCCACGTGAACACAATAGAAATTCTGAGGTCTGTATATTGCACGCAACAATCGTTCAAACTGCTCAAGGTCCTTATACATAAGTATACTGAACGCAAGAGGAAACTCCTTTTCATTTTCTGTTAAGTGCCTCGTAATGTATTTTCTTGTCGTAATGAAATCAGAACAGTTTGTTGTCATATTTATATATTCCCCATATGTTAAATCATGAGGTGTGGTGTCACTTTGAGACTGTATTGTGGTTTCGATTTCTGTCTCATTGCCGTCAAATAAACTTCTGCAGTTTACATTTTTAACTGTTCTATCTATAGCAAATATATGTTCATAATGGAATGATTTCGTGCCGGTCACCTTGCGCATAACAGACTTTTTATCAGAAAGTGTACGATTTAAAATACGTACAGGATTTCCATGTTTTGGATGGCCTGGTAAGCCATTTTTAATAAGTCGGTTTCGTTTTGCAGCACCGTACAGCAAAACAAAATACAGGCATATGACAACAAGGAAAGGTATTGCTAATGATCTTGCAGATCTTCTGATCGTATAGTTCCGCAAACAAAGTTCCATAGCTCGACAAGTTGATATCTTAGTAGATACGTTATCTGGAAGAAAATATGGACACATTTTAAATGTTGAATATTCAAAATGGGAAAGTCCATGATTGTTTGGCAAAAGAATCCAATAAGAATAACAGCAGCGCTACAGATAGTAAAATGTTAAAATCGTCATTTCTCCACCAAACCATATACCGTGACCACTCTTTAGAATCGTCTCGAAGAGACAATTCTAAAGAATGGTTACAGTATTGGGTTTGGTGGGGGAAAGAAAGCGGCTAATATTGAAAATATTTAAATTTACAGTATCTTACTTGGAGCTCTGGTATAAAAGGATACGACATGCGAGAGTAGTTTGAATGACAAACTGGACATCATGTCCTGTTTAAAGGGCTCATTGGGTCAACTTATCTTGGTCAATAATGTTTTCAATGTCAGTACACCAATGTTCCGTTTTCATAGGTAATTGTTCATTTAAGATGTTGATTACAAAAATGGCCCATGTATTTCTGAGATAGGTTCGATACAATGGTCCAGTATAGGATTTTATCCTCAATATACACGTAGCGGCCATGGTCAGGTATTACTTTAACCCTTCGCTTGCTATACACGTCAATATACCTACCTGTAAATAGTGAAGACCCAGATGAGACAGCTCCTGCAAGAGCTGTCTCATCATGGTCTGCACTATTTACAAGTTAATTGTGCAACCAGTGCAACCTACAGCAGTGAATGCACAGCGAAATACTTGTACACATTGAAGATATATGTAATTATACAACAGGGCATGGGTAAAGATGGAGAAATATATTTTAAAATTCAGCAAGAGAAGGGTTAACTCTTTCACTGTTCTATGTTTATTTCAACTTTCAATAACTATTGAATAATCATTGACGTAATAGTTATAATGAAATATGGAAGGCGGAGAAATGTAACCATTTCAGAAAGTAAAGAAACAGATCTATAGGCTCCAGTATACAGTACTGGATAACAAGGTCTGATACCACAACACGTCCGCCTTCAATTCTGTCCAAAATAAGTTTCAATAGCCAACCTGAAACAATAAAAAACAGTTTATTGCCCCACTGTAGTCCAGACATGCAGGAATATAGCAAGTAGTCACATGCACACTTCAAAATTTCATAGAATTTTACAAATATTGACATTTGGCATGGCCGCGAAAACAGGTGACAATTCGAGTCATTTTACCCTTAACTCAAAAAATAGCAGCTTCCTCATTAGTAACAGTAGCCTATAAATGGCATGATTTTCTGAAACTATACATAATATGCAAACTGTGAAAGTACCCAAAATAACCATGTTACCAACTACTTTTTTTGATAAATCCTTCTGTTTTCTCGCCTTTACATTCAGTGTACAGAGCTAGCATATTTAAGCGAAACTACTGCCTTGTCTTCCTCACATAACACCATTGACATACAGTGTGCAGGGGTCATGACCTCTACACTGCACAATTTCTAACAGTCAATTTTCACCATTTTACCTCATTTAAGACTACAGTATCTACTCTTATCTTCAAATTTGAAGTTACAGCTTACCTTTTTATAATATTTGTGAATTTGACCATGGCCAATTCGCAAATTTAGCCTCTCTACTGTATCCTGGCTCCTTAAGGACTAAATTTTTTTTTTTATGATAGTAGGTAACACTGGATTTCTACATTACAGAATGAATCTGGATAATTTAGGTCATTGGCAGCACTCTATATGGCTAAAATGCCTTTAAAATGGGTTTTGAACCCTTATGCAAAACAGCAGCTTTTACCACCATTTTAGTGAAAAAATATGCATACAGCCCACACTGAGAAAAACACTAAGTTTGCACTTACATAACTTCTTGGCACTTCCCTGCCTGCTTTAAACACTGGATTTATACTGTATTACACTATTTAATTTCTAATGCATGATTATTTCCATATTTCCGTACACTTTCATGTGAAAAAAGTGTTAGTTTTTCTTGTACCGCGTGAAATTATATGTGAATTTTTGTAAATTTTCTTTTTCAAATTCACTGAAATAACTGCCCAAGGAAAATTAAGCCATTTCTTAGCTAGCAGAACATTAAATAAGTCAGTACAAATAAAACTAACCCTTTAAGGATGTACCTAATAGTCACATTACACTTAACTGAATTGGACTATTCTCGACAAAAATAAGCAAGTCGGTGAACCAGCAATTTCAACCGTTTACCGCTAACAGTAACCCGATGTATACCGTAGGCATACAGACCGGTCGAACCGGTCCAAGCTACACATTCACCGCCACCGGCCACAGACTTGAAAACTAAAGCATTCCGCAAAATATGAGCTCGTTCAGGACACAATGGCGAAGAAAAGAAAGAACTGGCCATATTTTTATATGTTAAATTTAGTGCTGTAATATCTGGAATAGCAAGTTATTATGTAAATCTAAATGATTCCAATGCAGAAAGTAACAGAAAAATATCTCAAAAGCTAAAAAATCATTGAAAACACGCTATCTCATTTTCCTCGGAAACTCGTAATTTTCAAGTTTTGAATTACCTCCCTTGTTTAAAAGTCATTTTTGCAACTGAAGGTAGCCTCTGGAACTTTTCAAAGACCATTTTCTGGCTAGGCATACACTCAATTACTAGAATAAAGGCATTTTAGACTCATATTGCAACATTTGAAAAAATCCAATTTACCTTAAGGCTCCAGTATACAGTACTGGATAACAAGGTCTGATACCACAACACGTCCGCCTTCAATTCTGTCCAAAATAAGTTTCAATAGCCAACCTGAAACAATAAAAAACAGTTTATTGCCCCACTGTAGTCCAGACATGCAGGAATATAGCAAGTAGTCACATGCACACTTCAAAATTTCATAGAATTTTACAAATATTGACATTTGGCATGGCCGCGAAAACAGGTGACAATTCGAGTCATTTTACCCTTAACTCAAAAAATAGCAGCTTCCTCATTAGTAACAGTAGCCTATAAATGGCATGATTTTCTGAAACTATACATAATATGCAAACTGTGAAAGTACCCAAAATAACCATGTTACCAACTACTTTTTTTGATAAATCCTTCTGTTTTCTCGCCTTTACATTCAGTGTACAGAGCTAGCATATTTACGCGAAACTACTGCCTTGTCTTCCTCACATAACACCATTGACATACAGTGTGCAGGGGTCATGACCTCTACACTGCACAATTTCTAACAGTCAATTTTCACCATTTTACCTCATTTAAGACTACAGTATCTACTCTTATCTTCAAATTTGAAGTTACAGCTTACCTTTTTATAATATTTGTGAATTTGACCATGGCCAATTCGCAAATTTAGCCTCTCTACTGTATCCTGGCTCCATAGGAGCCGTCTGATCCTGGTCTACTCTAATTTCAAATGCGTGGAAATCCGTTTATATGAAGGAAAGGGTTAACCCTTTGAAAGTGGGACACGCTTACACCGTCAGTTGCAAACAGTGTAAACATATGTCAAATTTTCCCAGAGGATCAGGGTACGAACTCTTTGTCATTCAAAATAATCTAGCAAGTTTAATCAATCCTTTCATACTGAGTGGACTTTATAGTTAAACACTGATCGACAATTCAATTTAAGCCTTTCCTTGTTCAATATTCGTGTAAGAAATAATTACGCCATGGATATCTAATAGATGTATTTTATAATATAAACTTATCAAGTATTTATTGTTTGTTTTGCTTTGACATAAACAGTAAAATCAGATCCAGTCCATGTCAAAACCAAACAGAGCAGATCCTGATCAGACGGCTCCTATAGGTGCCGTCTGATCTGGATCTACTCTGTTTGTAAATGCGTAAAAAGGCATTTATATGAGGGAAAGGGTAGAAGCAATCTGAAAGGTGCACACATTATTACAACCAATATTGAACACAAATCAAAGACTCAGGGATAGCCTTTGATAAACGTCCTGTCTTGGCATGTAAGCCGTTTCCCCATATTGACGCCTTTTGACGCCTCTATAAAAGTCAACTTTTAAAACCATTGTAATAAATAGAGCATTTGATCCTATATAACGAAATGATCTATTTATCACAATGGTTTCAAATCCACCGAATTCTAAATTCTCCCGGGGGAAGCATACCTCAGACCCCTATAGCCACGGTGCGTACATTACATTTCGAGGGCTTGGAGCAAAACTATTCTAACTCCTTCACAAAGTGAAGGAGTTAGAATAGTTTTGCACCAAGCCCTCGATTTGGTTTCAGCTGCGCTTCTGGTAAATATATAATTTGAACACAAGTCAAAGTTTTAGCGACAAGTAATTTGAATATGTAAATGAATCAAATCTATTTATTCGAAACACCTTTGCTGCACTGCTTCCTGATTAATTTGGAAGTGCAAAAAGATTAAATCGGTGCTGTCCCATTTACCGTGGACCGAAACAGGTAACGACACAGTAAGGAAAACCTCTTGGCTAAGGCAATTGAAATTCGGTCTACCTTTTCGTCCACTAATATCCCCAGTATGTTCAAACCTTTCGACCATTTCTAAAGAGTAGTCACAACATAGTATTTGATGGAGACGTGTTTTCGACCTCTGACAAGTGCAACATGCGAAATAGTATGCAGTGGAATGCGTTGACGTCCAAATATGCATGCCATTTTATTTGAAGGAATAAAGAAACACAGAGCAAAAGAACACAGGTCTCGCTGATGCCATCATTGAAACATAAGCAAAATGCTGGATTTTTAAAACAGGTGGTAGATTAATTCTGGACAAACGTTATGCAATTAACTCCTATAGAAGCGTACTGTTGCATGGCATTTAGTAACCACCTGCTTTTAAAGACTTCTGTGTTTACCCATTCCCTCCTACTGACGCCTTTTGACGCCTCTGTAAAATGCATTTTTTGAAACCATTGTGATAAATAGACCATTTCGTCCATAGGAACAAATTCTCTATTTCTGACACTGGTTTCAACACTACACGGTTCTAAAAGTGTCATTTTTAGCTCGACTATTCGAAGAATAGTGGAGCTATCCTACTCGCCCCGGCGTCGGCGTCGGCGTCGGCGTCGACGTCGGCGTCGACGTCGGCGTCCGCGTCATACTTTGGTTAAGGTTTTTGTTAAAGTCCACCTTTTGCCTCTAACCTTTGGAATAAAGCTTTGAAACTTAGAACACCTGTTCACCACCACAAACATCATCTGAAAGTAAGAGTACATAACTCTGTCAAGCATTCTGACAGAATTATGGCCCTTTTTAACTTAGAACTTTTGGTTAAGGTTTTTGTTAAAGTCCACTTATTTACATAACCCTTCGAGATAAAGCTTTAAAACTTGGAACACTTGTTCACCAACACAAATGTCATCTGTAGGTAAAAGTACATAACTCTGTCAAGCATTTTGACAGAATTATGGCCCTTTTTAACTTGGAACTTTTGGTTAAGGTTTTTGTTAAAGTCCACTTATTTATATAACCCTTTGAGATAAAGCTTTAAAACTTGGAACACTTGTTCACCAACACCAATTTTATCTGTAGGCAAGAGTACATAACTTTGTTAAGCATTATGACAGAATTATGGCCCTTTTTAACTTATAATGTTTTGTTAAGGTGTTTGTTAAAGTCCACTTTTTGGCCTCTTACCTTTGGAATAAAGCTTTGAAATTTGGAACACTTGTTCACCATCAAAATCTTCATTTGTAGGCTAGAGTACATAACTCTGTCAAGCAACTTGACAGAATTATGGCCCTTTTTAACTTAGAACATTTTGTTAAGTTTTTGTTAAAGTCCACTTATTTACATAACCCTTTGAGATAAAGCTTTTAAACTTGGAACACTTGTTCACCACCTCAAGCTTCATATGTAGGCAAGAGTACATTACTCTGTCAAGCATTTTAACAGAAAGTATTGCCCTTTTTGGCCGGATTGCTCGCAATCCAGGCTTATAGATTGGCGAATGTCGTCCGTCCATCCGTCCGTCCGGCCGGTTGACCTTTTTGTTTGAGTTAGGTATAGCCAAAGTATAATACCTACAGTAACCAAACTTGGTATGTGGGTTCAGAATGAGGGTCCCATTACATGTCATAGGTTAGCAGGTTACTATGACCCCTTTAGACCTAGTTTTTACGCTTCATTGACTTAGAGAATTTTCTGGTTTACCTTTTTGTTTGTGTTAGTTATAGCCAAAGTATAACACCTACAGTAACCAAACTTTGCATGTGGGTTCATAATGAGGGTCACATTACATATCATAGGTTAGTAGGTTACTATGACCCTTTTTTGACATAGTTTGTACGCTTCATTGACCAGGTTGACCTTTTTGTTTCCGATCGATAACTTATAAACGACTTGGCCTAGAATCTTCAAACTTGCTGTGGTGGTGGGTCATGACAACTGGATGACCCCTATTGTTTTTGAGGTCACTAGGTCAAAGGTCAAGGTCACAATGACCTTAACTGGTGAAATAGTTTCCGATCAATAACTGCTCAAGGGTTTGGCTTGGGATCTTCAAACTTGCTGTGATGGTTCGTCATGACCACTAGATGACCCCTATATTTTTTTAGGTCAAAGGTTAAGGTCACCAAGACCTTAACTAGTAAAATGGTTATTGATCAATAACTGCTCAAGGGTTTGGCTTAGGATCTTCAAATTTGCTGTGGTGGTTGGTCATGACAACTAGATAAACCCTCTTGTTTTTTAGGTCACTAAGTCAAAGGTCAAGGTCACCATGACCTTAACTAGTGAAATGGTTTCCAATCAATAACTGGTCAAGGGTTTGGCTTAGGATCTTTAAACTTGCTGTGGTGGTTGGTCATGACCACTAGATGACTCCTAATGTTTTTGAGGTCACTAGGTCAAAGGTCAAGGTCATCATGACATTAACAGGTGAAATGGTTTCAAATCAATAACTGCTCAAGGGTTTGGCTTAGGATCTTCAAACTTACTGTGGTGGTTGGTCATGACAACTAGATGACCCCTATTGGTTTTGAGGTCACTGGGTCAAAGGTCAAGGTCACAATGACCTTAACTGGTGAAATAGTTTCCGATCAATAACTGCTCAAGGGTTTGGCTTGGGATCTTCAAACTTGCTGTGATGGTTCGTCATGACCACTAGATGACCCCTATATTTTTTTAGGTCAAAGGTTAAGGTCACCAAGACCTTAACTAGTAAAATGGTTATTGATCAATAACTGCTCAAGGGTTTGGCTTAGGATCTTCAAATTTGCTGTGGTGGTTGGTCATGACAACTAGATAAACCCTCTTGTTTTTTAGGTCACTAAGTCAAAGGTCAAGGTCACCATGACCTTAACTAGTGAAATGGTTTCCAATCAATAACTGGTCAAGGGTTTGGCTTAGGATCTTTAAACTTGCTGTGGTGGTTGGTCATGACCACTAGATGACTCCTAATGTTTTTGAGGTCACTAGGTCAAAGGCCGAGGTCACCATGACCTGAACTGGTGAAATGGTTTCCGATCAATAGCTGCTCAAGGGTTTGGCTTAGAATATTCACACTTGCTGTGGTAGTTCGTCATGACCACTGGATGACTACTATTGTTTTTGAGGTTACTAGGTCAAAGATCAAGATCACCATGACCGTAACTGGTAAAATTGTTTCTGATCAATAACTGCTCAAGGGTTTGGCTTAGGATATTCAAATTTGCTGTGGTGGTTGGTCATGACAACTAGATGAGCCCTCTTGTTTTTGAGGTCACTAGGTCTAAGGTCAGGGTCACCATGACCTTAACTGGTGAAATGGTTTCCAGTCAATAACTGCTCAAGGGTTTGGCTTAGGATCTTCAAACTTGCTGTGGTGGTTTCTCATGACCACTAGTTGACCCCTAATATTTTTAGGTCATTAGGTCAAAGGTCAAGGTCATCATGACATTAACAGGTGAAATGGTTTCCAATCAATAACTGCTCAAGGGTTTGGCTTAGGATCTTCAAACTTACTGTGGTGGTTGGTCATGACAACTAGATGACCCCTATTGGTTTTGAGGTCACTGGGTCAAAGATTAAGGTCACCATGACCTTAACTGATGAAATGGTTTCCGATTAATAACTGCTCAATGGTTTGTTTGGGGATCTTCAAACTTGCTGTGGTGGTTGGTCGTAACCACTAGATGACCCCTATAGTTGTTGAGGTCACTAGATCAAAGGTCAAGGTCACCATTACCTTAACTTGTGAAATGTATTCAGATCAATAAATGATTAGTGGTTTGGCTTAGGATCGTCAAAGTTGCTGTGGTGATTAGTCATGACCAGTAGATGACCTCTATAGTTGAGGTCACTAGATCAAAGGTCAGGGGGTCTGGGGGTATACATGCTTTACAAATATCTCTTGTTTTTATGCTTCAATGAATTTCTAAATTGACCTTTTGAACATGTGGAGACATGATGAGGACCTCATTACATGCAATTGGAATATGTTTAACTATTTATTATGCCTTCAGCATCTACTGATGCAGAAATATATAATGATTGACTGTTCATCTATATCACTTTAACCGGCAATCCGGCCATACCGACATTGGCGGTTTCTTGTTTACTTAAGTTTTTCTCTTTCATTAAAGAGTTCAAAGAGATCCTACATCCAGAATACTATTAAAGATATTTTACTGAGACTGATAACTTGCTTCTAGTATCATTGGACACTATTTTAGTCCACTATCAAGCATTTTTACACTAACAATTCTGAGAAAAGTCGAGCGCGCTGTCCTGTGACAGCTCTTGTCTTTAATATACGTATATGCCTTTTCGGTAGATTTATCAAAGAGATTAGGTCTAAAAATAGTCTAGGAGGGAATGGGTTAATAAATTATGTGATCGCATTAGCGAGGCTTTACTTTATTTTATGAGCTGTATTCATACTGCAACTGATGTCTGTTTCAAATGAATAAATATCTATATGCACCTGCAGTCGCTATACAATTTCAATAAGTGAACTATAACCTAAGCTTAGCAAAGCCCTGTTACCTCACATTCCTTCTCCTGAAATGTGTGTTTCTTCAATAAAAGTTTATACAATATCTTTGCATCGTCTAATGACGTGGTTTGCATCCTAATGAGACACCGCGTTTATCGATATATTCTGGATCAAAACAATTTGCATATATTATCATTAATTCGCTCGAAGAATATAGATAATTTAGTATTGCACATTCGAATAATTTCAATGTTTGTCGTACGCGAACGTTCCGCCTTAACTAATATAAACCCGCCTATAACCAGTGGTCTACCCATGGCTCGCGTGAAATCTTTACTTAACCCTTTCACCGCCAATGTCGCAAAAATGCATCACGACAAATAGTCCAGTCCCAGATCAGACGCCGCCTTTTTAAGGCGGCGTCTGATCAGGGACTTCACTTTTTGTCTCGGACTCTATTTCTATGTCTGCGCTTTATTCCTCTGAAATTTGCATTCATTTATCTTATTTCCTTCTTTTACCGAATGATTTAACAAAATTGGATTGCAGACGACAATTAGAAATTTGGTACCGAGAGGGTTAACTAGATCTCACAGCATGTTAAATTTATACAGTGGAACCTCAGTATCTTGAACTCGGATAACACGAACTTCGATATAACTTTTAAAATTCGGTCCGTTCCAAAATATTAATAATTCAAAAATCACCACTGCACGTATATATGACTCGATCTTCATGCCATAGAATTAGTATCGTTTTCAGGAGAAACACATATAATAACTAAATATTTAATCCTTTACTCCATACACACGTCTTTGCAAACAGAGTAGACCCTGATTAGATGGCTCCTATAGGAGAAGTCTGACCTGGATCTACTCTGTTTGCAAGAGCGTAGAAAGGCCTTAGGAAATAATATAGATATGATTCTAGTGTTTGCCATGGCCAAAAGGTCATGTCACCATGTGCTATTATAACATTTAGTCCAATTAATATTGATGACGTCATAATGTCTAACATGAATATCCATGAAGTAAAGTGTTAAAGGAACCTACTTAACACATTCCCTCCTAGTTACGCATTTTTGCGCCTCTGTAAAAATCACATTTCAAAACTACACAATTCTAAAATTCTCATTTTCTATTGTTAATGCTCCTTTTTGGTAGATTACTTCAAAGATGGAATGAGTTAATGAGTGTCTCTAAGTTCTAGAAGCCACTTTCTCACCTGTTACACCATTTCACTGCTAAAATCCACAAAGAGTAAACACACGCACGTTTCTAAACGCAGTTCACTTAACGGCCTGAATTACATTATCGGTTCTCAAATGTGACTGTATCTACTGTGAAATTACTAAAAAATATGTAAACATTGAGTGTTATCCTTTGAAAGCGAGGCACGGTTGCACTGACATTTGCAAACAGCGTAGACACAGATAAGAAGGGTAATAGAGGAGCCCTCTGATCCGGATCTGCCATGTTCCAGTTGGCTGAGCGGTCATTCGGACTGAAAGTAGACTATAACTAGGTACTTTACTTTTTCATTCGAAGTCCTCGCGCTAGTTATACCCTTTTAACCATTTCCCTGTTCTATGTTTATTTCATTTTTAGTACCTACTGCATATTCATGGCCAAAATAGTTATAATGAAATATGGAAGGTGGAACACTGTAGCCATTTTGGAAAGTAAAGACACATATCTTTCAAATTCTATTAGCAAACAGAGTAGACCCTGATCAGACGGTTTCTCTAGGAGCCTTCTGATCTGGGTCTAATCTGTTTGCAAATGCGTGAAAACACGTTTATATGAGGGAAAGGGTTAAACTAAATGCACTCTTCAGTAAATCATGATGGATCATTCCACATTGAAAAGTCAGCATTCAGATGGTTTAAAACATTATTACACTCTGTACAGTAAAACCTCTCTGTGCCGGAATTCTAGTAGAAGAGAATTTTGATACTTTTAGTCAGGTAGCTGCTAAATGCAGGGTGAAAGTCATAGGAGCTTTCTGTATGACTTTCACCCTGCATTAAGCTGCCACTTGGCTCCAAGACGGCGATGTATACCAATCTGAACGGCCGTTATAGAGATGTTTTACTGTATCTTGTATATATATGTACAATACATGTCGTCTTATTCAATTAACATCGTGCATTCTTTCTTCGATTTTGTCATAATGCCGAACCGCTTAAATCCTAATTAGAAGCCGAGTCTCGAATAGTCTCACCTGGATCATAACTGCTTGAAACTAATCATAAATCCATCCGTACTACAGCAATTGCTATCAGATACTCAAGGCACACCCAAACCACCCCGTGGATTTAACCATGCATCACCGATCAACCAGTGATATAGAAATTTCATTTCATTATTCAAAACAGTTAATCCCCTCATAAATAGTGTTATTGAAATGGTATCGAATTTATGCATCATGATTTTGCGTTTATAAACATCGGACGAAAGCAACTGCTTCCTCGTTCATTTATTATCTTTTTCGGTACGTTTTATTTTCATGTAAGAATCACATGCTGATAAATACTGTAATTGATTTGTTGCGCTGCAGTTGCGGATTCCAAATATCAAAACGTTGGGAGACGATTTAACTACCGAGCGGTATAGATCAGGGATTTGATCTAGAAGCCATCTGCACTGTTTGTAAATGCCAGTGTCCTCGTTTCCCCGATTCAAACGATTCTGGTTCAATATTAACCCTTAGCCCGGCAATCATAACTACATTTGCATTTGCAAAATGTGTAGACCCAGATGAGAGAGCTCCTAAAGGAGCCCGCTCATCTGGGTCAGCACTATTTGCGTTTGACATCCATGCATGCATGCTCTATGATTTTGCCTAGGAATATAATTTCAACATATCCTGTATATTTTTGAAAATATTTACCTAATTAATAGTCAAAGAGGACATAGTGATAAAAATGTGTGGAGGGCTAAGGGTTAAAACTTTGAATGGTTGACACGTATACACTGTCATTGCAAACAGTCTAGACCCAGATCAGAGGGGCACTTAGAGAACTCCTCTGATCAAGTTCTACACTGTTCGTTATTCACATCCTCGCGCAAAGTTTACCTTTTTTATATTGCATGGACTCTACCAATAAACAATGATAGGCTATTTTACTCTGATAATTCAGCATCGAGAGGGTTAACCTTTTCCTTGTTGAAAGGTCCTGTGTGAAATAATGACATCATGAATAATAATTAGATTTTGTTATAATGGCATATGGGTACATAGCATTTGGCTCAGACAGAAACTGTAGAATCAGATCTATTATAGTTTCATAAGCAATCAGAACAAATCGTGGGTCTACTCTGTTTGCAAACGTGTGAAAGTCATAATTATGAGGGAAAGGGTTAAAGCCCGCACTAGTATAATTATTGCAGTTAATTTGTATATATTACATTAACATACTGTACCAAAACTGCAGATTTCAGATCTCATTTTCATATCGAGGTGAGTTTTCTCGTTTTTCTAGACAGTCGAACCCCTCTAAACCGGAATTCTAGTAGAGAAGAATTTAGATAAGTTTAGACAGGTGGTTTGCTTAACCCTTCGCTTGCTGAATTTTAAAGTACATTTATCTTCTTTACCCATGCCCTGTTGTATAATTACATATGTCTTCACTGTGTATAAGTATTTCGCTGTGCAATCACTGCTGTGGAGTGCACTGGTTGCACAATCAACTTGTAAATAGTGCAGATCCTGATGAGACAGCTCCTGCAGGAGCTGTCTCATCTAGGTCTTCACTATTTACAGGTAGGTATACTGACGTGAATAGCAAGCGAGGGGTTAATGCAGGGTGAAAGTCAAGCAGAAAGTACCTGTATGACTTGAACTCTGCACTAAGCTGTCATATATTTCTTAGACCGATGTTTATACTAGATTTGATGTCCATTTTAGAGATGTTTTACTGTATAACACTGTAGCAATTTACCAAAACTACAGATTCCAAATCTCACTTTCATATAGTGATGGGTTTTCTGTGTTACTTACTTTGCGCATTAGTAGATTCGTCCATGTTTATCTATAATATTTTTCATCGATATAGGCGAATCCGTGCTAACTCTATTGGCCGAACGAGTTAACATGATCCAGGTGAGACGCACGGAGTAACTCGACGTCTCATCAGGATCAATTCAGGTTGTCACTCTCATTATGTTTTTGTATAAAAAATTACAGAAAGGTCTACAACTTCAGACTTGGAGCGCACGACCATTTTAGCAGACGGAATTTATTTGGCAAGAAAGGGCTAACTATCTCTTCAATACAAGTAATTTAACCCTTTCACCGCCGCAGTCGCATAAATGCACCATGACAAATAGTGCAGTTCCAGATTAGACGCCGCCTTTAATCAGGTACTTCACTATTTGTCTCAATCTCTATTTCTATATATGTGCTTTATCACTTTGAAATTTGCATTTATTTATCTCATTTCCTTATTTTACTGATTTATTTAACAAACTTGGATTGCAGACGACAATTGTATTCAGATGTGACAGCGCCGTCTGATCAGAGTCTGCTCTGTTTGCTGTTTGCTTATAAACTTTTAATACATCTGAATATTTCTACCAATACCACAAATTCAAGTGCACATTCCATAATAAAGATTCAACTAATTTTACTTTCGGCTTGGTGACATTATTTCTTACATGAATTTTCAACAGGGAAAGGGTTAATCCTTTACCTTATAAAAGCGCTTTTCTATGTCTTTGCAAACAGAGTAGACCCAGTTCTGACGGCTCCTATAGGAGCCGTCTGATCAGGATATGCCATGTTTGCTTATGGTATAATATAGATATGATTCTACAGTTTCTGCTGTGACCAAAAGGTCTTGTATCCATGTGCTATTATAAAACGTAATATAAATACAGTAAAACCTCTCTATAACGGCCACTGAATTACATCAATTATTTTGTGTTAAAGGCAGGTTGCTGCTTAAAGCAACGTGAAAGTAAAACAGAACGCTCCTAAAGGAGCGTTCTGTTTTACTTTCACATTGCTTTAAGCAGCCACCTGCCCTAAAAACCAACTGATTAACACAAATTAGTGGCCGTTATAGAGATGTTTTACTGTAACATTCTTTCTTGCATGACTATTCGTGGAATAACAACTATCAGCTGGTGCTTTAGACCATACAATTGACAGTCATTACCGCGCACAATTTAACACAACCATCAGGCACAAGGAACTTGAAATACGGAAGAAAGACATTTCCGTAATTTATATATAATTGTATACTCGCGTACAGTTTCAAACGGCGTCATTATTTGGTTGTATTGATAAGCCTAATTAAATTCGGCTATGTGCATCGCTCTGCGCAAAACAGAATAAATTAAACTTAATAGTCGTCGGATGATTCCTTTAAATTAGGGACACACTTGCATTGATATCTACAAACAGTGTAGAACCAGATCAGAGGGATCCTGAAGGACTTAGTGGTAATATTTGGTATGTAGCTTTATTATAATGCATTACAGATCAAGATTGAATTTGACTTGATCTGAGTTACTCGGCGTCTCATCTGGATCCAAACTGTTTGTACAAGTACTAACAGATGCGGCAATGTCAGCGAAAGAGTCAGTAAATGTCGCGTGTTATTCTTTAGCCTGCTGTGGACGGATCTGTCTTTACCTCTGCAAACAGCATAGATCCAGATGACAGTACTAACTTTGTTTACCATCAAGATCCAAACTGTCGGACAGTCTAACTGTGCTGTGAAAAGAAACGCAACATGAAGCAATTTCGAAAACTGAAGAGGAAGCTATTTGCAGAGCAGATTAAATTTTATTATCAGAGCTTAATGCAATTAATCGGCATAACAGTATAACATAACAGTATAACATACCAGTTTATCATACCAGTTTATCATACCAGTATAACATACCGGTATTACATATTAGTATAAAATACATGTACAACATACAAGTATAACATACTAGTATTGCATACCAGTACAAGTATAACTTTCCAGTATAACATACCGATATTACATATCAGTATAACATACTAGTATAACATAACAATATAGCACCACAGTATAACACACCTGTATAACATAACATTATAGCATAAAAGTTTTACATAACTGTATAACATACCAGTATAACATATAAGTATAACATACCAGTATAACATACTAATATAACATACTAGTATGATATTCCATTATAATATACTGGTATTTCATATCAATATATCATGCTAGTATCACATACATGATTGTACATGTATAACATAATATTATAGCATAACAACATAATAAAGCAGTATAACATACCAGTATAACATAACTGTATAACATAACAGTATATAGCATAACAGTATAACATAGCAGTATATATTACCAGTATAACATAACTGTTTCACATAACAGTATATAAATATCACATCCTATGGAGAGCGACAGCACGAATTGTCAACCCGAGGTTGGTAACGTCCACCGAGGCGTAAACCGATGTGGACAGTATCATACCGAGGGTTGATAATACGTGCTTTTCTCTCCAAAGGATGTGTTTGAAACAAAAGTTATACTCGTTGCATGAAAAGCGCGAAACAGCTTCTTACTTCTATTCAGTGCACGTTATAAGTACTGGCAGAGTCCTTTTCACTGTCTAATCTTGATACATACTACTCTGAAATAGTCGCATAACGCACAATGACATTTCTCAAATAATTAAACAAAAACAAAAACAACTGTCAAAATGACGTTTGGTCGATCAAGCGTCAAATGACGTCAGTTGATGACATAAGTCGGATGACGTTAAGCACACAATTTAATAAGCGCTCACTGATCTAGACGTACTGTTGCCTGCACGAGATACTGTTACATGACACAGTACAAATTGTTTCATGGCAGGTATACGGAAAATTAGTATAGGAAAGCCAGTAAAACATATCAATATAGTCCTACCTATACGTGGACGATTTTCTTTTTTGACTTCCACACCTAGCATATATACAGCAATAAGTTTCCTATCCTGTAACTGCTGCTATACCAGCCACATATATACATAAAAAAGTAACATATGCATTTTGTTACCTACTGTCGTAACACGTGTTGTATGCAAAATTAATGTAATAGTTGTTGTCACAGCTGGTATACTAGCCGGTACACATAGTGCATTACATGTTGTAACACATAATATACCAGTCGTACACAGTCAGTGATATATTTCAAAGTTAAGGAAATTGTGTCTGAGGGGATATGACAAAAGATCTAAAACATTTTAAACAATTTAAGTTTCACAGTATTATAAAGTGTCCATTTTTCCTCATTTTATTTGAATACTTAGCACCTATAGCGTCTTAAAAATCAATGTCAAACTTAACCCTTTCGCTGCCAAACTCTGTCGTCTGCTAACTTTGTCGTCTGCTACAAATTTTCATTTGTTTTTATTTTCTTAATTTTTGTTTCAAAAACATAGTAACAGTGACAAACATTTTGGATCCTGATGAGACGCCGAATTACTCGGCGTCTCATCTGGATCAAAACTGTTTGCATATGTAATCACAGATCCGGCATTGGCAGCGAAATGGTTAATTGGTCCTCCCGCCATTTTTCGAAAAAATGCAATTTTGTTTGGTTTGAGTAAAGAGTGTCACTGTATACCAGTTTGATTTCACCAAAAAAGCCTTTAATTAGCCCTTAGACTATTTGCTTATCTCAGATTAGTTGAACAATACTTTCCTGACTGACAATTTTAAAATCAGTTCAATATCTCAATTGCTATTGACAACATCTAAGGAATTGGTATTGAGAAATGCCTCAAAGACGGCGACTTTCAACGGACATGCGAAATCAGCTTCAGAAATGGTACAGCCTGGCATGACACATACGTATGTTGACAAGCGAATCGGGGTGTCACCCTAGTGTCATCCACAGGGGGACCATTTCGTGGGTCTAGATGGTCTAAAAAGTCAAGAAAATTGATTAGCAAATTTCACGACCGATTCAAAATAACGCCCGGTTTTGGAAAGCCAAGATGGAATAACCACTAATATTTGGTACGAATGCGAAACTGGGCCATTGCACTTTTCAAATTATATAACTTTTGATACATTCCGACTAAGCCGTAGCCAGTGCCGACGTGAAATCCCCACAAAATACGCTGAATTTTCTTACTCGGACGAGAAGTCGCAACTACGTGATCTACTTTCTACTTAGTCAGTAACTAGGCACCTGATTGACAGAGGGATGATGCCCTGCGTTCTCGTTAACGCTTATTGGGTAAGGAAGATAACAGGCACAAGGGTGTTGTTATTGCAAAGGAAGCGGGTAACGTGACTCGCAGTGACCTGAAAGAGTTGCTAATCTAATAATTGCACGAACATTCGCCTGCATTTCGGATCTGCATCAGTGTCTGCAGAGAGCTTGAGAGGTCAATGATAGCTTTTAGTCATAGGTATTGATTGCACAATCGTTTTGTCCCGATGCATCGCGATTATGGCCATTTTACAAGGAGGGGGGCTGAAAAATCAGTGTATTTTGTAGGAATTCCACGTGGGCACTGGCTACGGCTTAGTCGGAATGTATCAAAAGTTATATTATTTGAAAAGTACAATGTCCAAGCTTCACGTTCGTACCAAACATTAGTGGTTATTCCATCTTGGCTGTCCCAAACCGGGCGTTATTTCGAATCGGTCGTGAAATTTGCGAATCGGTAGTTAGACCCCTTGTACTTAATATAACACTAATTTCTGAGTACTCGCAATAAAGTAATACATGTACTAATAATAAAATAATGCATTTTTCATTTAGATAAACTTTTGGTTGTATTTACGGGAAATTGATCAGCTGCAAATTATCTCCCTTGATAGATAAACACAAAGGTATATCAAATGTTGATATGTCCTTATAGTTAGAGTACTCAATTATTTCTCTTGTATTTCAATGAGATGCTGCGGTTAATTTATTGAAGTTGAAAAGAAATATCATTTTCCTTTTTAACTCTTAACATTGATTAATTCAATAGAGTTTATAGTCCAAGAAAATTTATAACAAATGTCATAGTCATTCGATATGTCTTATATGTAATATTTAAAACCAGATGTGCTATTGCGGGGCAACGAGATCAACGATAAAATCAGAGGAAACCAACTTGTATTCACGGGAGACTACTCAATCAGTCCGTCATCGCATCTTTCTTCACACCTTTGTATCGATGACACCTGCTGGTCGATTTGTCAGTCTAATTTCTAAATAAAACAAAAAACTACGGATATCGTGGCAACTGAAGGTGTAATCATTGCAGCCGGATGTTCGCAAGATGATCACCACACAGTTGATTGGATAATAAACATCTCTATAACTGCCACTAAATTGTGTTAATTAGTTGGTCTTTAGGGCAGATGGCTGCTTAAAGCAAGGTGAAAGTAAAACAGAAGGCTCCTATAGGAGCGTTCTGTTTTACTTTCACATTGCTTTAAGCAGCCACCAGCCTTTACCACAAAATACTTAATGAAATTTAGTGGCCGTTATAGAGAGGTTTTTACTGTAGTCTATCTATTAATGCCTGTCAATAAAGTATTACAATCCAAAATAACCTGTTCATTTTAAAGTGTTGCGTAGTTTAACGATTTTACAGTACTTTTTTCTCTTCCGCATTTCTTGCATTTGTCCCATAAAGGTAAATAACTGTTGGAAACTTGCCCTGCCCCTCTTCTTACTTCGAACATTTTGATATTGAACAACACAATGAAACCACAAACAATTGCAACTAGAGGTTTTTGTCACAAAAACGGATGTCTCCCCTCTAATAGAAACAATATGTAAAGGGAAAACATTAAAAATGTTATGGACCTGATGAATGATACTTCCCCTCATTATGCACTTTCCAAAGAAAATGATAACAGCTAATAACTCCAAAAATATTGATACCAGGGGTATGGCCCTTGTGCATGACACTTACTTTCATCATGCCCTTTCCATAGATAAAATGTCATTCCAATAGCATCAGTCGAACAGGAGTTATTGATTGGCCAAAACTGTAACAAAGGGCAATAACTCCAAAAGTATTGAAGCAAGAGTTATGGCCCTTGTTCATGACACTTTCTCTCATCATGCTTTCTCCATGTATGAAGTTTCAATACGATGGCAAGAGCCATGTAGGAGTTATCGTCCGGACAAGAAAGCGTTAAAGAAATGTACAAGGGGCAATAACTCTAAATTTATTGTAGCCCAAGTTAAGGATCTTATGCATGACACTTTCTCTGATTATGATCTTTCCATGTATGAAGTTTCACTCCAATGGCATGTGCCATATAGGAGTTATCGTCCGGACAAAAAAGTATGATTTTTTTTACAAAGGGCAATAACTCCAATATTAGTGAAGCCAGAGTTATCGACCTTGTGCATGACACTTCCTCTCGTCATTATCTTTCCATATATAAGTTTCAATCCAATGGCATGAGCCATATAGGAGTTATCGTCCGGACAAAAAATTGTGATTTTTTACAAGGGGCAATAACTCCTATATTAGTGAAGCCAGAGTTATGGACCTTGTGCATTACACTTTCTCTCATTATGCTCTTTCCATATATGAAGTTTCAATCCAATGGCATGAGTCATATAGGAGTTATCGTCCGGACAAAAAAAGTGTGAATTTTTTTTACAAGGGGCAATAACTCCTATATTAGTGAAGCCAGAGTTATGGACCTTGTGCATGACACTTCCTCTCATTATGCTCTTTCCATATATGAAGTTTCAATCAACTGGCATCAGGCATATTGAAGTTATCGTCCGGACAAAAAGTGTGACGGACAGACGGACAGACAGACGGACAGATTGACAGACAGACAACTCTCACGAAAACAATATGTCTCCCCATATAAATATGGGGGGAGACATAATTATCGATAGGCCTAATGTACACTGGTAGTTCTCATTATACAATAGTGCTATAATGATTGCATCATTGTTCTTTTTGTGGATTATACGTAACAATTTTCCTTATTAATAGTTTAACCCTTTGCACGCTAGCAGCGAGACTGTGATGACCTATACAAACAGTTTGGATCCAGATGCGGCGTCTCATCAGGATCCAAACTGTTTGTCATCTTGATAATATTTTTGTCAAAAAAAATTAGAGAAAGTTTATTTTAAGAATTGAGGCAGACGAAAATTGTTGCAGACGAAAAATTACTTAGCGTGCAAATAGTTAAAATCAAAACATTCCTATCAAAACAGCAAACTGTAACAGATCTCTGACACTACAGTTTCTACTAGAAATTGCAGTCACATTTATGAAAATTCCATAAGCAAACAGAACAGACCTTGATCAGATAGTTCATACAACAGCAGTCTGATCTTGGTCTAGTCTGTTAGCAAAACGCGTTAGAAATTTATATGAAGGAAATAGTTAAAATTACACCATTCCAGGCTCGTCGCCACGTTCTATTTTGTACGGAATAAACTGTGTATGTATTTTGTATATTATATCTGTTACTTTTTGTTGCAGTTATCAATTCATAATAACAAAAAATAAAGAGCTGTTTTAGATTTAACTTTTAATTTGAAGCAGAAGGTTTTCTTCTGAGGAGCTTCAAGATTCTTAACAATACAAGCAATGTATGCTCTTAAACTTCAATGGACCATACAACAATACAAGCAATGTATGCTCTTAAACTTCAATGGACCATACAATTTACTTCGAGACAACAGAGGATCAAGATATCCAATTTCTAATCAGGGAGTTTCGTTCTCAAGCTTTTGATTGGTCAGATTTGAGTTCTCAAGCTTTTGATTGGTCAGATTTGAGCCAAAGGCTCAAATCTGACCAATCAAAAGCTTGAGAACGTTCTCAGACTCAACTAAAAGTTTTATAAGCATGGACCCTGAACAATTTGTCAAGTTCACAGCGTATGGCTGGACTGAAAGTAATGTCGAACACTCCTATAAGATCATTCAGCATTGCTTTGACCTGGCTTTAGCTGCCACATGTTTTAAGACATTCGCAGTACAGTAAAACCTCTCTATAACGGCCACTAGATTGTGTTAATTAGTTGGTATTTAGGGCAAGTGAAAGCGAGGTGAAAGTAAAACAGAAAGCTCCCATAGGAGCGTTCTGTTTTACTTTCACCTTGCTTTAAGCTGTCACCTGCATTTAACATAAACTGTTTGATGTAATTTAGTGGCCGTTATAGAGAGATTTTACTGTAATACATTTTATAACAATCATGTACTGTACATTTTAGAAGGACCAAACGTTTACTTTGAGTTATCCTTAAGTTCGAGTAATCCAATTCGAGATATCAAGTTCAACTGTATGTCTAAATGAAATCAGAGGTCCAGATAAGATGCGTAAATTATAACATTTTCAAGAATAACTCCTTTTTTAATATTTGAGTACGCACCTTTGTCTGGTACGTAAAATGTGATCTATTCGTGTGGCTTAATATTTTATATATGCACACCAACATGGATATGTTGCACTCACAAAGTGGACATAAAAGACGAAAATTGCAACGAATTCGTCACATGTTATATTCATTCTTTTACTAGAAAAATCGCTATTTGTTTCAGTTTCAAGCGTACGTGCAACGAATGAACTTAAATATGTTTAAACAATCATGACATCGATATTATATTGAAATAACATGAATGACAATGTCTTTTAATTCTTTGGATCCATGCTCAGAGCTGTATCAGTTTCCTGTTTATTTGCACATGAGTGCCAATAACTGGTATGTTATCGGCATAACATATTTGCCCCAGTGATATTAAAATGGCACATAAATTAAAAAAGGTCTACGAGACGGTGTAATATAGAGGTGTACAACAACAAATCTATTCTCCGGTAGACATCTTTATTTCAGATTCCTAACTATATGAGAACTGGCAGCATTCTCCCCAACTTCTAAACCCAGACCAAAGCCAGTCTTTAAGTCACCCCCTCTCTAGCTAGATTTTAGAGCTGCTTATATACCAATTTAGGTTGCAGTCCGACTAGCGCTTCCACTTGCGACCCCTGAGACCTCTGAAGCCGACGACCGTCTGCGATATTTGAATGTTTCATCACTCATGCGTGTGCATGCGCGCGCGCGTGTCTGTGCGTGTGTGTATGTTTGAATGCAGAATTTTCAGAAGGAACCACCATAGCTTAACTATTGATTCAATTCAGTATGTATACCTTTCGAGAAGAGTTTGAATGATACAAGTCAGTGCAGACACTGGTCAAAGGACTCCTCTAGAAATCTTCTATCTGGGTTGCACTTGTCTCCCACATTCAAGGGGTTGAAGTAAAAAACCTCCACTAAACCGGACGTTAACTTCGGTCTTGGAAACAGGTAGCATCTTAATGCTGGGTGAAAGTCAGGCAGAAAAGCTCTCTGCATGAATTTCACCCTGTATTTAGCAGCCACCTGGCTTAAAGTATCTAAATTCTTCTCTACTGAAATTCCGGTTTACTTTAAATACAGTACAAGGAGTTCAGATAGCCACACCTTCAGTGGAATTGGACTAAAGATAGACAACCCTAACGGTAATGTCTACCTGTTATTTTCTTCCGATATCGTAATCTCCCTTGTCGAATATCATATTGTGATTCGCAAAGAGTTCTGCTCAACATTTAATGCCAACTTACTTGTAAGTTCAATAGGATCAACACAATTTGCAAAGGTGATCTGACAGAGTTTTGTAAAAACTATTTTGTTTAAAAATGTATTATTGGGGCTTATTCGAGTTCACAAAAATATAACCACAGACAAACCAGCGAGTTTTTGATACGACGTTTGGTCGAATTTGCTTTGTTTTTTATCTTGTAGATATGCCTTCTACACCTTTGCAAGCAGAGCAGACCAAGATCAGACGGTTCTTGTGAGAACCGTCCAACCAGGGTCATTTCTGTTTTTCTTATGAAATAATATAGATGTGATTCTACAGTTTCTCATGGTGAAAAGAAACCATGCGTGCATGTTCCATTATAAAAAAAAGAGTGTTAAAGATGTACTCCACGAATAATTTCGTCAAATTTTCTTAACTCTAGATACATTTGCAAAACAACATAATAAATTACAGAATCGTAGTCTGTTTGAATTGAAACTATGTTAGTACTAAAGCATATGGTAATGAAAACATCATTTGTTTCGATAACAAGTGAATCTTGTCCCCTAAAAGGCGTTTTTCTAAGGATTTATGAGTATTCAGATATCATTATCATTTAGTTGAATGCATGTAAACTAGTGCAATAGGGGCTTTAAGTATTATTTTAATGATATGAATATGTGTTCAATTTTTGATGTCCATTGATTTATACGAAAAATGTGCAGTTTATAACTTGAATTAGTCATTGTGTCATTATTTCTGTCATAAGTATTCAGACAGTACGTCAGTCAATCCGCAGTTTCTTATTGACAAATGATAATCTAATTTGAAAATCTCGATTCAAATGAACCTAGGAATCATAGGCCTATATCTAATCTGCCATTTGTCTCCAAAATGTTAGAAAAAAGTGGTCGACAAACGCATTGAGTCCCACTTGAACTCCAACAATCTAATGAGCACCATCAATCAGCATACCGAAAGCATCACTCAATAGAAACTGCTCTTCTGAAAGTTCAAAACGACATCCTTCAATCCCTAGATACAAGTGAAGTTATAATTCTCGTGATGCTTGACTGATCTGTTGCATTTGAAACTATCGATCACGACACATTGCTAAGGCGCCTAGAAAAAGACTTTGGAATCATTGGGAAACCCCTTGAGTGAATGACCTCCTATCTAAATGATCGCAATCAAATAGTGTCAGTAGATGGGGAGTTGTCCACCCCTGTTAACATAAAATATAGCTTGCCGCATGGATCGGGCCTAGGACCAAAACACTACATCATGTATACAAAACCTGTCGGCTCAATCTGCAGAAACCACGGACTAAAGCACCATTTTCATGCCGATGAGTCACACTTATACCTATCATTTAAACCCAAGGACATTTCCTGTCACCAAGAAGCTTTTGAGAACTGTCTCAAAGAAATAGTCATTTGGATGCACCAGAACATGCTGAAGCTCAATACAGACAAAACTGAGGTAATCCTGTTTCATACAAAAAACACATAAGTACCCGAAGACAGTCATGTTCAAGTAGGACCCTCTAAAATCATGCCATCTTTGTGTATAAAGAATCTCGGTGCATGGCTCGATTCACAAATGGATATGGCATCACACACCAATTCGGTGTGTAGGTTTTGTTATATACTGCTCCGTCGAATATGTCATGTAAGACGGTACCTCTCTCCTGATGCTACCAAGGCTTTGGTAAACTCTCTTGTTACATCAAAAATAGACTACTACAACTCATTGCTGTATGGAATTTCAAAAAGCACACTGCGGAAACTTCCAAAAGTTCAAAACACAGACCGCATCATAACCAGGACTCCTCGATTTGATCATATCACGCCGGTTTTTGAAGGAACTTCACTGGCTTACGGTTCAACATCGCATTGAATTCAAAATTCTGACACTTACGTATACAGCCATGCATAATGAATCCGCCAAGTACATTGTTGACATGCTTGACGTGTACCGGCCCGGCAGAGAATTACGGTCAGCAAGTAGTTCCTTGTCGTTGGTTGTACCAAAACGTCGTAAGGTAAAACACGGTGAGAAAAGTTTCATGCACGCAGCTCCGAAACTCTGGAATGCTCTGCCAACAGGCATTAGAGATGCAAGCTCACTGGCATGTTTCGAAAGAACGCATTTCTTCAACATATATTACTAGCCTAAGGACAGTTTAGGAAATGTAGCTAATAGTCATCAATAGCTTACGATTCCTTTGCAATTGCAGCCGTTGGGAAATGCTGTAGGAGCCAATCTCTCATTGACTGGGTAGATAATCATATGGTTCCTACCGGTTAGTGATTTCATACTTATTGTATATCATATTTATTGTATATCTATTGCATAGCTTTCATTGACCGGGTTAGATAATCATGTGGTTCCTACCGGTTAGTGGTTTTATATTTATTATATATCTATTGCATATCTTTAATTGACTGGGTGGAAAGTCATGTGGTCCATTCCGGTTGATTTCATATCTATTGTATAGTTTTTGTATATCCTTCATTGACCGGATGAATTGACATCTTGTGTGAAAAGAGCGCTATATAAATGTGGTGTAATAATAATAACACATTAAATGCCGTCTTGATCCATTTAAAGCAGAGTATTGTATCTTGAACTTATTCCCTCCTAGAATATTTTTATATCCAACCTGTTTGAATAAATCTATCAAAACGGAGCATTTATTAGAGAAAATAAAAAATAGAATTGCGTAGTTTTAAAACCATTGTGTTAAATGCTCTATTAATCACAATGATTTCTTTTGTGACTTTTAAAGAGGCATAAAATGCGTCAGTATGACGAGGGTATGAGTTAATTACAAATTCTGTTCTCACGAGTACTTTGATACCACCTATTCTGCTAGTACCGATGTGTTTACTCAGATCGGGTATTTCACCCTGTAGTGATTTTTCCAGATACACAATCTGAACGTTCTTGTTTTAGGTATTCGAATATTAAAATATTGATAAAGGCGAGATCAAGCATTCTGAATCTGGCGTAGCAATGCATAGTTAATTGAAAAGTGTGCGTTAAGTTTAGCTTTGCTCGTGATCATTTCGACATCGTCAACATTTCTAAACTTTGCAATGATCGAACTGCATTCGGACGGAATAACAAGAGCAAATGTATATGTCACCCAATCAACAGGTCGTGTCAAAGTGAGAATCTTACACAAATTACTGGATATTTTCTTTGGATTTCCATCATAAAAACAAATAACAATAAAGAGGTTGTCCGAAATCTTCATATTTCATTCTTTCGAACTAGCACCGTTAATGCCAGTCACAATTTGAGCGGTGTTGCATCAATGTTTGTTTCGGATCAGAACATCGCTTACCTACGACTGAAAGTATCGTAAGTTCTGATATACATAGATCTCTGCTACTCGTACAACCAACATCATCGTACAGTCTCGTGTGTAACAATTAAACCATTCCCTCGCGTTGACGCCTTTTGTCGCCTCTGAAAAGCTCACTTTCTGAAACAATTGTATTATTGTTTATATTTATCATAATGGTTTCAAAACTACACAATTCTAAAATATTGCATTATTCCAGTAAAAGCTCTTTTTCGATAGACTTATTTAAAGAGGTAGGATCTAAACTGCCTATGAGGGTTTAAGTTAATCGTAAGTTCTAACATGCAACTTACGGTAATTTCAGTCGTAATATCTTAACCCATTCCCACCAAGACTATTTTGACCCAAACTCTTTGAATACATCTACCGAAAGGGGACATTTATTAGAGAAATGGGAAAATTTAGAATTGTGTTTGTATTATATCTTACGCTGTGTTATATTTTGTTTTGTTGTATTGTATTGTATAGTTTCGTATGGCTTTGTATCGTATAGTATTTTGTTGTATTGTTGTTGGGGTTTTTTCATATTTTTTGTCTTGCAATATTTCTCCTTGTTTTGTTTTACGGCGTGTTTGTTCGTGTTTTATTCATTTCAATGTTTATCGGCGTGTTTTTGTTTTTGCTTGCTTTTTTCAGATTATTTTAGGTTAACCCATTTCCCTCATAGTGATGCCATTTGATGCCTCTGTAAAGAAACAAATATACTACTAGTATTTATCACAGTCGTTTCAAAAATACACAATTCTAACATTTCCCATTTGGAAGTAAATGCTCCATTCGGTTAACTTTATTCACAGCCTATAAGAGAATGGATTACAGGCAGTAAAGTATGTGAAAGGACGTACAAAATTCTAGATAAAGGTGCTCGCAATCACCGCAGAAGTATGAATAGCTTTTCTCAAAACGCAAAATAGATTTGTTCTGTATAAGCACAATATAGTGAGACGCGGCTTCTTATTTTCTATACCTATTCCAAATTTCAATGACTACTGAATATTTATGGACACAATAGTTATAGTGAAAAAAGATAGGTGGAACATTGTAGACATTTCAGAAACTAAGAAACCAGATTTATTACATTACAGCTGAGTCTACTCTGTTTGCAAATGCGTGAATAGGTGGTTATATGAAGGAATGGGTGAAATTATCTTAAATACAATCTATATTCCAAGTATCCATACACAGTGGTTATACTGGTAAAACCCATCAGTGTGGTGGGTGAGTTTGTTATGCTTTTGGACAATAAAAGAAATCCAGTTTACCCGTGTTCTGCATTATCATGAAGATACAAAATGTTGGACTACCACGTTGTACTCCTGTATGTATTTAGAATTTTACAGTCAAACTTGTTTTAATTGAACATAGTATAATTCAACACGGCAGTCGTAATAGGCAAGTGGTTGCTTAATGCAGGACAAATGTAATACAGAACGCTCCTATATTAAGCTCCTACCTACCTCGAAAGTCGAGAACTGGATTTCTGTTTTAATGACCTCTTGACCTATTCCTCCATAAATACGCCTTTCTATGCCTCTGTAAAAGTCACTTTTTGAAACCATTGTGATAAATAAAGCATTTGCTCCTAAGGAGCAAATGCGTTATTTATGACAATGGTTTCAGAACTACAAACTTCCATTATGTTTTCTTTTCTGTAGTTAATGCTCCTTTTCGGTAGATTTATTCAAAGAGGTTGGGTCTAAAAATAGCCTATGAGGTAATGGGTTAAGACAAGTGTTACTGTACATCACGACAAGGCAAGAAAATATTCACGAATGTAATTAGCATCAGTAATGCAAGAGATTTTCAACGAAACAAACTCGTTGACATTTATACTATAGTAATTAGGTTACGTGCTTGTTATATAGATGCTATTGTGTTCGTGTTGCCAATTAATTAATTAACCTTTAGCCTGCTGAGCAAATTATTTTTCGTTACTCGTTTACCTATTACATTTTCGAAATTCAAGCTATAATCAATTTGTCTACCAAAATACAATCAGGGTTTCAAACAGTTTGGAATCTGGTTAGACACCGAGTTATTCGGCGTCTCATCTAGGACAAAACTGTTTGCATAGGTATTCACTCATCCGTCCATAGCAGGCTAAAGGTTAAGAGTTACATTTAACCCTTTCCCTGTTCTATATTTAGGCCATTTTTAATACCTCCTGAATATTTATTAACAAAATAGTTATAAATAAATATGGAAGGTGGAACATTGTAGACATTTTAGAAAGTAAAGCAACAGATCTATCAACTTCTATAAGCAAACAGAGTAGACCCTGATCAGACGGCTCCTCTAGGAGCCGTCTGATCTGGGTCTTCTCTGTTTGCAAATGCGTGAAAGCACGATTGTATGAGAGAAAGGGTTAAATCCCTGTAAACCGGAATTCTAGTTGAAAAGAATTGGGTGACTTTCACCCTGCATTAAACTGCCACCTGTCTCTAAGACCGATAGGTATACTGACTTGAACTTCCGGTTTAGAAGGGTTTTATTACTGTATATAAACACGTCTTTCTTGAGGGATCAAATAAAAAAACGTTTGCCTAATGAAATATTACAAACTATTATCAACATGTCATCTAAACGTCATATACGTTATGATACATTCGACATGCCCATTACACTTGCAATGATATACATGTACATAAAACCCCAGAAGGCTTTGTCCACTTGCTTCATAAGCAATTATAACAGACCTTGTTAATTTGCAAAAAGAAAGAACCCAGATAAGGCGGTTTCAGTAGGAGCCGTCCGACAAGGTTCTGCTGTGTTTGATTATGACATTTTATAGATCTGATTAGAGCGGCCAACATAAGATGCGTAAATTTAAACATTTTCGAGAACATCTTTATTTTCCACCAAAACCCTAAACTGTGTCCACTCTTTAGAATCGTCTCTACGTCTAGCAGAGATTCTAAAAAGTGGTCACAATATATGGCTTGGTGTAGAAATGACGATTTTAGCATGTGGTTACGCACGTTTAACCCTTCCACCGCCGATGTCGCATAAATACACTACGACAAATAGTGCAGTCCCAGATCAGGCGCCGCCTTTTCAAGGTGGCGTCTGATCAGGGACTTCACTTTTTGTCTCAATCTCTAATTCTATACATGTGCTTTATTCCTATGACATTTGCATTTATTTGTACCCGCAATAGTACTGTGTGGAATATACCAAGACAAAATGGCGACGCCATGACGTCACCATGTTGTCTCGGCCATGCTGTCATTCATGTGACAGCCCTCTTATTAATCGTAAACGTGTAGGTCAATGCCTAGTGACCGAGGTTCCCTGAAGTTCATTTGTGGCTTAATGCCGGGCACTATCAATCAACAGCAAATCGTATGTGCATTTGTAAATGTCTAGGAGAATATTTTTCCTAGACAGTTTATTTTCGAGTATTTTGCTTAACATTATAAACAGGATTAAGCAACAAAATTGGCCCCTAGAATAAGGCTAGTATGAACAACAATATAATAAACAGTGAAACAAAGGAAAACAGACTAAACTGGTTGGTGGAAAACCATTAAGGCAAACTGAAGTGGACTTATGGATAGGATCAAGCACGCTTCACCTGGTTGGAGGTGGGGAGGTGGACGGACAAAAGAGACAATTGAAACTGACCTGTTCACTATAAAATCCGCCAAACACTGATGATAGATAAAGAAAGGACGCGTCGAAGTCTCGAAAAGGGTGAGCCCAATTCTGATTGGTCTAGACTGTAGACCACGCGTCATACTTCTATATTTGGCGGAGTAGACCCACTGCTATTGGTCAGTTAAACTAGGACGCATGATAAGTGCTGGTTACCAGTCCGAAAGGGATGGTTCCCAGTTCCAATCATGCAATCAAAACATGTGAGGTCTGGTAGACTGTGTTACATAATTATTATATAATGCCTCTCTGCAGGGAGGGAGCGGCGAGCTTGATCCTTGTCCAGTTTGCAACCCATACATAATTGTTATATAATGTGCGGGTCTAACCCTTATCTAGTACTATGCAGTCTATTGCGGTCACAAATTAATTTTTCTGGCCAGAAAAATGTTTATTTTGTACCCGCAATAGTACTGTGTGGAATATACCAAGACAAAATGGCGACGCCATGACGTCACCATGTTGTCTCGGCCATGCTGTCATTCATGTGACAGCCCTCTTATTAATCGTAAACGTGTAGGTCAATGCCTAGTGACCGAGGTTCCCTGAAGTTCATTTGTGGCTTAATGCCGGGCACTATCAATCAACAGCAAATCGTATGTGCATTTGTAAATGTCTAGGAGAATATTTTTCCTAGACAGTTTATTTTCGAGTATTTTGCTTAACATTATAAACAGGATTAAGCAACAAAATTGGCCCCTAGAATAAGGCAAACAGATGGGCCAATCGAAGGGAACCAGAGTCACTAGGCTATGATTACAAGAAACAAATTATGAGCGACAATTTTTGTTAAAATGCAATACCCATGGATATAGTGCGAACACCTATTCTGCAGGAAATTGTAGACTATTGGGGACAAGAATACTTGTTAAGGTTGCTTATAATGAAACAACTTGAATATGTTGCAAGATCCTGCAGAACAGTGTTGCACGGCCTATTTAGAGCTATTATTTATATGTTTGATAATATGAACATGAATATTTATTTATCTCGTTTCCTTACTGTACCAAATGATTTAACAAAACTTGGACTGCAGACGACAATTAGAAATTTGGCGCAAAAAGGGTAAAAATCTGTAGCTCTGTGATTATACAGTTTCGGCCAAGGCCACACATCCTGCGTTCGTATGTCATATTTTAAAAATTAAGCTAATTAATGTCAATAAAGTCATTAATTCGTACATGGATGTTCATCAATATCATAGGTAACCATTTCCCTGATGAATATTCATATACGAAATAATGACGCCATGAATATTAATAATTTTTATAATGGCTTATGAACACATGAGATTTTGGCTCACAGGGAAGAAGCTGTAAAATCATATCGATATTGCACTATAAGCAAACAGAGCAGACCCTGATCAGACGGCTCCTATAGGAGATTACATAATACGCTTACATAAGGGAAAGGGTTAAAGCGAGCGAGTGTACAAATGCGAATATCTTACCCATAAAACCGCCTTTGATTTGATGACTATCCATCATAAGAATGATGTCATTTTTAACCGAAATACCAATGCCTTCGGTGATTTTACGGCTTTCTGTCGTACTTTGTAATTACATGTAATTCTAAACAAAATATATCACGTTTGTGTTGCTGTCGTATCATGTTTATTTTCAACTCGTTGATTAAAATATGTCACATCACATAAGTCAACAGAAATGACGCAAAATAATTTATCACCAAAAATTCTCATACGTCAAGAGTACTTATTCAAATATCCCACAAAACATGAGTAAATATTCATTGACGGAAGTTTACCTAAACAATGGAGCTTTTTATATAGAAATTTTAAGATGAATTCTAAAATCAGTCCAGAAACAAACAGAGCAGACCGCGATCTAGGTCTCTCCCGTTTAGAAATGTCTCTCTATCAGGTAAAGAGTTGTATCATAGTTTTTCACATATGATATTTTGTTAACTGCATTCAAAATGAAATACCTTTTCCAGGTGGCAGTTTAACCTATTCCCTCGTAAGATAGTAATAGACCCAAAATATTTGAAAACCCGAATCTTTTAAAATTGCGAAGTGCTGAAACCATTGTGATAAAAAGGGCGTTTGCGCCTATGGAGCAAATGCTCTTTTTGTCGCAATGCTTTAAAAAGTGACTACAAAATGTGGTAATATGAGGAAATGGGTAAAATCGGTAATTAACCTTTAGTAAAACCATGTGGGTATAAACGACAGCTATGTCAAGTCTCAACAATAGAACCTCTAAATGGGGGTCATTTAATGAAAAAACACATATGCCAGTAAATGCAGGTGACTACTTAATGCAGAGCAAAAGTAATGCAGATAGTGATACAGCTTGGATACAGATGAGATGTTGAGTTACTCGGAATAATATCAGGATCAAAGTTGTTTGACACTCGGTTATTAGTTTCACAAAAGCTTGTTCAAATGCCAGTAGTCAAAATTTGCTCCGGATCCATATTTGAGCAGACACTATTTTTTACAGCGGAATAAAGGTTAACCCATTCCCTCATATTGATGCCTTTTGACGCCTCTGTAATAGTTATATTTTGAAATATTTGTGAAAATAGAGCATTTGCTCCATAGGAGCAAATTCTCTATTCATCACAATAGTTTCAAAACTACACATTTTATCACAATGCTTTCAAAGCTAAACAATTCTAAAATTTCATTATTCGTTAGTAAATGCTATTTTTCGGTAGCTTAATTTAAAAAAAAAGTTAGTTCTAAAAAGAGTCTAAGAGGGAATGAGTCAAAATTTCAAGAATAACACTTTTTTTCACCGCTGAAGATTTTACTGAATATTTTACAAAGGATCTAATGAAAATTTAACACTACTATCATCTATGTGAATGAAAGGTTTCTGTAGCCCAGCAAACTCTGGTTTTACTGTGCCGTTATCATGAAACGTAGCATTATTGTCAAATTTCGGGAAATTACGTTTCCCTTGATTCAAGAAATGGTCCGCCGGGATTAAATCATCCGGAGTATCCGAGCAGGGGCGACATCTACAAGACCTCGGGAGATTCAGATTGACCCGTATTTCGTTTGGAAATGAAATCACATCACCGTCCCAGCATTCAATAATGACGCCCCTATTGACGTAATCATCGGCGTCACAACACTGACAGAAGTGTTCTAGTTCCATCGGGGTCTCAGACGATGGTCGTGTATACGAAGTACAAGCTCCGGCACATGCAAACGCGATAAAGGCCCGCGGGGTGCAGCCCTCGCGTTGGATGACGATCCGAACAAGCTGGCGCCTACATACGTCACCGCTGGTTCCAGTTGTTAACAGCAAAAGGAAGAAACACTGGAGTAGGAACACGTGAAGACCTGGTACCAGTGATGCCATTTGTCTGAAAATAAACACAATAACCTGGTAACGAGAAACAGTGTAAATAATGCAGATCCAGATCAGAGTATCCAAATCGGCAGGCTCGAACCTCTTTTATGTCGAAGTAATTTGTATGGTCCCTGAAAGTTCGAGAAATTGAACTGTATGTGCGTGTGTTGGTTGGTTGGTTGATATGAAACATTCACACATTTCAATATTTTAAATTGCTATGAGACAGGAACCAGTATGTCATTTTTTTCTCAGACAATTTTGAAATAAACTAAGGGAAAACTGTAAAGCATTCACTTAATACTCATTTACTGAGGAAGGCAAAGCTATTTTATATGGATATAATGTATATAATGTTCAAAACTTGTTTTTATCAAGATTCAACATTTTTTATTGAGTTCAGCTGTATACAGTTTATTGTCATTTTAACAATATTCTAAACATATTAATAATGATGATAATAATAATAAAAAATGGTAATAATAATAATGGCAATAATTATAGTAATAATAATAATAAGTGTATAATGATAATAATAATTATAATAAAATGGTAATAACAATAATGATATATATAGCTTTATAGTTATAGTAATATAAATAATTATAATAATAGCAATAACAATAATGATAATGATAATAATAGTAATAATGATAATAATAATAATAACTATAATTTTATAATGATGATAATAATTATGATAATAATAAAAATGTTAAAAATAATAATGGTAATAATTATAGTAATAATGATGTTGATGATGATACTAATAACAATAATAACAATCATAATAATATTAATAATAATAAATGAATAGTTATAAATGTATTAATAATAGTATCAATAATGATAATGATAATAATAAAATGGTAATAATAATAAAATGGTAATAATGATAATAATAATGGTATTAATAATGTCACTGAAAGGGCTAAATGTGTAGTATGTCTCGAATTGTGCATTGAACTTTGATCAACTCCAGTTAAGCAACTGAACGAGTAACAGTACGAGGATCCGGACACTAGATACGCATATCCCACATGGACTTTAATTAATGCATCGAAAAAGACATTTAGTGCTTGACTTTTGGCTTGATGGAAATAGTATATGGTGTTTTCTGTTTGGTTTTCTCTGTCACTTTATATGCATGTTCCTATGTTAATTTATGATGCCTATAAATGTACATGTACATGGCTATCTCCCATGATGAGGAAATAAAGATGTGTCTGTCTGTCCCAATGGTAATAATGATAATAAATGAATAATTATAATGGTATTGATAATAGTATTAATAATTATAATAATAATAAAAATGGTAATGATAATAATCATTATAATAATAATAATAATTATTATTTTTATTATTTATTATTATCATGCTTATTATGATTATTATTTTAATTTTGATGATGATGATGATGATGATGATGATGATGATGATGATGATGATGATTATTATTATTATTATTATTATTATTTTGTTGTTGTTTTGCTGTTGTTGTTTTCACTATCATTATAATTTATTGAGATGTAGGAAAGATTCTAAGACACTCCTATTAATAAAACATCATAACTGTAAATAGTCTAGACTTCCATAAAACAGATATAATATTCATTTATTCAAGTTATGTACCATGTAAAATGTGAGGATGGAAGCTCTTCATTTGACTGAATATACGTAGGCTTAAAGTTTAGTTTAGTCTTTTAGATGAATAAAATATTTGGACGTGCTTAAACGTATTTGGTCTAGCAGTATAATAAGTCTTAATGTTCCCTAGTTGCAGTAAACATTTGAATATCCATAAAATACGATACTTGTCTTACCACGTTTTTATTAAAATAATTATATTTTAATCGTTCTCTATTGTAGCACCCTCTTTCTACACTTAGTGAAAGTTTTGTTACAAATGCCGTACTTGGTCTACTACTTATACAAACAAATATTCCTCAATTTAATAACTTCTATAGTAAATTAAGTGCCTGTATAGATACAAGAAAACCATTCCTGAATAAAACTATTATGTTTGGTATGAATTTGGTCAAAAACAACTTTCATTAACTACAGGCTGTTGTTCTTCCCAAGCATATTATCAACCAAAACTAAACTTTTCTTTTAAAACATGTCTGAATATTCACAGTAAGCTTGACCTGTTTGAATTTTGGAATAGTACATTTCACAATTCAGCGTTGAATGAGTTAACAACACGTCCATGGTCTTATTGCCATTGCAACAGTCATTCAAAGCACGCAAATACATAAATATTAATCAGAATATGTTTTATAATTTCATATCAACACGTGTATTTTTGCCAAAGCAGTAACTGTAGAATCAGACCTATAGTATGCCATGTGTACACAGAACAGATCACAAGAGCCGTCTGATCTAGATTTACTCTGTTTGCAAAGGCGCATGGAGTAAAATATCTACAAATACATGTACTTTATAAAGGAAATATTCCTCTCAGTACACAACATATTTACAAACATATTATTATATTATATTATATTCATAAACATACTGTATAACCTGTCTAAATGTGTACAAACAGCGGTATAATTATATGGCTATGGAAGGCAGGTTGTAGCTTAATGCAGGTCAAAAGTACTGCAGACAACCGGCTTGCTTTTTAAGATTCGTATGTTAAATAAATAAATGACCACTTAAGACAGTTTCTACTGCATTTAAATAACTTCAAATGAATACGTTCCAGCGGTCGTTCCAGAGGTTTCGATTTTGTATAACCCAAAACTTGTGAACCATAATCAAAATTGATTCAACAATACCATCACATAACCGTAATGAAATTTGAGAACTTTTTCGTACGTTTTAGTGATTGATAATAGAATGTTCATAGCTTAAAGTGCTTTACGATAAACGAACTGTTTATATTATACAACGACGTTTGTTTAATTAGAGCTTATATCTAAATAATCAAAGTAATTTAACAACGCAGTGTTTTAGTTCTTATGCACGTATTTTTCATAATCATACACATATTGTCCGTTTTCTAAAACTTACAATAAGACGGTCTGTTCCAATTACATAGGAACTCTTCAATTTACTTGTCAAATATATTTAATATTATCAACAAAACTGAATAGCCATTTACGCAATTAATATTCATGAATGAAATGACAGTTTCATGCATATGAATACGTGTATCTGTGGTAATTTTTAAAATGGCATATAAACTCATCACATATTTGCCGAAGCTGAAATGTAAAATCGGATCTATATTATTCCATACGTAAACATAGCAGACATTGATCAGACGGCTCGTATAGGATCTGGGCCTACTGTATTTGCAAATGCACAGAAAGACGAATTTATGGAGTACATTGGTAACAATAATTATAGTTGCCGCAATAATAATTGGTAACAATAATTATAAATGCCGCTGTTCATTAATTCTTTCAAAAAAAACTCAATACCCTCGACAAAAGTTCGAACCTGAAATTGTCCCCCTTGTCTCAAACACATTCATATATTGAAAAAGTATGAAACAGAATAAAATGTTTCACGCATGATTTAACAATATCATGCATGGAGCGTATGTATCTATTCGCCGAATCAAAATAGTAGTTAAAGTCGATAAAACACACTCACGTCTACATTATTGTTCAATATTAATACTTCATTGTAAAGAAAACACGACAGAATATTCATATACAGTAAAACCCCGATAGTTCAAACACTATACCAAGTATCATTATCGGCCTTTAGACAGGTGAAAGCTTAATGAATAACGCGATGTTTGCATGACTTTCAACCTGAATTAAGCAGCCAACTGGTGAAAGAGTTATCAATGCTTCATTACTAAACTTCAAACTATCGATTTCTTACTGGTATAAGACCACACCATCATCTGTAGATCAACCAATTATAAATGAAAAAGTAGTAAAGTCAAGCAGGAAAAGACACACACAAAACGCACCCACCATGAAAACCAAATTAAGCATCTGTTATAATACAAAGTTTTTCACTAAATTCAATTATTATTTTATAAATAATATCAATACATGCAAATAATTTACCCTCAGTTGGTTATAATTACTTAAAAAGTAATACCTCTACATTGTATTACGTAAGCTTTAATGGACCCCCTTATACGCAATAATATGGCTTAAAACTTAAAGAGTTACATATCTTCCATATATTTAAGATACTATTTTCTGTGTAGTTATAGAATAATATTTATTTGAACCGGTTTTTTTTAAAATTTAATATATCTGTAATATAATTATGTAAGCTAATGTTTTCTGTTCATTTACATGAAAATCAATATTTATGTAAAGAAGTTTTTATGATATATAAATATGCAATAAGATATATATTTGTAAAAGGCAGATAGTTTATATTAAACAAAATATTATTATTTTGTAAGTTTTTTTTATTTATAATTAATGTAAATCACTAAACAGAACATATTGTATATTAACTAGAATTAAATTCTTTTTACATACTACTTAAAGTAAGTATTTTATATACTTAATGACTGTATTGCTGAATATATTTTTACGAAATATATCCCTTTGAAATCAATGGGTTATGTTAAATAAATGTAATCCCTTTTACGGGAAAAATCTAGTTATTTTTCATTTATTTCAAGAAATATGAAAAAAATATACTCCATGACTCCTTCGAGATAATAAATTTCAGTACTTCTTGTTCTGGAAATTGAATACCGCTTAAGTCGGTGCTAGGGGACGCGTGAGCAGTGTTGCACTTTCAATTACTGTTCATGAACAGATTCAATAAAACCGAGTCTGCAATTTTCTCTTTTTGTGTTGCAAGTTTGTTCTCGGTGGATCACCTCCTGTCAGAATTTATATTAGACAGTCAAAATGTACATGTTATGTTATGTTTAACTTATAACTCTATCATTTTAAAGCATGTTCATGTCATATAACTACGATAATTGTTACACATTTATCCTATATATAGGAGGGTCAATATAAGCTTCCGTACACAATTGGATACATTATCTTTGAAGGGGAATAATATATCCATAAGGCAATTGCCTGGGTACGGAAGCTTATACTGACCCCCTTATATATACAATAAATGTGTAAAAATACCACATAGTTTTATGATATTAAACTCCTTTAAAACAATAATGTTATGTGTTGGGTATAACATAACACGTAATTGTTTTCTTTATTATATTCCGTCTTTAAAATTAATTAGTTCGTTTTTATTGAAATATATAGAAATAACTCGGGTTTTCTCATAAAATCAACACTATTTATTTAATATAGACTCACTCACTTCGATCTAGTATATGTTGCTTTAGATATGGCGGTGTTTCACCAAACCTTTATCATTTTGAAAACATAAGTTTTCCAATATGAATAACATATACGTTATAAAGATATTACAGAAGATACTTTTTTAATTTATATAAAAATAACATATAAATGAATAGCCCATTGCAGAATATATGATATAAATTTTCTACTGTTTACAATTTTATATATTAATGCCTATTTATAATTGACAAACATTATTTACATAAATATTATTTTCATATAACTGCTCAGAAAAACAATAACTTGATATATAAAATCATAAATTTCGATAAAGATAAATATTAATTATGATATAACTACACATAAAACATCACCTTATATATATCAATGATATATAACTCTTTAAAATTTTAGCCATATTATAACATATAAGGGGGTCCGTATAAGCTTCCGTACCTCGGAAATATCCTAATATATATAATAGTTCATAACGTTAAATACGTCGGCTACCAGTTCGCCAATCATATCAGCAGATTCAATAAAATCATGAATTAAAACAGAACTCGCGGTACAATATCTATTTTTCTTTAATTTCTCAATAGCATTTACATTTTCAAACGACATCGGTTCATCAAGTGCTAAAACCGTGGGAGTAATGTCATGGCAGTTATGTAACTTATTAAAAACATTAGCCGCTGGCATACTAGATTAGCTTAATACATAAACCATCTGGTACAAAACATCACAGAATTATATACAAACCTATGTTGTTTGAAGCGTCGTTTTGACTGAAGAAAATATTTCCAAAAGTATCTACGTTTAACAGCTAATCTGCTGCGGACATGTGGAAACGGTTTGGATCCAGATAAGATCTGACTCGGTGTCTGATTAGGATCCAAATTGTTTGACATTCTGATTATATTTTGGAAAGAAATGCAATATACATTAAACACTGAGGACCACATGTTCTACTATCAAACATTATTTAAATGCCTCTTCTTTTTCCGAATAATACATTTAATATCAAAGAAGAGATTACGCATCACATGAATGGGACTTATCATCTGAGGTTTATTGATCATTGAACCTAGATAACACCTCAATATACATTTCCACCTAGCGTCATAAAAAACTTGATCAAACTATTGATTTGGAATCACAGCAGTTTACCTTCAGTGTTATGTTTAATTTCTGGTTTAACTCGCTTCTGTAAATGTCGCTTTTTAGCTCGTCTGTTTCGAAGAAATCACGAACTATTGTCGTAACTCCGGCGTCCGCGTCATCGTTGTCGTTGTCGTCGTTGTCGTCGTCGTCCGAAATCTTAATATTGACCATAACTTCTTCAATTTTTCAATTACAACCTTCATTTTTGGTATGCATGTTCATCTTGACAATGACGACAGACGAGCGTTGCACCCTATTTATCACATTTGTTTAGAAAACTACACAATTCTAAAATTTCTTTAGCTCTGGTAAATCCTTCTTTTCTGTAGCTTGGGTCTAAAATAGTCTATGAAGGAATGGGTAAACCCATTCCCTCAGGCTATTTTTAGAATCAACCTCTTTGAATAATTCTACAGAACATTGGCATTTTATGAGAAAAGGGAATATTTTAGAAGTGCGTAGCCTTGAAATCATTGTGATAAATAGAACATTTTCTTCTGAGGAGCAAATGCTCAATTAAAGACAATGGTTTCAAGCGGTAATTGTTACAGAGGCGTCAAAGGGCGTCACTATGAGGGGAATGGGTTAAATAAAGGTCTACTTATTCATATATCGTTGAACAAGTACAAGTACATGTCTCACCAATGTATATATTGTATATACACGCATTTATACTTAATGTACTCATATCAGGCCTTTAGCCATACAATGATAAGTACAAAACAATGTCTTTGAAAAACTTGATTAATAACATAACACTCACAAAATAGATCTTGGCTAAAACAAGATTAAGATCTACACAACATAAATCTGATATTGAATGTGACAATGAAACGCTTGTATTATCTGTATTTGTATGTTTGTATTTATGGTGATGAGCTGTAATGCTTAAACAAATCCTCTACAATTAAATAAAAGGTAGTATTTTCTAGTTCAGTGTTCGCGGTGTATATAATTCTATTAACCCTTGTTGTGCTGAAAAAATCTTATGTCTGCCCAAACTATGAACATCCTTAAGTAATTACTTAGCTAAGCCTGTTACTTAAAAATTATACAAGAGCATAACTTTTCATAAATTAGTGTTTATTTTGTAAAGCAAATTGTAAGACGATTGCTTAATTGTTATTTTAAGAATAAGTATTGTATTTGATAATAACTGAAGGTGATATGAATCAAAAACAAAATTTAAGAATTTGTAACAGACTTAAGACAAACAAATTCATTTTGGGTTTAATTAGATGTTTCATGCAAAAACTGTCATAAATATATAACAAAATGTCTGTCAGGATTCTGTTTAGATAAAATTCTGTAACTTATCTTCTCTATATACGCGTGTAATACGCCTAATAATAAGTTAAGCCTGATATTAAGTAATTACTTAAGAATATTCGTGACACTTTTTCAGTTTTTACTGTACCTCTGATTCGTACATATGTTTGAGAAACTGCTAACCAAGTGCCAAACAGCTTGGAGTCTGTAACTCGGCATCTCATCTGGACACAAGCTGTTTGCTAATGCGAGTCAGGTCGCACTTAGCATGACAAGGGTTATCCCTTTCCTTTATGTGAGCGCATTTCGACGCATCTGCAAACATAGTAGATCCAGATCAGACGGCTCCTATAGGAGCCGTCAGATCAGGGTCTGCTATGTTTGCTAATGGTGTAATATATATCTGATTTTACAGCTTCTGCCTGAGCCAATATGTCCCGTGTTCATATGCAATTATAAAAAATAATCTAATTCATATTCATGACGTCATTATTTCCTTCATGAATATACAACAGGGAAAGGGTTAAACAATGCAAAGAAACTATCGGTTTGTATCTAAATTATTAAATATTATCTATATTCAAATCGGTTCCGTACACTGCAAATACATCCAGTGCCCATCAACTGTCCAGACCAGTTCGAGTAAGTTATATATTTAAACGAGATGTTGAGATTAAATGAAACGTGGTCATTACAATTTCCTTTTAAATTTGAATGAGATTATAATCTCAATTATACTTTGCTGAAAACATTTCAATGTTAGTTAGTGGCTGTATATTTCCACTATAAGATACATTAAACAGTAATTTTCAGAATTAAAACAGACAACACACTGTGTAAGATTATTTTAAAACATCATTAATAAATTTGATTGTATTTTTCCCTAATCAAAATTATTTCCACCACTACCCTTAACATCTCTACCAAAGGTTGTTTATTTTGCCAGGCAAAGATTTGCATGACATTCATTCGTCTTACCACATTCCCTTAAATTGACGCCTTTTGACGTCTGAAAAAGTCATTTTTGAAACCATTGCGATAAACAAAGCATTTGCGCAATAGGGACAAATGCTCTATTTATCAAAATTGGTTTCAAAACAACACAATTCTAGTTCCGTTTTCTCTAGTAAATGCTCCTTTTCTGTAGATTTATTCAAAGAGGCTGGGTCTAAAATAACCTCGAAGGCAATGAGTTAATTGGGAAATAATAGTATGAATCTTTCAATATATTTTTGTTGTATCTTCTGAACAATAATTAATTTGTACATTCGACTTGTTGCGTGTACCTTTCTCATATAAAAAGATATGAGATATAGATATATAAAATATCTTTGCATTGGCATTGTATTTCGCATGTGTTTAAAAACCATGAAACAAGAATTGTAATATAACAACAGAGTTAATATGGAACACTGATTAACCCGGCGTCTCATCAAGATCCCAGTGGTTAAAATTCTAATTGCTTTATTTTGAAGAGCAATAAAAGTAAAAGTAACTTTAAGCAATGACGCTGACCAGAAAGTTTTTTCGTGTTCAAATGTTTCCCTTACCACACGCACACAATGTCTCTACTAAACATGTATAGTAACTATTTCTAAATCGATCACACTACAGAAGTCTACTTCTGGACTTTTAACCATTTCCCTATTCTAAATTCTGAATGTAGGAGATCCTTCGAAAGCAAAAGCAGTCATGCAAAAACAGAAAATTGCAGACTCGGTTTTATTGAGTCTGTTCATGAGCAGTAATTAAAAGTACAACACTACTCACACCCACTAGCACCGGCTTAAGCGGTATTCAATTTTCAAAACAAATAACATCGAAACAAATAATCCCGAAGGATCAGAAAGTATAACAACACTGAGACATACGGTGCGAGTTTGTTCCAAATTCCAATACCTACTGAATATTCATGGTTAAAATGCAATATGGGAGGTGGAGCATTGTAGCCATTATAAAAATTAAATAAAGAGATTTATCAAATTCCATTAGCAAACAGAGTAGACCCTGATCAGACGGCTCCTATAGGTATAAGTTACTGAAGGAAATAAAATATATCTATCTAAGCGTAGTTTTCCAAATATATATATTTGCACGATATGGGCAAAACATTGATTATCCATGCAAATAGTTTGGATTCAGATGAGACACCGTATCTTGCGGCGTCTCATCAGGATCGAAACTTCTTGACACTTTGATCATATATTTGCAAAACTGTAACTGCATTTTGATTTAAGAACTGAAGTAGAAGACAATTGTTGCAGACGAAATATTACTTGAAAAGAAGTTAGTAGGGCTGTAGACAACACATTGTGCAAGATTATTTTAAAACATAATTAACCATTTCACTTTCTAACAAACAAGCATTATTTCTCGGTCAAATCCTTCATTGTTGCAACTTGTTAAAATCGCCCCAGATGGGCAATTCTAAAATACAACAAGATAGAATATGGCGGAGAAATATCAAACGTATTTAAATTAGATTGTTATCTATTAAGTTTAGTTTAAGCATATTTTATTTCATAAATGTACATACTATACAATTACACATTGCAATAATTGATAACGATACGATAATAAACTTATAACGAACAGCGGGTGTTTAGTGCTCCTGTGGCGGCCGTAAAAAGTCGCCCGTACTTCATTCTCAGTAGTGTTATATTGCCTAGTCCTTAGGGATCATTAGTGTCAATGCTTTTAGTTACGAAAATTGAATACCGCTTAAGCCGGTGCTAGGAGGCGCGAGTAGTGGTGCACTTTTAATATGTAACCGAGTCTGCTTTTGATTTCTAGGGATCTCCTACTTTCAGAAATATCCCTTAACGTCTCTAGACTGCTAACCAATAGCCATCTGCCATACATATGTCAACTATTTAAACACAAACCCTTTACTCAATGAATATTCATGTAAGAAATAATGATATCATGAATATTAATCATATAGAGTGTTGTTATAGCACATGGACACAGGAAACTTTAGCTATGACAGAAACTATGGAATGATCTCTATGTTGCATCATAAGCAAAAATAGCAGACCCTGATCAGACGGCTCCTAAAGGAGCCGTGTTATCTAGATCTACTCTGTTTGCAAAGGTGTAGAAAGGCGTGTTATGGAGTAAATGGTATTTAACTATTTTCCTGTTAAATTGTCATGAAAGAAATCATGACATCATGAATATTTATTTTATAATGGCACATCTACCAAGATATAGTTGGTATTGGTAGACTCTGTAGAATCAGGTCTATTATAATTTCATAAGCAAACCGAGCAGACCCTTATCAATCAGCTGCTATATACTATATGTCTGATATGGGTCTACTCTGTTTGCAAATATTTGCAAATGTGTGACTGTTTTATATGAAGCAGCCTGAAGTGATAAGCTTTACAACAAGCGCGCATTTTGAATAACATCATAATACATGGTGTTACTTGGTTCATTTATCATAATGAAGATTTTCGATTTGAACTTATACCGAAAAATGCCCATGTGCTTCGAAAAAAAACCCGCTATCGTTGATATTTATCAATTTTTGTTGTACAACAAAATATCGACTCTATATAAAACTAAAACTCAACCAGAAAAAAATACTAATACTTCAGCGAATAACGACGGGATCTTCAATATTAAACACATGGAACTTTTGTCTTATTCATTGTTTTAGCAGTCCGTTTTCTAGTGATCTTTTTCCTTTCAGCAAATAAACAAATTATGTATGTAATTTTAGGCATTTTTTAAAACGCGTTGAAAAATCATTGAAGGATGGCAGTCATGCAGAAAACACAATTGGGCGCAGATAATCAGTGTAGCGAGGCTTTTCTGTATTATCAGTTATGCTACATGGTACAATACGATAACTTATATATTGAATATGAATTGAAGCAATTGTGAATATGTTTTGGCAAATAATAATGTTATGGTCTTTTTATTGTTCATGCCTGCATTTCAATAATAAATAATCGTGCATGTTTGTTTACTAATATTTGGAACTTAAAGACACATTATGATTCAAATGATGTTTCTCCTCTTTGATGTGAGACTAAATGCTTCGATGGAGACGAGATGCCTTAATTGGCAACACCTTAATTCGCAACGTCGTAATTGGCAATATCTTAATTGGAAACACTTTCAGAGCATAAGATAAACATGCATTTTATTTCATTTATTCGTGCGTACGTATCTTATATGGATATCTGACTTTGACAACACCGGCAATGCAAGTCGTTTAGTTTAAACATACAGTACATGTATAATATTGATCACAAATTTAGAAAATAACTTGAAATAATAATAAATAATAATGATAATAATAGTGATAATAATGATAATGATATAATAATAATAATGATAAAATAAATGACTTGCAAAGTAAATAGCTGTTAATAATCAGTACAAACAAGTGATGAAATAATTTGAAATAAAAGCGGTATACTAACAAAACATTATATATCAATCCCTTGTTCAGCTACTCGCTACATTTATCTTTATGTGACGCCGAGAAACTATGCGTCCCATTAGGACCTACAGTACTGTTGAAACTGTCCTAAGTGGACATTCATTTACTGAAAATAGGAGTCTTAGTGAAGGGCAAAAGTAATAGGAGTGTTTTGCATTACTTCTCACTTGCATTTGGGTTTGTTGTTTAGGCAGGGCAAAAGTAATACAGAAATCTCCTACAGACCTGCATTAAGCTACCACCTGACTAACATACCCATGATTAGACCTCTTATTGATTGCCCATAATACATGTTCTACAGTATTTATCATTCTGTCTATACTTTTCGGATAAAGTAAGTGAAGAGAAATCAATTTTAAAAATAACATAACAGGAATTATATATCATTTGTTAGTCACTAAGAAATGTCAAAATTAAATGTAATATTATCGAATGAACAATCAATGTTTTATAAAACTGCAATCGCAAAGCATAGCTATATTTAAATATAAACGCAAAACAGTATCGAATACGTGCGTGGAATATTGCTTTAAATCGGTATAAATAGCAAACACTCATTATCTTCTTACCTTGTCATTTTAAGAACTTATTCCAATAAAAATAAATAATAACGAAATCAAACTTTGTTAAACATTTCTTACATGGTTAAACATAAATATGCCAGCGCTTAACCAAGAGAACCGGCTCTTTAATAAAAGCCGTGCCTTGACACTATGACTCGGGAAAATCCAATAGTAGATTGCATTTCCATTCGAAGTGATGCAAACCTTGGATATAATGGTCAAGCTAAAAACAAATCCTCAACCCCCTAATTATCCCTTTCTCTCATTTAGACGCTTTTCTTGCAAACAGAGTAGACCCAGATCAGACGGATCCTATAGGAGCCGTCTGACCAGGGTCTGCTCTGTTTGTCAGTCGAATTTAACGGATTTATTTCTTTACTTTCTAAAATAGCTACTATGTTCCACCTTCCATATTTCATTATAACTATTTTTTCCATGAATATTCAGTAGGTATTGAACTTTTGAATAAACGTAAATCAGACAAAGAGGTTATAATAAGTATTCAATCAGAACAATTTAGGCAAAGCTGCAGACCTAGATCAAATGGTGCTTGAAAGAACCGACTGATCAGGGGCTTCAGTATTTACAAGTATTTCAGTTGTGGTTGAAGTTACAATATGGTCCGAAATTCACGTACTCAGTCGCACAAACTGATGGGGAGGGATATGGGGTGTCCGATTACTTCATGGACACTTTGCGATATAGTAACGGATTGGTACTGTGACCGCATAATATACTACTTATATATACGTCTGCAAAAACAGACGTTTGCTTAATACAGGGCAAAAGTAATACAAACAGCTCTTATAGTCGTGTATGAAGCTATCAACTGTTTTAAAAATCATGCATAATATTTCTTTTGACTAGTCCGTACAGTTTCATAAGGCCTTCAAGGCCATGTTTCATTTATGAAATGTATACTTTTCTATTTCTATTTGTTTTTCTCTTTCTGTTAGTAATGAAGGAGAATGACAAGAGAAATTTGGATACTTTGTGTAAATACGTACATGTATTGCAGTAATCCTAAAGTGTGTAAGAGGCAAACATCGGAGTTTAATGTTGCAAAATAACTCAAAACCATCGGAGTTTAATGTTGGAAAATAACTCAAAACCATGTTCATGAACATTTTCACCCATTCCCTCATATTGACGCCTTTTGACGCATCTGTAATAGTCACTTTTTTAAACCAGTATGATAAAAAGAGCATTTGCTCCATGGAAGCAAATACTCTATTTATCACAATAGTTCCAAAACTACACAATTCTAACCTTATTCTTTTCTCTCTCTCTCGGTAGATTTATTCAAAGAGGCTTGATCTAAAATAATCTATGAGGGGATGGGTTAACCATGCCTAAACATGTATTTTACCAATAAAATTAAAGACTTTATAATTATCTCTATATTGATATTAGACTCGTCCTCCTTTTCAACCTGGGGCATATATGAACTGTTATTTGCAAACTGTGTAGACCTAGATCGAACTGTAATTAAGGAGTTTGTAAGTTAGAGAGGAACTTAGGGAAGTAATAACAAAAAAAGAACTTGTCACAAGACCCGAAGGTAGTTGTGGTTAATGTTTTGATTTCTAGCCTTAATCCTGCTGATCGCGATCGAAAGGTGCATACTGACAGTCTGGATCCAGATACGACGCCGAACAACTTGTCGTCCGAGCAGGATCCACACTGTTAGAAACCTGCAACTATTCCCTACAACTATTTCAAGGAATTACAATGGGTTATGTAACCCTTATATTTATGCAGACGAAAATTTCTTCCAGCAGCATAGAGGTTAATTTTATTTTATTATTGTACTTGTATATATGGAAATTCTTGTGTACATGTAATAAGTAATATATCTGCTTGATGATGAACATGTCATTGCTAGATCGTATAATTTATGACTATCGTCCGTTCACTTGCTTATCCGATTACAATCAAATTTGCAAAATTGTCTAAAAATAGTTCAACTAGCAGTCCTAATACACTCAATTAGCTCTGCTGGGTGTCCTACTTTTAGCAAACACATTTTGTTACCCTCAATCTTCCCCATGGAACCAAGTATTATTACCAGTCAGAGTAAATCCTTGGAATTTGATTGGTCAGTTTGCCAAAAACTGCCGGGGTGTACAAGACCGTATTCTTCGGCTTCCACGGAAAATACAGAATTCAAATATTTGACGCGTGACGTTATTCGTTTTGTTTTTGTTTTTAGCGTCGATTCGAAATATGATATCGTCCTTACTCCATTAATTCTGGACGGATTATGACCAAATAATCGATAATAAACGTAAAAGACTGTTCCTCATATGTTCCTCAATTTGACACTATCAACTTCTCAGTACAACGTGTAATCGTTTAAACACAAGATTTTATGTTTACAAGTGAAGTTTGAATTCCTCTTTCGGGATTGCTTTGAGACGACGTCGTATTTGCTCTTTGATGACGTCATGTTTTCCTTGTCATGTCGTCATATAACTAGAGATCTAATGTCAGAAAAATAAGAGTTGTTCGTTTCTAAATTAGGTAATTCGGATCTCTGACTGGTAATAAATTCGTTACACGGTAATTCAATTCTAAGAGTGTACGGGCTGGTATGACCGGGTTAGATCAAATATTTCCTTTGGCTAACGCCTCAGGAAATACGGGATCTAACCCGGTCATACCAGCCCGTACACCCTGCCAAATAACCGTGTAACTAGATCTAATAATACACTCCATACTGTATTATTATTTTGTATTGTGTTAATTTCTCATTTTTACATCCTGTATGTAATGAGAATAAAATGTAATAGCTGTAGTTGTAGCAATATAACAGGCAAAAATAATTGAAGCAGAACACAAGAGTATATAAAACAAGAGAGAAAGTCATTAGAAAAATATATAAGTGAACCATTTACTCCATAAATACGCCTCTCCACGCCTTTGCAAATAGAGTAGACCCAGATCAGACGGCTCCTGTAGGGGCCGTCCGGCCAGATTCTGCTCTGTTTTATTATTATGTAATATATATATGGTTTTACAGTTTCTGCCATGGCCATACATTCCTGTTATAATAATTATTCTACTCAATATTCAAGATGTTATTATTTGTTACACGAATGCACATGGAGTGAAAAGTTAAAACATTAAACAAAGATTGGATAAAAACACGAGTACATAAACAAACGAACAAAACCACTTGGGTTCAGGAAATACAGCATATAGCATTTGCAGGCTGGGTCCACCCAGGTGTGGATTAGCCTAGTGCTTTACTTGCCTTATGCCATTCCACACCAGAGCAGCCTCAAAACTGAACGACGTTTTGCTATGTTGAAACACTCACTGTTGGGATCCAAACTGTATAGTTATACTGGAAAGAAAAGTACAGTAAAATCCCTCTAATGCGACCACTTAATGAATAAACATGTGTATTTTTATAAGCAGGTGGTTGCTTGATGCAGGACAAAAGTGATACAAAAAGCTCCTCTAGGAGCTACCACCTGCATCTAGCACCCAGCATTATACCTCTTTTAGGTGGTCGCATAAGCGGAGTTTTACTGTACGAAGTTCTAAGTCTAGCAATATCATGTACGTACGGTACGGTAGAAATATCCCGAAAAGCTATATGAATATTCACGTAAGATATAATCACATCATGCATATTAATTAGATTAATTGTTATAATAAAATATGTAAGGTACAAGACCCAATGTTATAAAACTTCAGAGTCTGAGTCTGAGCTCAGAATCTGACCAATCGGATGCTTGAGAATGATCTCAGACTCAAGCTAAAAGTTTTATAACCTCGGGGCCAGGAATGTTATCCTCAAGGCAGAAACTGTAGAATCATATTTATATTGTATCATAAGCAAACAGACCAGACTCTAAATGAGCCATCTGATTTGAGTGCAGAGGCGTAGAAATGCGTACTTATGGGGCATAGCGTTAAGGATTATTCCTCTTATTCTGCACAAGTGAAAAGTTGACATACTTGCACTGGTTTAAAGTTGCTTATAATCTGAAGAGAACCGTTGAAAGTTATATTCAAGGCCCAGTGTTTCAGTTTCTCCAATTTATCTGTATCGGATCGGCTGCGGTAATGCCATACAAGGGGACAGTCATTGAAATGCGATCTAAGATATCTCGTAGGTGCTCTATTCTGCAAATGTAAACTAAACATTCAGTTGTATAGCGACCTTCTTGCATGTATTACCTGTATAGGTGCTAAAATTGAATATCAAATCGAGGTTTTACATGTTCCTCAAAATCCATAGCATTATTACATGTATCTGCACTATGTACAATGTGTTTGTATTTTGCCCTAACCAATGATTTGAAACATTTCTGGGTTTGTCTCCATCTAGTTTATTCTAAGCCGCACAATTAGGCTCTCGCTTCGGGTTCCAAAACGCTTGTAAGGACAGATGGACCCGTATGATCAGATGATAGAGTACATGTATTATCATCAGCATATGTGTACAGTAAAACCCCTCTAACCAGGGTCCATGCTTATAAAACTTTTAGTTGAGTCTGAGTTCGTTCTCAAGTTTTTGATTGGTCAGATTTGAGCCTTTGGCTCAAATCTGACCAATCAAAAGCTTAAGAACTCAAATCTGACCAATCAAAAGCCAGGACGTTAAGATTAGTACCAGTACCGCTCTTACAGACAGGTGGCAGCTTAATGTAGGTTGCACTTCAGGACATTTAAGTAAAGAAATATAACTATCAAAATCCATTAGCAAACAGAGCAGGCCCTGATCAGACGGCTCCTATAGGATCCGTCTGATCTGGGTCTACTCCGTTTGCAAATGCGTAAAAAGACATTTATATTAAGGAAGTGGTTAAAACACTGGAATAACTTGAGCTAATTTAAGATTTTCAAGAATGGTTGAGGTTGACATCATTTCATTAATTACAGGCAGGAGAGAGAGATTGTGTTGCAGATTTCAAGATATTTAGTGGCATTAGGTCAATCCCGGTAACTTTCGTTACATACAATTCCTGTAGATATCTATTTACGTGTTCGTATTTGACGGGTATGAAATTTAAAGAAATATCTGTACCATTGATTTCAGCATTTGTTTTACAGATACATTTGCATAACCGATTAATGCCAATGGTTTATACGAGCGTAGACGCGACTCTTCAACATGTAAATTAGAGATCCAAAATTTATATTGAATGAGTAAATACTACATGAATAAAGAGAATTAGGATAGTGTTAGTTAATAGGAAACTGAAATTTACTTGACGTATATTCATGTAAGATGTAATAACATCAGGAATATTCATTGGCTGACTTTTTATATTGGCATATGAATAAATTATATCTTTTACCATGACAGAATCTGTAGAATCAGATATATACATCTCCATACGCAAACATAGTAGACTCTAATCAGACAGTTCATACTGTTTGTAAAATGTGCGAAATAGCGCCTCCATCATGTAAAAGGTTAAAACCTTGAATGCCACGGTGTGTTTAGCAGAATGTTCATCAATGATCGTTGTATGTGGCAATCGGTGACATTTAGTCACCATTGTTAACAGCTCTTGGGTCTCGGCTTACGGTAGATTATACGAGCTAAATGTAATTTACGACAATAGCTACTGATCGCATATCCGAAAATCGATTGTTCGAGCACTACATATTATTATCGATTGTTAAGACAGGTGGCAGCTTAACCCTTTCCCTGTTCTACATTTATTCCAAATTTCATTACCTACTGAATATTCATGGGCAAAATAGTTATATTGAAATATGGAAGGTGGAATGTTGTAGACATTTTAGAAAGCAAAGAAACAAAACTATCGAAATCTATTAGCAATCAGAGCAGACCCTGATCAGACGGCTCTTCTAGGAGCCGTTTGATCTGGGTCTATTCTGTTTGCAAATGCGTGAAAACACGTTTGTATGAGGGAAAGGGTTAATGCGTGGTGAAAGCCATTCAGAAAGCTCCTCTAGGTGCTTTCTGCATGACTTTCACCATGCATTAAGCAGCCATCTGCCTAAAAGGGTCTAAATTCTTCTATACAGAAAGTTCGAATAATCAAGATTTTATTGTATCCTATTGTGATCTATGGCATTGTCTTACAGAAGATCGTACGAGCTAATTCTAATTTACGCCAATCGCTACCGCTCGCACGTCCGAAATATTCTGTTGTGCAAACGTATATGCCTACGTCGTACGGCGATTTCAACTGGAAATTTCCATCATCGTAATTATGTAAGTACGAAAGAAATTTTCAGACCTAAGATCTTTCCTAAAATCTACTCAAGAGTTTGCATTAATCGTTAACCCATTCTCTTATATTGACGACTTTGACGACTCAGTAAAAGTCACTTTGTGAAACCATTGTGATAAATAGAGCATTTGCTCCTATAGGAGCAAATGCTCTATTTATCACAATGGTTTCAAGCTAAACATTTTTTTTTAAAAAGTTCATTTTCTCTAGTTAATGCTCCTTTTCTGTATATTTATTCAAAGAGGTTCTATCTTAAATAGCCTATGCGGTAAAGGGTTAATAAAGATTTTTCCTACAGCCTATTTCGGCAGTTTGTATTTAACATTAATGACTTGTAACGTCAGTAAATAAAGACATCTGATATGTTTTGCCGACAAACATTTCTCTTCGGTAGGTACAACTATTGCCAATTGATATTAGATGTAAAAACAATATTGAAATTTTCACGTCATCACTCCAAATGACGTAAAGATAATTATCACTTACCTCACGGTATTTTGTAAGCGTTTATTAATAATATTTACCTTCAGTCTGCGCGTGTGTGAATCGTTATTATGTTCGCAACCAGTTTGGATTCTCGTATCATCAGATTACAGTGTGAAAATGGAAAAGTGGAATATTTTGCTATCAAACAAACTGCTAATTTCTTTAACCCATTCCCTCATATTGACGACTTTTGACGATTTTGTAAAAGTCACTTTGTGAAACCATTGTGATAAATAGAGCATTTGCTCCTATAGGAGCAAATGCTCTATTTATCACAATGGTTTCAAATTACAAAATTCTAAAATCTTCCTTTTCTCTAGTTAATGCTCCTGTCGGGTTCAAAGATTCAAAGATGTTGTATCTAAAAATAGCCTATACGGTAAAGGGTTAACGTGCATGATAGCAACGCATTTTCACACATAGGAACCTTCATAAAGTAATATAATTTAGGTCCATTGTGTCTTGTATATTCATGAGATAAAGGATTTAAACAGTGTTTACTGTATCCAAATGTACCATAACCTCGTCCTTCATATAAATATAATCTGAAAATGGGTGATCCTTCGAAAGCAAAAGTAGAAATGCAAAACGAGAAAATTGCAGACTCGGTTTTATTGAGTCTGTTCATGAGTAGTAATTAAAAGTGCAACACTACTCACGCCCCCTAGCACCGGCTAAAGCAGTATTCAATTTTCAAAACTAATAACATCAAAGCTTATGATCCCGAAGGACCAGAAAATATAACAACACTGAGAATGAAGAAAGGGGCGACTTTTTACGGCCGCCACACAAGCACTTAACACCTGCTGTGGTGAAGTACATATAATATGAAAATGGGTAATCCTTCGAAAGCAAAAGTAGAAATGCAAAACGAGAAAATTGCAGACTCGGTTTTATTGAGTCTGTTCATGAGTAGTAATTAAAAGTAATCAGTGATCAGGGTCTGCTATGTTTGCTTATGGTATGATATTGATCCGATTATACAGTTTCTGCATTAACCAAGTTATCTTGTGTACATATGGAATCATAAACAATTTAGTTAATAAATATTCATACGTCATTATTTCTTTCATGAATATTTAACAGGCAAATGGAGTAATCAACTAACCCAAAGTCACAATCAATAAATACCTGTGAACTATTCGTACCAGTAGGATTATTGTACGTCAAACGACAAGGGTGATATATCTAATTAGAAATCGGATCGACTATTTCGTTGAAGTGCGAAACAATATGTTCTTGTTTAGGTATTGAAATGTTTACCCCCGGAAAAGTGGTTGGTCTGTATAAGACTCATTTCTAGGAATTACAGAACGCACCCTGTTGTGGTATGAAGAGGTGAGGTATTTTCACTATTTTACATATGTATGTTTTCCATTATTAACCCATTCCCTCATATTGACGAACGACTTTTGACGACTCTGTAAAAGTCACTTTGTGAAACCATTGTGATAAATAGAGCATTTGCTCCTATAGGAGCAAATGCTCTATTTATAACAATGGTTTCAAACTACAAAATTCTAAAACTTTCCTTTTCATTTGTTAATGCTCATTTTGGGTAGATTCATTCAAAGAAATTGTATCTAAAAATAGCCTATGAGGTAAAGGGTTTTAACATAGTAAATGTCGCTGATTCTAACAAATGACATTATGGTAGCAAAACCATTATACTGATATATGATTTGTATGATTTTTCAATTACGAATATACGGAAAGCAAGCTGAGCGTTAAGCGCTATATTCTGTCTATTTTTTTAATCAACCAACACGAAAAGTTGTACATATATTTGTATCATTAAAATAATGTCAACAGTTTGTACATATTCAGATAAATATTAATGAATATTGCTAAATCATTTAAAATCGCCGATATTTTAACCCGTTCCCTCATATAAGCGCCTTTTCAAGCATTTGCAAACAGAATGGACCCAGATCAGACGGTTCCTTTAGGAGCCGCCTGATCAGGGTCTGCTCGGTTTGCTTATGGAATTATATAGATGTCATTCTAGGTAAAAATATTCTGTATTCATGTACCACACCTTACTCCACTATAGAAATTCAGTTAATAAATATTCATGATGTCATTATTTCCGACATGAATTTTCAACAGGCAACGGGTTAATAGATGGAAAACTTCATGAATTACACGGCAATCAACAGACATGTTCGGTCAATTTCTATGTAGAAAATGAACACTGAATATTATTTGGGGCATAACAACAAATGCCTGACGTGTGGCTGTCGAAAGACTGTCCTTTGTGATTTAGCCTCAAAGTTAAACATATGTTTGGTTAATTCTCAAGCATCTGTTTGGTCAGAAGTTTTATAACCCCGTGGTATGAAATCGTATTTTTGGCACACCTATATTTTAATATTTGACTGTAAAATTATATAAGCGAACTGATAGAATGCCCAGATCTTGTGAACTAAATAAACAGAGATACAAATAAAGGTGCGTACCCAAATTCCAACATCGTCATTTCTCCACCAAACGTTATACTGTGACCACTCTTTAGAATCGTCTCTTCGAGACGATTCCAAAGAGTGGTCACAGTATAGTGTTTCATGGAGAAATAACCAAACTATTCTTTAAAATGTTTAAATTTACGCATCTTATCTGGACTTCTGATTAATATACATAAATTTTCTCGATAGACGATGACAGTTTTAATTGCTACGGACACTTCAGAAAAATGTCATACAATGCAATTTCCAACTTTTTCCAACATTTTGCTTTATGTAATTTAATTTGGCCTTGGAATTTCTACGCATATTTTACTGTATCCTGTATCCAAACTGTTTGATACTTTGGTCGTGTTCTTAAAACATGCAATATTAATCAATTTTGAAAACTGAAGTGGTGACATTTTCTACTAACAATAAATTACTCAGCAGACTGAAGTTAAACACGTAGTTGGTACCATTTCAATGTGGCAATTGCAGTCAATACGACGAATCTGTCGCTTAACATCGTTTCAATGTGACAATTATACCCAACACGACGACTATGTAGTCTGAAATCATTTCAGTGTGGCAATAACAGTCAACTCTGTCGCTTGTGTTTTATTGATAAACTCATATAACAGATATAAATTGTTTGTTTCAATTCTTAAAGTGTGGGCACCAAGTATTTAATTAAGACATTTGCAAACAGTGTAGGCCTAGACTGGCCAGAGGGCTCTTCGGGTAGCCCTCTGATCAGGATATGTATTTTTGTAATACAAAACCATTTTCGTCAGTGAAAAATATCGATACAACTTTTTGTTTAATTAATATTCTGAAGGGGAGGAATCAGTTTAAATTATTCAGCAGGTTAGGACTTAGCTCTTTCATGTTCTATGTTTATTCCAAATTTCAATACCTACTGAATATTCATGGGCAAAATAGTTAAAAAGAAATGTGGAAAGTGTAACATTGTAGCCATTTTTAGAAAGTATAAACATGGATCTATCAAATCCCATCAGCAAACAGAGCAGACCCTTTTCAAACGACTCCTAAAGGAGCCGTCTGATCTGGGTCTACTCTGTTTGCAAACGCGTGAAAACACGTTTGTATGAGGGAAAGGGTTAATCACAAATAATGGTTGCTCTTTTTATAAAAAACTGCACCCCTTGTGGTCTGTTGGAGTTCTCCGAAATCATCAAATGATGGTTCATTCATAGTAACTGAATGAACCTTGCATTAATAAACCTTTCCTTTGTCTTATATTTAACCCCTATTAAGCATAAACACTAATATGAGTTCAAATTCCGATACGAAGCAAGGTCTACCTACTTGTCATTCATTTAAGCGTTTTGAGAAACTACTGACCGAGTGTCAAACAGCTTGGATATTCATGAGACGCCGAGTTTTTGGCACCTCATCTGGATCCAATGTGTTTCCGAATGACGGTTATGTCGCAATCGGGAGGATAAGGTTTAAATCAATTTTGCTTCTCCAAGCGACATTCGTAGACTTAAGAATGATTATTACTTATAATATGTTCCAGTAAGAAGGATTGCCTGAAGATGAACATCGGTCATTCAGTGCTTTGATATAGAAATATGTGTTTTATCTGAATACACTTATTATTATATTTTGTTTTGTTTGAATACATGTTACACAGAGGATGAACATCGATCATTCAGTGCTTTGATATAGAAATATGTGTTTTGTCTGAATACACTTATTATTATACTTTGTTTTGTTTGAATATATGTTACACAGATATGTTTTGTTTGTGTAATATTATTTGTTTGTGTAATACTCTGTAGGGGAATATCGAATCTAATGTCGTAAGAACTCGTGATCCAATCCCATTTCGTATGTACTATGGAAATAAGTTATGCTCAAACAAAACCTGCAGTAAGGTGGGTTTGGTGATGTTATTGATTTTGGCTTTGACTAGAGGTGCCATTTGAAAGACTTGGTGATTAGTCGAATAAATGAACATCAACATTAATACTGTTTCTTAATACGGATATTGGTGTAATGTTTACAGTAATCAGTTATATTTAAATCTCTATAAAGGGACCACCAAAACAGGCATAATTCTGGGTCTTAAATTTATGTGGTAGCTAAATGCAGGACGAACGTTATGCAGATAGCTCCAACAGGAGCTTTCTGTGCTACGTTCGTCCTGCATTAAGCAAGCACCTGCTTTTAATGACACATTTGTATCTATCTAATAGTCGCTTTAGAGGGGTTCTATTGTATATATAGATTATTTGACTACAAAGCCTATGTGGGAAAACCCACCACCAGCAGAGTATTTACAAATCGCTTAACCCATTTGCTCCCAGTGGATTCTTCCGTGTTTATATATTAGAATAGTCCACTTTTTATCTAAGGGATGCCTGACCTAAACTTTCAGCTTCGTTCTGTTTTATAGTGAAATTTCTATCAGCAAACAGTGTATACCATGATCAGACGCCGCATTATGCACTGTTTGCCTACGTCCCATATATATGGGATCGTGGGCATAAATGTGTTAACCCTTCGCTTGCTGAATTTTAAAACACATTTCTCCTTCTTTACCCATGCCCTGTTGTATAATTATATATATCTTCACTGTGTACAAGTATTTCGCTGTGCAATCATTGCTGTGGAGTGCACTGGTTGCACAATCATTTTGTAAATAGTGCAGACCCTGATGAGACAGCTCCTGCAGGAGCTGTCTCATCTGGGTCTTCACTATTTACAGGTAGGTATATTGACGTGAATAGCAAGCGAAGGGTTAACCGTTCGCCGTTTGATTGGCGTTTGAACTGAACAGTAGAATTTCTATTAGACAGTGCATTGGCTTCGAACTAATCGGGTTTTAAAATGAGTTTTAGTCCTTGCGTCGCCGTGACAAAAATAATGTCCGCTCAAATGTTGGGACATTGTCTAATTTTGAATTCTTCCAATTCGATCAAGCCTTTTAGAAACTATTGACAAGAATGTAAAACAGTTTGGACACTGGTGAGAGAGACATCCGATCACCTGGTTCCAATCTACATGTATTTTTTTATGCGAATCAGGTCAAGGAATCAGGGTCATTCTTAACCTTCAGCCTGCTGGGAAAATTATTTTTGCAGAAAGTTTCACCTAGGTGGCGGTGGTCTAGTGGTAACGCGCTTGACTATCAGTCCGGAGGTCCGGGGTTCAAATCCCGGTCCCACCCGGAAATTTCACAGACGCTTTTCCGTGTCTCCCACCCGCACATACTCTCCACCCAGGGGTTAAAATGGGTACCTGTGAGGGTCACTCGCCGGTACTGCGGCTGCATGATTGCGCCATATGTTAGCAGTGCTCAATATTGTAGGCCAATGACCAGGGGAGTAAATGTACAGTCGGCTGAGCGGTCATTCGGACTGAAAGTAGACTATAACTAGGTACTGGTTTTTTTTTACCACATTTTTTAAAAAAATCAAGCTATAATCAAAAACGTGTCTACCAAAATGCAATAAGGGTGTCAAACAGTTTGGATCCTGTTACTCGGCGTCTCATCTGGATCCAAACTGTTTGCATAGGTATTCACTTATCCGCCTCTAGCAGGCTAAAGGTTAATTTGCATCCATAGACACGGACAAGCTGTGTTGAAGCATACATCTGGAACACATGTTATTAAACTGGTTATGAATGCATGTTTCAAGGTACATAGTAAACGATCATTCTATGGCTGCAAGATGCAGCACAGCTTCTGTACATACAACAGCAAACACAACGCCATTGCTTCTCAAATGTATCTTTTCTTGGCAAGTCACTAATGTACTATGTAATGTCACTATGTACTCGACCTATGGCATTTATCAATACTGTATAGTCGCTGTTATGTTCGATTTGTATTGTTATGGTTGTAACCTATATCTATGAATACACTAGAAATAACATCACTGACTTGCGGTTAATTGAACACGGGTCTGGTTTCAATCGTACGTATTAACATTTGTAGGAGTCATTTGATCAGGGTATGATTGTTTGCTTTTGGTATTATACAGAAATGGTTCTACAGGTTTTGACATGGCAAATGTACGAGATGTTCATGCACCATTATAAATATTAACTCTTTCGCCGCCATAGGCGAAACCGTGAAAGCAGGCCCCAAGGTTATAAAACGTTTTGCTTGAGTCTGAGATTATTCTCAAGCATCTGATTGGTCAGATACTTGTGAATGATCTCAGATTCGGAAATTTTGTAACCTTTGGTCCAGGATTGATTCAGAGGAGACGCTGAGTGACTCGGCGCTCACCCAGAATTCTAAACTGTTTGACATTGACTTTATTTTTGTAAAGAAATTAAAGAAAATATCACCCTGAAACTCGAAGCATGTGAAACTTATATGGCGCCCAAAGAGATTATCCATTTTATAAATATCCATCAGGCAAAATGTTAAAGGCTTGAATTGATCCTAGAAAAGACAACGATTCTAAGCATCGCCAAGAAAGTTTAAACTTCTCTTGTGGTGGCCGTAAAAACACACCGTACTTCATTTTCAGTGTTTGTTATATCTTCTTGTCCTTCGGGATCACTATTTCAATGCTTTTAGTTGAGTCTGCAATACTCTCTTTTCGCATTGCTGATTTTGCTTTCGAAGGCTCTCCTACTTTCAGAATTTGTTACGAGTACATGTCAAGTGTTCTTAATTCCAAAACAGTAAAAAGCGATACTACGAAATTTTAGTAACGAATACTTAATGCAGGGTGAAAGTCACACAGAAAGCTCCTAGAGGAGCTTTCTGCTTGACTTTCACTCTGAATGAAGCTTCCATCTGTCTTAAAGATTAATAATTGGTACGTATTTGAGTGTCCGAGTAGAGTAAACGAGTTTTCACTGTATAACCAAATTATACTAGAACATATTTTAAGCGACAACTTAATCAATAAACAAGGGTTTCTGTAAAAACAGGTTGTTGCTTAGTTGCTTACTGCATGGCGAAAGTAACGCAGTATACTCTCCTGGGAACTTTCTGCATTACTTTCGTCATGCATTAAGCTACCACCTGCCCTGAAAACCAATAATCAGACCTCATACAGCAGAAATGTCTTGAACGACCATTAAATATAGGCATAAATATTGGTCTGTAAGACAGGTGGTAGCTTAATACAGGTCGAAAGTAATGCATAAAGCTCCCTTAGGAGCTCTTTTGCATTACTTTCGAACTTTTTAAGCAAACATCTGCATTTAAAAGTCCTGTGTCTAGTCAGTATATGTTCGATTAACCCTTCGCGTGCTATTCGCGTCAATATACCCACCTGTAAATAGTGAAGAACCAGATGAGACAGCACCTGCAGGAGCTGTCTCATCAGGGTCTGCACTATTTACAAGTTGATTGTGCAACCAGTGCACCCCACGGCAGTGATTGCACAGCGAAATACTTGTACACAGTGAAGATATATGTAATTATACAACAGGGCATGGGTAATGAAGGAGAAATGTATTTTAAAATTCAGCAAGCGAAGGGTTAAGACAAGTTCTACTGTATTGATGGTAGTTTCAAAGAGTTTTACTGTAATGTTTTGAACAATCATATTCTTCTTTTGAAGAGGTTCATTTAAAACAGATAAATTAATAACTATAAACAATGAATAGTATAGGTAAATGAATATTGTACAACCTCATCAGATGGTTCTTATATACTCTATTTCATCCCGCTATGTCTACCCATGCATTCTGTTTGTATCGCTGAAATAAAAAAAAATCCTTTTTTGCTTTTTTTTCAGCGAACTGACAGCAATTGCTGTCCATCTGTCTATGTCAGGCCTGATAGTGTTGTCCGTTTTGATAGGAATTGAAGGAAACCTGTGCGAACGTCGATTTATTATCATTGCCATTCAACGTCCGGGCTGCGTTCCTAGAAATATAATGGCCTCCGCTTGCAGAGGAACGTGCACTTCGTATGCTAGAGCCTCGCCTGAAAATCCATTGGAGATGCAACGCTTCTGTCAGTGTTGTGACGTCAATGACAATGTTTTCCGTAGAGCGATAATCGCTTGTCCGAACATGGGATGGACACCTGGACAACCTAGGTTCAGAAGAATCCATGTGAATATGAACTTGCCAAGAAGTTGCATGTGTCGCCCGTGCTCACAAACCCCGCAACACATAATACCCGCAGAAGCAGAATATTGGGAAAACAACGGAAAGAGGGCATACGGTACCGGTATGGCAAGAAATATAACAAATACGGACGGAGTTGGTCGGAGTCTACGTATGCCGTTCATCCACATTGAAGATCCTGACATAAAGTTTACCGTTAGAGAACTATGGTGATACTTTCTTGAGACATATGTTGAGTGTACAGTAGAACCTGTCTTAACCCTTTCCCTGTTCTATGTTTTGTCCAAATTTAAATACCTACTGAATATTCATGAACAAAACAGTTATAATCAAATATGGAAGATGGGACATTGTAGTCATTTTAGAAATTAAAGAAACAGATTTTTCAGATTCTATAAGCAAACAGAGCAGATCCTGATCAGACGGCTCCTCTAGGAGCCGTCTGATCTGGGTCTACTCTGTTTGAAAATGCGTGCAAACACGTTTCTATGAGAGACAGGGTTAAGTTGTCATTCGTCTATTCAAAATAGGAGACTTGAAATCAACTGATGGCTAAAATGCGTGACAAACGTAATACAGAAAGCTCCTATAGGAACTTTCTGCATTACTTTTCACCTGCATTGAGCTCCCACCGAATACAAACCCATCATTAGATATATTTTTGATGGCCGCTTAAGACAGGTTGTCATGTATTTTACTCCATGAATATTCATAAAAGGAATAATGACTTAATAGATATTGGTTAAATAAAATTTGCCAATGGTATATAACCTCATATCTATCTTATGAGATAAACAAATATTATATAACCTAATCAACCGGTTCCAATATGAATCGTTTGATTCAAGTCTTCTCTGTCTGCAAATGTGTTTAAAGACATAGTTATGGTGTAAAAGGTTAAAATGATGTTTATATCTAAATCAACAAACTTAGAGCATGCTGTCATTGTATTTGTCTGTCTATATTTCAAATTGTTATTAACAGCAACAGTGAAGTGTACTGTGTGTACATTAGATGGATGTACAGTAATTTCATTTATATACGGAATACATTTAGCATTGCTGAAATTAACACATCACCCAAACAAAATACTCTTAGCGTTGACCCTTTATTCCATTCTTGTGCAGTTTTGCGCCGTTGCAAATACAGGTAGTTGGAATTGTAATGGCAGGTGGCTGCTTAAAGCAAGGTGAAAGTAAAACAGAACGCTCCTGCAAGGTGAAAGTAAAACAGAACGCTCCTATAGGAGCGTTCTGTTTTACTTTCACCTTGCTTTAAGCAGCCACCTGCATTTAACACAAACTACTTGGTTTAATTTAGTGGTCGTTATAGAGAGGTTTTACTGTAATAACGTTTACCCTTTGTATTCAAAAACATTTTGTCTGTACAAAGTTACCACTCTAGTATATAGATTTGAGTAGCAAATGGAAGCTTAATGATTATAATTATATTCATTTTAGTCGTATCCATGAGAGCAACCCAACCGCCGTATATATATTGTTTTCATTTTTAGATCATTTTGAAACGTTTGTCTATTATAAATGATAATTGGAATAAATGACTTCAGCCCTAGTGTATATTTTGCCGTTTGTATTTGGAAATTGCCTAACACACAGCTAATAATATCCGAAGGGCTTATTCCAGTTGTGTGTTTATGTAAGTGAGACATCGCCAGTAGACTTCAAGGGACGTTTTGCCTTAGATAAACACTGTATGATTTGGTCTATATAGTTTAATAAACAAACAGGACACACACTGATCAGACAGCTCCTACATATACAGTTGAACTTCGATAACTCGAACTTCAAGGAACCATACAACTTAGTTCGAGATAACATAAGTTCGTGTCATCCGATATCTAACCTGGACAATTTCCGGTTGGAGCTTTCAGCATTACTTAAGACCTGTATTAAGCTGTCACACCTGTTTCTAGATATATGTAGCGATACATTTTAGAGCAATTCAATATAGTAAGTTTTGGAAGAATTGAACTTTTTGTTCGAGTTATCCGAAGTTCGAGTTATCCGAGTTCGAGATATCGAAGTTCGACTGTATTTGCAATGGCGTTAACAGGCGTTAGCTAAGACGCATAACTAGACATTTTTGAACAGGTACACTTTAGAAAATTACTATGCATCTGCATTAAAAGACACATTAAGTTGGCTCAATGTGCAAGGAAAATATAAACTATTTTACACCCTTCAGCTGTAACAAATAAAGTAGACCAAGATCAGATCTTATAGAATTATATAGATCTCATTCTAAGATCATGGCATAGCCAAATATTCCAGTGTTAACCCATTCCCTTATACGGATGACTTTTGACGCCTCTGTGAAAGTCACTATTTGAAACCATTGTGATAAATAGAGATTTGCTCAATAGGAGCAAATGCTCTATTTATCACAATGGTTTCAATACTACACAAGTCTAACAGTTTCCTTTTTTCTGGTAAATGCTCCTTGTCAGTAGATTTATTCAAAGATAATCCCATACGTCATTGCCTATTTTTAGACCCAGCGTCATGCAAAGTATAAAATAATCAGCTATATATTCATCAGGTAGACGATCAATTGTGTCACATCGTTTGGGTGATATACACACTTGGTGATATACACACTGGGTGATATACACACTTTAACCTATTCCCTTCTACTGACCGATTTTGATGTCTCTGTAATCTCTATTTGTCACAATATTTAAAAAAACTAAATGTTTCCTTTTCTCTAGTAAATGCTCATTTTCGGTAGATTTATTCAAAGAGGTTGGGTCTAAAAATATTCTAGGAGGAAATGGGTTTAGGGAAAACTTGTCCTAGACCAAATCCAACTTGTACCATATAAAAGTAAATATTTGTGACGTAACGTCTTCCTTTACTCTTGTGTAAGTTATGGCGTCATATTTTATCTTGTGTTTTCGATGATATTTAGAAGATTTTCAGCGATAAATCGGTGTTTTCGATGATATTTAGAAGATTTGCAGCGATATATCGGTGTTTTCGATGATATTTAGAAGATTTGCAGCGGTATATCGGTGGTTTATATGTCGCGAATTCAGTTTAACATGTGAGAGTGTTTAACGGTTATTTGCGACATATAAACCACCTATATACCGCTGCAAATATTCAAATACGCAGCGGTTATCCCTATTCTATTGTTACCATAGATCTAGATGATTTAAATCAAACAACACTTTCAGTCCTTTGATGTATTCTGTCTTTGGTGATATGACCTCATGAAATATGACGTCATTATTCGGTTTCAAACAGTATACATTCGATTTTCAATAGTATATCGTAAATTTTTATATGTCACGCGGACCAATCAGAATATGTGTTACAAAATGTTGCATTAGAATGATTGTTTGATTTGGGTTAACGGCTCTTCGATACATTATGGTCGTATACCGCCGTTTTGTTTAACACATTACCCCGTAGTGACGCCTTTTTGCGCCTCTATAAAATTGACATTGTGAAACCATTGAGATAAATAGAGGATTTGCTCCTATAGGAGCAAATGCTCTATTTATCACAATGGTTTCAAACTACAAAATTCTAAAAGTTTTCTTTTCTCTAGTTAATGCTCCTTTTCGGTAGATTTAATCAAAGAGGTTAGATCTAAAAATAGCCCAGGAGAGAATGAGTTAAGATAGTGAGCAGACTATGAACTTGAAGGATGTACGTGGTATGTAAGAGTGGGGGGGGGGGGGCTTCAGCTGTTCTTCTTTGGCTGCTGTGGACTTTAACGTGGCATCTTCTGTCTGACTTCTTATATATATATTGTTTTGTTTTTATCTCTTAGTGCTTTACTTAATAAATACGCCTTTCTTTGCCTTTGCAAACAGAGCAGACCCAAATCAGGGCCTGCTGTTTGCTTATGTTATAATATAGATATGTTTCAAACTTTCTGCCACCGCCAAAACTTCCTGTGTCTATGTACTGTTATAACATATTAATCTAATTTATATTCATAATATCAAAAATTATTACGTGACTATTCATGGAGGAAATGGTTAACATATTTACTCAAACGGTCCCATTATGTTTGTCTGCGGGGTTCCCTCGACATAACATGTACAGTGCTCCCTCTCTACAACGACACCCTTTGGGATACGAAGATTGTATGTGTTGTTCAGAGGGTGTTGTTATAGGGAGGGAAAATCAAACATAATTAGCTTGTTTGCAGATTCCCAGATAAGGTGTATTTCGAGAACTAAAACCGTTATGCCTCTATCAAACCCTATGTTGTGACCACTCTTTAGAATCGTCACTTTGTGACGATTCTAAAGAGTGGTCACAACATAGGGTTTGATGGAGGCATAAAGAAAATACGATGGAAAACAGTTGTTTCTGGAGCCTTGTTGTTTCGGAATCAGTGACATGCGTTGTTGTAAGGAGGGAATCGTTATTGAGAGGGCCGTTGTAGGGAGGGAGCACTGTAGATGGTTTCCAAAATTAAAACTAGCCGATTTTACCGCAGATCATTTGTGAATAAATGGATTAAATCTAATGTAACATTTTCCCTGGTATAAATGACTTTTCACGCCTTTGCAAACAGAGTGGACACATACACAGATTCCTGTAGGAGCCGTCTGACCAGGGTCTGCTTTTTTTTGCTTATGACACGATATACATCTGATATATATTAGTTCTATGAGTTGTGTCAAATCAAACAGTTGCCTTGAAGTGTTTACATTATAAAATATTCATGGTGCCATTATTTCTTACTTGAATATTAAACGGGTTAATGGTTAAGCTTGAACATTCATAATAGCATAGTATGGTAACACTGATTGTATGCCTTTGTCCTTTTTGTCTTTAACTCATTCCCTCCTAGACTAGTTTTATACCCATTCTCTTGGAATAAATCTATTGAAAAGGAGCATTAACTACAGAAAAGGAGAATTTTAAAATTGTGTAGTTTTGAAACCATCGTGATAAATAGAGCATTTGCTCAATAGGAGTAAATGCTCTATTTATCACGATGGTTTCAAAGTGAGACTTTTGCAGAGGCGCCAAAATGCGTCACTAGGAGGGAATGTGTTAAAGTAATCCCTAAAGGTTTTGCAAGTAATTAACCGATGTATTCAGATGTACCTTAGTCATCTTCAAAAGTGCCTTTACGACATCAACTTGCTTGTCAATCACCCGGACAACTGCAGACTTTTATATAACTGGAAATGACTTTTATATAACTGGAAATACTTTTATATACAGTAAAACACATATAAATCAGAATTCAAGTAGCGAAGAATTTAGATACTTTTAGCTAGATGGCTGCTCAATGCAGAGTGAAATTCCTGCAGATAGCTTCTATTGGAGATTTCTGCATGACTTTCACCTTGCGTGAAGCTGCCACCTGTTTACAAGACCGATATATGCATGTATACTAAATGTAACGTCCGGTTTAGAGGGGTTTTACTGTAACTGGGAAATACTTTAATATAACTGGAAAAAATAAAACACGAATACAAAACACACACTGTGATTCCGCTATTTATTTGTGTTGAATAAAGACGAAACCACATTTTAACAACATACCGCAAAATGAAGCTTGACCGATTACATAACGTACTTGAGTCATTTGGAGAGAACATAACGTACACATTTGTACTTCAACACAACTCTATAACGCGAGAGGAGTATCGGTATATGATCTGACATGGAGCATGAGTATAGTTTGAGTTACCGTTGATCGTAAATCGAGGGCTTGGTGCAAAACTATTCTAACTCCTTCACAAAGTGAAGGAGTTAGAATAGTTTTGCACCAAACCCTCGAAATGGGCTAATGCTAGATGAAACTTGCGTAACAATTCCAATTCCAAATACTCGCACAAATATGGGAGCCATAGACTTAACGCCAAACTCCCGCATTGTACAAATTCAGACAACCTCTAGTGTCGGGTCACTTCACGGCCAACGAGACCCTCTTTCACGTCTTTCTGCTTAACATTACCCAGGGCTATAGCGTATACAGTATTATTTTAATTGTATATTGATTAAATAGGATAAGAAGAAAAGAAATAACATCGTGTAAAATACTTATTATATACAGCGATCGAGTAGCCCAGACAACCCTAATACACTGGAATAAATACAAAACAATATACACACCTTTCAAAGGGCATTGGACATACGTAATTAAAAACTTAACAGTTCAAGAATCGCCCTGTTTGAAAATAACTGAAGATACAATCACATACTTAAACACTACTAAAACTTAAATAATATTAAATTAGAATTAAAATGTCCGTTGGTAAGTGCACTGTCTGTCTCGCTCTCTCGAAAATCGATTGTTCCATTCCAATTCATTCTGTAGGAGAAATGCACGCGCACATATAAGTCCATGTTAACAGTGACAGGACGGAAGCAAGTAGCCATCAAGAAATCAGTATTCCATTCTGTGTTTCTGCAAAAGCCTTTGTCGTCTCCGTTTGGCTCTTTCCGACGGTTTGATCTCGTTAGGCTGAAAATACGAACAATTCAAATAGGGCGGTTTGCCTATCAGACAAACAACGATATTTCAACGCTAATTTAACGTTTAAATAACGTTGTGTGTTTAGTGGGCTAGAATACTATAATAGGTGTTTGAAGCTGAACAGTTCTCATTGATCTTTTATGTGTATTTATATATTTCTCAGACCTGAAAAGTATCCGGAAAAAAAGTTCAGCTACAAATACATTTATATGTACCACTGGTTATTTTAAATATTTCTGTGACTTAGAAAACTGTATGCTTTAGTTATTGTATGAACAATATGGATAAGCAGATATACTCCATGAACTAAGAATTCATTGTCGTTGAAAAGTACATTCTTTATCGGCATGAAATTCATTTTCTAATTGGATGTGGCTTATAACAAGTGAACGCATTTCAATGTTAAGTTTTGATACTAAAATAACAATTATATGGAAACAGTAATTGATAAGAATTAACTAATTGAATGAAACAATTCAAGTATATTCAATCTGAAAAAGGTCCTAAAAACAAATAAACTTGAAATAAACTGACTGTTAAACAAAACATATTTAGATAAATAGATGCTAATTAATATGCATTATATTAAATTAATTTAAAAGTTTTCACAGAGACTTGATAGGTGTTACAGGTCTACCAATATTACTTATACCTAAATATATCTTATTCATATTAATGACACTGTTGTTCCATATACAAATAACGTATTGTAAGTATAGGTTGCACATTTTATACATATGCAATATATTGGAGGAGGATCTTATATTGGTGTTCACCATTAAACTCATTCCTTCATATTGACGCCTTTTAATGCTCTATCTATCACTATGGTTACAAGACTACACAAATTGTCATTGTCATTTTTTCTAGTAAATGCTTCTTTTCAGTAGATGTATGGTGTATTCAAAGGGTCTGGGTCTAAAACATCCATGAGGGAATATGTTAATTGGATTGATTATGAGTTTTTTAAAAAAGATAGAACCAAGTTTGCCGATATCTTTTGAAACGTTTTGGAAACAACGATTAAAATATGAATAAACAGCGAAAAGGAATGCAATATTCTATTTATTACATGACCATTTACACGCATTAGCCACATTTAAAAGTAAGGATATGTTAAGATTATCTGTACATTCTTTACATGTATACTTACGCCATAAATGTAAATCGGTATACGGATGTACAGTAAAACTAATAAAAAGTAGTTCCAATTCTTTATGTTTTCTAAATTTATTTAAAGGATTACTAATAATTTATTTCTATTTAAAATTTCACTGAAGTATCATTCATTGAAAGTTTCAATACGTTCGTGTACACAAAATAAAAACTATAAAACTTTATAATAAAAGTAACCATTCACGCGTCTGACATCATTGAACAGTCTGTGTGAACAACCCTGCGGACACGTGTTCAAATAATCACTAGCCGAGGATACAGGACGCAGTATGTGGCTTTTAGTGTTTATCATGATAGTGGATTGTTTACAGGAATCTCAAACATCTCTTTAATCGAAGAGTGAATTTTAACGGCAAAACAGTGAGCAATTGTGGGTATAGTTTTCGATGTGATTGAGAAGTGTATCCAAATCATCTATCTACTAGACGCAGTTATACAATAGAACCCCTCTAATACGATCACTTAAAGAATAACCATAGCTGTCTTTATTTTATAAGCAGGTGGTTGCTTAATGCAGGACGAAATTAATGCAGAAAGCTCCTATAAGAGCTTTCTGCGTAACTTTCGTCCTGCATTAAGCTACCGCATGCCTCTGCCAGACAGAATTATGCCCCTTTATCTATAAGACGCAGTTATATATCCAGTTGGCAGTGGAATTATGATTACTATCTTAATAATATAGGAACAAGTCTTTTCAATCTCTTAAAATGAGAATTTTGTTTGTATTCACTGACATAGTGAATGCAATAAGGTCCAAGCGATTTGCATTTAATATGGCTTACTGAATGATCCTGGAACATCAATCTCGTGCCGCAAATTATGTTATAAGTAGCAATATAGTAGAACTTGTCTAAAGCGGCCATTCATTTATTCAACATAGGAGTCTTACAAAGCAGATGGTTGCAGGTCAAAAGTAATACGGAAAACTCCTATAGGAGCTTTCCGTATTACTTTTGACCCGCATTAAGCTACCACCTGCCTAACAGATCCATAATTAGACCAAAATGTGGTGGTCGCTTAAGACAGGTACTACTGTTCTTAGTAGCAATATAATAAATTATAAATGAACAATATTCAATGCGTATAATAATATGTGCTTTGTAACAGTAAATACTGGTGCTGTATACAATAGTTCAATGACAATATATCTTTATATACATGTACAATTCTTAAATAATATCTAGGTTCGAAGGGTGCGCTACGCATGCCTGCAGAGAGATAAACGGTTCGAGAGATAAACGGTTTGTGACCTGTTATCAGGTTTGTTAATGCTATGGAATTTAAGTATACAGGAAAGAGAATGTCAAGTATATGACGTGCATTTAGATTACCAGGGGTCACACAGAAAGAGTCACACGTTTAAAACATTGGTTCCGTTCCATGACCATACCAGATTCCGGTCAGTGTGTCTACATCACCACAATACTGTCGAGTAGGGAAAGGCAAACAAGGTTCCCCATATGGTAGAGCCAGTATGAGGGTGTGCATACACTTGGGGGATGGGTTACACCGTACATACCCCTGTTATCACGTGAATTGTCTACGAATTTTACACCTTGGATACACGCAGTACCCTCCTCGCCCTTCTTCGCACAGCCGACATCGGGCCTCTGTAAGACTCAGCCGTGACCGACGGCGTCTAACAAACAGTTAAAGAAATGCTTTACATTTAACATGCAAAACTTAGACTTTTCTAAGCTAAATAAACTTAAGCACGAAGGACACTCAGCATTCAAATTCGTCGTATGAGTACCTAAAATATGTTCACTAAAATGTACATGAACAGTAAACCCCCTCTAAACCGCACGTTAAAATTAGTACAATCAATAGTCTTTCAGGTAGCAACTTAATGCAGGCTGAAGCTCATGCAGAAAACGCCTGTGAACTTTCTGTTCGACTTTCAAACAGTAATTAGCATTCGCCTATTTAATATGACATGAATTGTTCTTTTACAAAATTTCGGGTTTATAGGGAGTTTACTGCAGAGACAATATCACAACATGGTATGAGATGAAAACAAACACACGAATGACATCCTAACTCTTTTGGCGCCAAATTTGGCGCCAGTTTCAGTCTGAAAACGATGCCGTCTACTTTACGTATCAGAATGAAATGTCCTTCAGTTTCTTCTCTAAAACGTAAATGAAGCAGTTTGGAACCTGGTTAGACATCAAGTTACTCGGAGACTCATCAGGCTCCATACTGTTTTCAAAGGTAATCACAGATTTGTCCATTTCAGCAAGCTATGCGAGTCGCTTTCCAGCGACATCTGCGGTGAAAGAATTTGCTTCTCGAAAACGTTACAAGATGCAATATATGGATCTTTAGACTTCCACAATAAGTATAATTCGGAGAATGTCAGATTATACACTAAACGAATAATAAAATGTTCTTCAACTTCAACTTTCTATATTGCTATAATTGGTTAATGATGACTAATATGTTGTCGCAATTTGAAAGACAACATGGCTGTTTTCATCGAAATTGTATTTTCGTCACAAAAGTAATATAATAAATTGGAGTCAACGGAGAAGGTAATCCCTCATACAGAATCTGTTCAACCCTTTACTTCATGAATAATCGTGTAAGAAATGACGTCATGAATATCAATTATATTATTTTATAATGGCATATTGACATAAGAATAGTTGACATATGCAGGTACTATAGAATCATATCTGTATTATTTCATAAGCAAACAGAGCAGACTCTGATCAGACGGCTACTATAAGAGCCGTCTTAACTTGGTCTACTCTGTTTCCAAAGGCGTAGAAAAGCGAACTGATCGAGTAAATTGTGTCAAATGGATTAAAAATATTAAGTTTGACTTCCTGAAATTGGGTGATCTGGGTAGAGAAGGACCAATTGATCCACTGGGTTTTTAATTCTTTACTACATATATATGCTTTTTAACGTCTTTGCAAATACAGTAGGTCCCGTTAAGAAGGCTCCTGATTGAGCCGTCTGATCAGAGACTGTTTTGCTTGATTCTAGAATTATATACACCCTATTCTACAGTGTTTTCCCATGGCCAAAAGTTCTTGAGTGTACATGTTATTATAAGATTTAGCTGATAAATATTCGTGACGTTATTTAAATGAATGTTTTCTGGGTAAATGGCTGAAGTACCAATTGTAATTATAGCCCAAAATAGCAAATACATATTTCTATGTATAATTATTTAAATACCATATTTCAGTATGGTGGACATTCTCCGTTAAAACATTTTAAAACCAGGTTTCCCTTTCTTTGCATTACATGCCAAAATCCGACTGCAAATTTTATACAGAATCCGAACACAATTATGGTCTCAGTCACAAAACACTGTGACCACCGAACATCCGTAAATAAACATAGCAGAAGATAAAAGTGCATACGCAAGTACTAAAATTGCCATTTCTCCATCACACCCTATGTTGTTACCACTCTTTAGAATCGTTTCGATGAGACAATTCTAAAGAGTCGTCACAACATAGGGTTAGGTGGAGAAATAAAGAGGTTACCCTTGAAAGTGGTTCAATTTACGATACTTATCTGGAGCTCTGGTTAAGTTGGAAATAGGGAAGCCTGATATAATACATTTATCAAACAATTACAATGAATACACAAACGGATAAACAGTGATGGTATGTAGATGTACCATGACTTGTAACATTAAAATAATGTATTAGTGTAAAACATATTCAAATACCACTGGCATCATGCGTGTAAAGACACTTAGTGAAACATATTTACTATAGCCAGAACTACAGATAAAGGTATGTACCTAAATGCTATTATCGTCATTTCTCCACCAAACCCTATACTGTGACCACTCTTTAGAATCGTCTCGGAGAGACGATTCTAGAGAGTGGTTACAGTATAGGGTTTGGTGGAGAAATAAAGGAGTTATTGTTGAACATGTTTAAATTTATACACTTTATCTGGACCTCTGTATAGCAAAAGACGAGCACAACGGGTTATATTGTAAGTTTATTCTATTTACCATTGAAACTTACACAACATGTCTCCGAGGGACTGTAGCAAATTATATAGATTCTGATCAAATTGCTCCTTCAGGATCTGTGTCTACACTATTTTCCTAGGTTTGTTTACCCTATTACATGGGGAAATTATTTTATTATGTTAGTTATGAACAGTATAATGCATTTAAGGTAATAGAGTATTTTTAGGACTTTATCCACACCAGGGACCCCTTGACAAAACTCTCTCAGTTAACCCATTCCCTCCTAGACTATCTTTAGACCCAACCTCTTTGGATAAATCTACCGGAAAGGAGCATTTACTAGAGAAAAGGAAACATTTAGATTTGTGTAGTTTTAAAACCATTGTGATGGATAGAGCCTTTGTCCCATATGGGTAAAAGCTCTATTTATTACAATGGTTTCAAAAGGTGGCTTTTACAGAGGCGTCAAAATGAATCAGCAGGAGGGAATGGGTTAATGGCCTGTTCAGTTTGATTTTTGAAGTCATGTTTATTGAAGTTACGTCGTTCTTGTACATAGGATAAACTATGTAGAACAGATCATTCCTCTTAGACATGATAGCTGTGTAAATTCCAATGTTTACTAACACGTTTGCAATCAGTATTTCATACCGAACATACCAAAGCAGGCTCTTCAGGGTATATCCTGCTTTTCATATTCATAAGAACTGCAAAAGAACACGTATTACACAGAGACACTGCTTAATCTTCACTAAGAACGGTCGGCAATATGCCACATTACACCACCGAAAGCTGAAAGAGTAGCAACTATTAATGAGAGCTGTAAACAAGACGATGACGCTACAGTGACATCAGTTACTGAAAGCCCACGTAGACATGCCATGGTTAACATTTTCCTGCCGTACACGTAAAGCAAGCTAATTACACCTAGTGGCTGAGTCTACTTTCTGGAGTTATTTGACATCCAGTCGTAATTTAAAACACAATGAACTCAATTCTACTAAAAAGCAGAACAAAATATGCGTTAAAGTTAAGTTTGTACTCTGTGGTAAATCGTTGAATTCGTTTTTGGACGATATCATAATATTTTTTATTCTGAACAGAATTCTTTGACGAAGTTAGACGAACTTTGTTCGAAGTGTGCAAAGTCATGTGCATGTTGATACTGTGGATTATAATAGACAGGCCATTTGTTAAAACGAGCATATTGATACAATTATGCGATATCTATTCTGGCGCCAAATAATTTTCTTCTGCTAAGAGTATCGTCTGCTTCAGGTCTAAAACTGATGCTGTCTTCAATTTCTTTTTGAAAACATGATTATTATATCAAACAGTTTGGATCCCCATGAGACATCGAGTAGCGACATTTCATCTGGACCAAAGTCATCTGGGTTTCGACTATGGCGGCGAAAGAGATGTAAACCGCTCTAAACCGGAATTCTAGTAGAGAAGAAATCAGATACTTTTAGGCAAGTGATTGCTTAATGTAATGTGAAAGTCATGCAGAATGCTCCTAAAGGAGCGTTCTGCATGACTTTCACCCTGCATTTAGCTGCCGTCTGTCCCAAAGACCGCTAATTATACTAAATTTAATGTCATGTTTAGAGGTTTTATTCTGTAGTATAAAAATCTAAATTTCACTGAGACTCACTGGGTAAGGTTATAAGGATATATACTTATACATGTCAATGCACATTTAGATACCAATAGCCACATTGTACAAACTTTCGTGTATTAACCCTTTCGCTGCCAAGTTATGTCGTCTGCTAACTTTTTCGTCTGCTACAAAATGTTTTTTTTTATTTTCTTCATTTTTGTTCAAAAACATAGTAACAGTAACAAACAGTTTGGATCCTGATGAGACGCCGAGTTACTCGGCGTCTCATCTGAATCCAAACTGTTTGCAAAGGTAATCACAGATCCGGCATTGGCAGCGAAAGGGTTAATTCTAATAACAATAGATATGTTTCTAATAAAAAAGGTTAGTTAAAAGTATAATTGCAAAAACCTATCTAGCTGATAATACAATTGAACTTAGAGTATCACAATTAAGTAAAATAAACGGCAAAAGGCCAGTATATTGAAATATATTGAAATATCGCTCACCTGTGGTAATGTTCATCGACGTTATAAATGGGAGTTCAATACTAGTAAACCTTACTTTTAACCCTATGTAAAAACAATATGACTTGATCTAGTGCTATTTGGTAGAGGGTATCCCAAGGTCTAATTCTGGGAAATTACTTTAACCTGACTCGTATTTGCATATAGTTTGGATCTAGATGAGACACCGAGTGACACGATGTCTCATTAGGATTCAAGCTGTGTGACACTTGGTCAGTCAATTGTTTCTGACACATTTTCAATAGTTTCTCAAACAATTTATCGAACCGGAAGTAGTCAAATATGAGCCACATCCAAATTTGGGCAGACATCATTTTATGACAGCGGTTAAAATCGTGCCAACGGTCACGAAATAGTACATTCTAAGTTTTCAACAATATTCAGTCAGAACAATTTCATCCTTTTTTATTGATGGTCAACATTTCGTCTTGTGGAAATGACGCAATTACTCTGTATAACATTACTATACTCAATAAAAAAGACACGTATATTTTTCCCACTCTATGTAATCATGTCATCTTTTAATGCGAAGGGATTTTCGTATAGGGTTCTTTAAAATGAAGCTTTCAATAGATTTACACCAGGTCACGAGGTCATGAAACATTTCCTTTCTGTTTCTCAAACATCTAGTAGATCAAATTTGAGCAAGCTCAAAACCTGACCAATCAGATACTTGAGATTCAAACTCAGAAATTTTATAACATCCGAGTATGTAATGGGGAAAATGCAGAACAGAAACTTCGTCAAAGTGAAACCAAAGATTGATTGTAAGTGAAATGATTGTCTGAGATGAAAATCACTACTTTAAAACATTTGCAAATATTGATTGACAACCGACACAGTATAACCCAAATGGCTCACGTTGACACTTCGTGCTCGGTGAGCTAAAATACTAAATATTGTAAACAGAACTGAGACAAGTCCAGAAAGAAGTGCTCTATACAGCCAGGCGTGTTTAGTGAAATTAGCCATTTCTTCTAATACAGAACTGAAGATTTAGTGCAAATCGACTCGAATCGTGCAGTGCATGCCATGGTCCACTTGGTTCGTTTCCGTACCCGTGTAGCGGTATGAAGAATAATTAAGCTCTCGACCCCAGATGTGCCTTGGAGGCTGCAACCACTTGCAAATAGAATAATTGAACCTTTAGCATCTTGAGTAACTGATCATCAACCTGAACTTCAGATTTGAGTTCTCAAGCTTTTGATTGGTCAGATTTTAGCCAAAGGCTCCAATCTAACCAATCAAAAACTTGAGAACGAACTCCGACTCAACTAAAGTTTTATAAGCATGGACCCAGAAATTTGATCGTGTCAATTCTTAGGTACAGACTAGATGTCCTGTTCTAAAATCCAATTGTAATTCAGTTTGAGTCTTGTTGAAATGCACAATTTGTCCGCATCTCGTCCTTATCCAAACTGTTTCATAGATCAGCATGTATTCGCTCATTACATTCTAAAGGTTAAGCAAGTCGTAAAGTATGCAAGAAAACATTCTAAATAATTTTGAAATCATTACCAGTTTACACAGAGACAAGCGTTATTTGCGACCGGTAGATGAGTTAAACAATAAAGGTAACGTTACAACCATCAGAAGCAGACTGGTTTTGGAACTTCGTCGAATTAGTGCAATTACTCAATAAGTTATTGTATAATTTGTCCCTTTACCTGACGGATATCCAGGCAAGAATTCGTATTAAGGAAAACACATTAATTTGATTAGTGTATATAAAATGTGAATAAGGAAATTTATTGCACTTTCAAGCAGGAAAGTATTAGATTTGTAACAGATTAGCAAACAAAACAGACCCTGAACAATCAAACAGCTAATACATGAGCTGTTTGATATGGACCTACTCTGTTTACAAATACGTAAACAGATGAAGCATCAAGTAAAGGATAAAATACACATACAAACATGTTTCAAAGTAACGAAGTGTTCTGTATCTTAACCGTGGTTCTTTCATATTTTGATAAATATCCGAGAGGCATCATTTATCCATTTCTACTTCATGTCTACCGACATATTATATCATACAATATTGCAGATAAGGAGCGTATGTAGAACATCTATTTAAATATTAAAGAAAGTTTTAGCGAATAAATTGAGATTTTGATAGTTCAGTACGAATCTTTTCTACAGCCCTATCACGTCTCCATAATAATTCTTTTAGATGCTTTATGGATCGCCACTACAGTTTATATATATTCTAATGCCAGCAAAGCTACGCCTCGTAGAAATGGTTTTGAAAAACGAACAATAACGCGACCACGACCTTCACACAATAGTCCTTGTCTACTTAAATTAAGGTATGAAAGCAACATTTCAGTCGTCCCATATCGGAATTAATCATTGCTCTTTCATACGGCAAATTGGATATCCCTACTGAAACTCGAAATCTGTCGAACTTCGCCGAGACTATCGGATGCACAATTATAGATATTGGTTCTGATGTAGATTCGTTGTAATTTATGTCAGAGATGAAATATATCTCAATCTACAGGACAATGCAAGAGGAGTATTATATATTTCAAGATTAAACGTTTTCATTAAGCTAAACTGAAACTGAGACACTCGCCAAAGAAATCGTTCGCAGACTGCATGAATAGCACATTGTATGAAGCCACATAGTGCCAATAAGCGACATGGATGTCACCAGAACAAGTGTCTCACCTCCTGCCATGCATCGTAAACATACGCCAACCCGTAAGATTGGTCAATAGGGTAGTGTCATCTACCTCTTTAAGGGCTCGTGTAAAAGCAAATTAGGAAGACAAGAGAAACATTGACATCGGAACAAGAATTTATACAAGGTCCCAGATTCACAATATCTGGTTTATTACATTGCTTCCACAGACAAGTACAGTAATAACTGAAGTTTTAGTAATGCGGAATTCAGAACTTTTTAGACAGGTACTTGCTTGATGTTGGATGAAGTGCGTGCAGAAAGCTCCTAGCAGACCTTTCTGCATTTCTTTCACCCTGCATTAACTCATTACCTCATAGGCTATTTTAGAAACAACCTATTTGAATAAATCTACCGAAAAGGAGCAGTAACTAGAGAAAAGGAAGTTTAGAATTTTGTAGTTTGAAACCATTGTGATAAATAGAGCATTTGCTCCTATAGGAGCAAATGCTGTATTTATTACAATGGTTTCACAAAGTGACTTTTACGGAGTCGTCCAAAGTCGTCAATATGAGGGAATGGGTTAAGCTGAAGCCTGTTTTAGAGACTGATAATGGTTCTTATGTTAGTCTCTTCGATTGTATGTATCATGCACACTTCTTGATATCCTGAAATCAACAGAATTTGTGAATCTGGGTCTTGATTGGTGAAAACATAGACAAGCGACATAATGAAGCACACTTAAAAGCAGTAGATGACACCAGTTGCAGGACTTTCTTAGATGATGTTGATCATTTACCCTTCATGTCATCCACTGATAATCCCGTATCCGTTACCAGGTATCTGTCCATGAGCTGTCTGTGGCGATCAAGTTTGTCTTTGCAATCGCGAAGGCGAGCCTTCACCGAGTTAATAGACCGAGGTACAAATACTAGGTCTTCTGGTGGTGTGTACGCGTCTATTCTATACTGTTTGGATGACAGTCATAAAAAGCGTATTACAACATGGAAAAGCGTGTTCTTAATCTTTAAACTTTAAAAATGAGAGTTAATTAGTGACCATAAGAAACAAGTAACATGCAAATTTCGAATACAAAATAAATTACCGGAGATCAGGTTCTATACTATTTCTTAAGAGAGAAATTCTTCGAAGATGCACGTATGTATTGTAAAGTTTTCTATCATCATTAATCCTTTCAACATTATTAAACGGATTGGAATAGTCAGTCCATCATTGTTTATTGGTAGAGTCCATACATTATGAAAGGGTAAACGTAAACATTGCGAGAGAATTTTGAATGGCAAACAGCGCATATTCTGATCAGAGGACTCCTCTAGGAGTATATACAGTGCATTCATTTCTAACATTCAAAGAGGTTTGGTACAATTCAGTTTGATTTTAAGCTGTATCAATCTATCGAAAATGTTCTATCCATTACACATTGGAAATGTATTCTTGTAAGAACTTTTATCGGAAAAATCTATCCATTGATAACATTTGCTCGAAAGAGACGTTTGAAAATTTCATGTTTCCAAGATTATATTCTTTTCAACCGAGACATTTTTGCTCAAGTAGACATTTCTTTTAGAAGAATGTGATTACAAATTTAGATCATTCTCAAGCAACTGATTGGTCAGATTCTGAGCAAGCTCAGACTCTGACTAATCATATAATTGAGAATGATATCAGACTCAGACGTTTTAAAACCTTGGGCACAGAGACGAATATTACCTTGCTAAATTGAGGTCTCACAAATGTTAAAGAACTTACATTGTATACAAAAAGGAAATGAAAAGCAATGGGATATTACCTGCCATGACATGATGTTTGGTCTTTTCGGACCATCGACATCTTGAATAGGTTTTGTATATGTTGGAACATACTGAAAATGCAGGTGTTTTGAACAAATTAAGTAATTTAATAGGTTATAAAATAAATCACTTTTAATGGTTTAGTTATGTTAATAGCTGACAAAAATGTCTTACAGCGCCTGTATACAAAATTGTATATTTTTAACATATGTCTCGAGCAGTACCTCCGCCACCCTTTCGTTATTTCCATGCAAGCTACGAAACATTGAGCGTCTAACATCAATGGCACAAATATCTACACAGTCAATGAGCAAACTATGAAAGAAAGAAAGAAATGTGAAATGTTGCTTTAAGTATAAATATTCTCAAATTACACCTGAAAATAACCCGCCATGCAAAGCACAAATTTACCACCAGCCTTTTTTCTCCGGGATTTTATCGTTCCTGGCACCATACGTATTGATTCAGTTCACCACTTTATTGTGTGAAGGTCGCGGGGGCATTATCTATCGCACGCTCCGTATTCAGTTTTGGGGGAAATCGCGAAAAAGGTGTGTTACGCGGAAAAATGATAACCACGGCACTGTCACTGATAGGGGTAAGATGTACATAATGTATGTTATTTGATTAGGGTGTCATGCAAACTAATATCTATATCAGTCATTACCTGAAACAAAATGCAAAATAAGGTTAACAACTAATATTAAAATATCATATAAATACACATGAGTTGGCATTCACAATTCAAATATATTGTTCTATTAACTATACAATAGTGTGTTGAATATACACTTTCTGTCTCAACTGCCTATGAAATGTAAACAAACAAATTCGATAAGTTTCCTTTAATCAAATAGATCCTAGTATGAATTACTGCACTATGAAAAGCATAGAACCTAGCCACCAGACTTTTAGCATTATCAATTAAAGCAATTTAATCTTTGCATACCTACAATACACATGTGCATTGTATTAATGCTGAATTGTGTACGTACAATTGAATGTGGAAGTTTAATAGTTCATGTATTTTAAGATATCCAGCCCAAATCTCAACTATTTGGAACCGTATTATCAGTTCGCCGCCTATCACAAAGAGCATCGGGTAGTCGCGGTTAAACTCGGCGTATCCAAGTTCCATTGAGACTATCCGCTACGAGATTTGAATGATTACAATTTTCATCTATTTGTAATAGACCGGTTTTGTTTTGGTGCGGATGCCTTAAAAGTGACAATTTGTAATTGCAAAGTCTGTTGACTACGCACTGCTGCAATCCCTACAGATACTTACAACTGGCTTATGTGCTTTCAGACCAGCTGTGTCTGCCGCAGGGGCAGCTATGGCTCCAGTGGGAGAGGCATCCTACCAATGAAATAATCCCATGGCTGACCAGTTGTTTATGGGTATAGCATTACAGGTTTAACCAAAAAGGATCAGACATAAATTCAATTGATGTAATTTACGTCATATGCTATACCTGCCAACGTTGCAAAAACTCTCATAAGGTCCCCCAAAGAAAACATTATAAATCTCATACCATTGTTTGCTTATCTGATTAACCCATTCCCGCATATTCACGCCTTTTGTCGCCTATGTAAAAGTCACCTGTTGACACCATTGTTATCAACAGAGCATATGCTCCATAGGAGAAAACGCTCTATTTATCACAATGGTTTCAAAACTACACAATTAAAAAAGTTCCCTTTTTGTAGTAGATGCTCCTTGTTTGTAAATTCATTCAAAGAGGTTGGGGCTAAAACTAGCATAATTATGGAGTAATAGAATGCAGTGATGAACTCATCGGTTACTGATATCTAAGCTTAACGTGCCAATTATATGGTATGATCATTTGCAGCAATGTGTCTGAAATGATTCTATGGTGGCTATAATGGAATTTTGCATGAAATATTGTATACGAACGAGTTTTATTATAAACGTAGAATGGGATAACATTGTGAAATTCGGTAAGCTTTAGCAAACGCTGGCAGGGCACATTAACAATTGAAACTATATGTTATGCAGTCCTATATAAAAACAAATGTATTACAAACGCTAAAATCGTTAATCATCCATTTGAATCACCATAGCAATCACTCATGTTCATTTTACATGCAATCAAACTCGTTATTCTTCTGATAAAATATGGTATTTAAGTTTGCAGTTTATTATATCTTCTCCGAACCAGTTATTATTTATATCTCAAATTTCTTAAGATATTTCATAGATATATTCATTGAACACGTAACACGTAACAAGTCCTTTGCAAACAGTGTAGATCCAGATGAGAGGGCTCCTAGAGGAGCCCTCTCATCAGGGTCTGCGCTGTTCGTGATGTTACACTTTTCTGTAACACTGTCCCCGAATATTCACAATAAGCTTGATATGTTTGAAATTTGGAATAGTTCAATTGACACTTCAGCGTTGACAGAGTTAAAGCAAGGAATATAATATGTAGTACAACGATGCTTACCCTACTACTACTACCATGTAAGTGAATCTTTCTCATTTTTTCCTGCGCATATGCAGACCTTGGGCGTCGCTTTGGTAGGGTGACGTCCACCTTACTACCTATAAGGGCCGCCTGTCCAATATAGTCAGGATTTATATGTATACAAAACATAATACAGTAAGGCTGATGGTTTGTCAGCTAAGGTTGTCATCATAAATATTTATACAAATTATTAAAATACATTACGAGTGAAATATGTTTTACGCCTTTTTAGTATTGAAGGTTACTTAAAACATTCAGTGCGCGTGTATTTAATATATCGGAAATATAAAACACGTGTACTTATTTGAAAGTGAAATAGGTTTTGCCTGAAGTAATCTAACAACTACCTAAATTTTGCCAAGAAGTTCCATCGCACGGGCACTTAGATAAAACACAGAACACTGTATACTATTCCTAGCAAAATGCATCTAAAAATGGCTTCTGATTTCAATCAAAGTTCATGAAAGAGCTGCTATAGCTATAGACAGGGGGATAAGAGCGTTAATATAGTGGGAAGACTGAGGACATTGTTATAGAACGACTTTTATACATGTGCTGGGTGATTCCGGACAAAGTCTAGGTAGTGTGCGTGTATTGATAAATCTCATTCATTTTCATGAATTTAAACTTATATTTAACAGTGTAGGAAACCAATAGAAAATATCAAGTGTTCTATTGACTAATTCGATGCATGCAAAACAGAATCGCATGCTATGAAAGGTGGTGTAGAACATTCATTTGCTCCAGAATACTCTACTTAAAAGTACGTACTTCCGCAACTAGATATATAGTGCACATGTGTCTTGAAATTATAGTACATTTATAGCAATTAGCAAGACAGAAATAATATAATGTAAATATCAAAGATAATACTCTAAAAGTATTTTTACCAGGCAGAGGTCTGACACAGTGATATTACAATTTATATAAAACACACAACAACGTTTTGGATTTCCAGTTACACACATAACATCGTGCATTAATAAAAGGATTGACTGCAGCTGTAAAAGACACTGGTAACAATCACAATGGTCACTGTTCTTAAACAGAAAAATAAATGTCAGGTTTTCTTTTTCTCTCCGTGTACAAACAACCAAATATTGCAAACAATTGTTTGGATTTTAAAATGAACTTTGACAAAAGGTATGACACTGTACTTCAAATTCCGTGTCCGCAACCATAGTATAATTTATGTTGCACTATTGGGAGTTTTGGGAAATTTAAAGCAAATCGATAACCAACTCGGTAAAACCATGGTGTACGGTTGGTTTTAACATCACAGTTGAGATATAACTTCTACCATGACTTGAAAGCTTCTAAAAAGGTGATATAGTAAAGCAAGCCACGTGAATACTAAAAGCAGGGGAGCATTGACAACATCAAAAATTTCAACGAAACAGGACAGAAATAATAGAATAAGATACTGACATTGACACCATAAATAAAACTGAAGAAAACAACAAACATATATCTACGCTTTAACTCAATATCATTGAACAATCTACCTAATTATACATACACTACTATAAATTAGAAAAACACAGCGGTGCAAAATATTAGTCTAAATGGCCTAAAAGTCCAAATATCATGTTGCGTTATTGGTGCTGTAATCGCAATGAAATTGTATCATTCGCACATAGCCTGTGACACTAGTTTTGGAAGTACTATACCTTACTTTCGTTCAATGTTCGAGGACAATAATCAGCATCTCGTTGGTCATAAAACATAGATCAAAGGGCGTTTTGGAAAATAACGTATTGCGATCATTAGAAAGGCAAACTGTCACTACCGCTGGTGGAGGATAAATGTGATGAAATGTATCCAAAGCTTGTAAATGCTGGTAGTAATTATTCTGCGGAGCAACGTGAATGTTGGTGAGGAAGTGATTTTGATTAAGTAAAAAGGAGCATGCAGAGAGAACATACAAGAATACCACAGGCATACATACGATGGCCGCCAGCTCTGTGAAAAAGTAAACGGTGGCTTGTCGTTTGTTTGGAAAGCAGGTTAAACGACGATAATTACAACAAGTAAGTTAATTAATCAACCACCAAAGCGTTTCATGCCTCAGCCAAACAGACAAGTACATGTAGATTAATTAGTTGCACGCCCCATGAGAAAAAAACATTCAGCAGTGTTGGTTTGATCTATTTATTTCCAAACAAATTCAAAGGTGTTTGGAATTAACAGGGCACTTGACAGCCTAAAAGGCACGTGAAACATTTACGAAAAGCTTGAACAACTAGCAAAGCCTGTTATTCTGAGCGGGCAGACTTGTCCTACAGATGAGTACGCTATGAAACTTTGCACTATGACGCTGTATAAGTATACACGAAAAGCTAATAAACAGAGGTTCTAACGATGACGTTACTCGAACAACACGTGTAAGGCAACACTGATCTTAACGGCATTCGTACATTGTTCACCTTTCTAGAAGCCTTACGAATTGGCACGTATGTAGAACGAGCACTAGTGCGTTTGCTCAAAACCTTCTTTTCTAGGTTGCGGAGGTACGCTAAAACTGAACGCGGAGCGTGTCTAAGCCCCTCGATCTCTGAATCTATGTATGGCGACAGGTCCCGGCTGTATGTCGATGGAAAGAGACGAACATATCGAACAGGCCTACGGAGTTTATACCATGGCTTTACAACTACTCTTGGATAACGCGGTGGATGACTTTTAGTCAAGGCTGGTGGTACACGGGCACGTATTTCATTAAATTTATTTGCACGTGCAAGAGCTACGTGTACCTCTGACTGGGAAATGGGTGCTGAGGTCAGAACAGGCCCGGGTGGTGTGGAATGCCCTCTCATTGCTCGCCGTGCTGCTACAGCCGCTCTCGGACTTGCGAATTGCTCAGTTGCCGCCTGATGTAATGTGAAAAATTCATTTCATAACAGAAAACATTCTTAAAGACCTGTTGAGTTAGCTTGACGCACCTTTTGATATCGTAGTGCCCAAACATGACCCAGTGACCTAACTTGTTTTTCACAATGAACACAAAACACAAACGTTTAGATGCAAAGTTTTATTCTCATGGGGTGATTAAAAACTTTAATACCTTGCATAAAGCTCCACCATCACTAATAAAAACCGGCACCTATTGCATTATTCTAATTTTAATACACTACACGCAGTCAACCACAATGACGAAGGCAATGGATATACTCTTCGTGCTTGCAAAATACAACTGCAAGCGTTAGAATACGCACATTTCATACAACTGACGTGTTAGACAGATAGTATATCGTGCATTCTGAGGAGCGACTACAGAGCTCTCTAACTGCGGCGGCCATCTTATTATTATTATCTACAAGAGGATTAACGCGGTCAATGAAGATTATAGAGGAATACAATAAGGAACCATATCATTCAGGGATGCTAAACACGTTCCTGATGGGGTCGTCCACACATACCTTAATTTGAACTTTTGCTAAAGTAGAGAGTCTAGAATCTGGTTCAGTATTTGAATCATAGAGCTTTATTGCCCTGGATTCTGGTAATTCGTCCTCTGTAAATCTCTGACGTGACCTTGATCTCGATCTGAATGTTTCTCCTTCTGAAGATGCCAGCGGATACAACTCTAGACCCTGTCCATATTTGTAATCTGTGCTTTCTCTCAGGCGTTTTTGATACGGTTTAAGTGCAAGACTTGGTCGGGATGTGTATGGCTGATATGAAGATGACGGTAATGAAGAAGGTCTGTATGATTTTGATTCTTCTGAGAGTGCCCTATAGCCCTCCTCAAGACGTTTTCTGATCCCTTCCCTGAATTTTTGCAAGTCGGTCATGTACCTAGTGAACGAATCATCCGAATCATATACCGAAACCTTAGCCTGCGCGGGGACCTTCAGTGCCAAGGGTCGACTAACGTACCTAAAACCTACTGGAACATCACCCTCTGGTGGATGATACTCCCCTTCGACGCTGAAGACCATACTTGCACTATCATAGTCATCAAAGTTAATTCGTTCTAAGGCCTTTCTTGCGCGAACAGCGGAGGCGGCAACAACTGCATTGAACGCGATGTCGTCCGCGACAGTGTTACATGGATCCCGCTTCGGAATATATGGTAGGATGGAAAGCTCTGAGTAATCGCGTTCAGGGCTTCGATATCTTGCTCGAGGTCTGAACGGTACGTACTCGGAAGGAATGTCTGAATCGGAGTCCTGCGAGTGAACGACAAGTGACTTATCATTCTCATCATAGTCACCGTAGTAACTCCCCGCGTTGCCGCCTTGTACGAGGTAAGTGCTCCCACTTTCTCCAAGCGATTCAGTGTCGCTTAGTAGGTCACCGACACTCGTGTTTTCGATATCATCTACATCTAGGTACGGCCAATACTTTCCCATTTTACCGCTATTGTCACCAGCACGTCTATTTAAGAGACGATTGTAGTAGTTTCCCATTCTGCGTTTAGTCGCGAGAACACGCGGTTTGCGATGCCTTCTACTAACGCGACTTGAATCAGGTGGATACCAATGTTCTACCGGGGTTTGTGTACCGCTACTTGGTGTGGAAAACGGTGAATCAGACCGGTACGGCGACACGTCCCGAAAAGAAGAGTCGTCCCTAAATGGAGAAAACTCTCGCGAAGGGGATCTCGGTGTTCGAAGTGATTGTGAATACAACGGTGCGTATGAGTCGTCGCGCAATGACCTGGTAGTATGTAATGAATTGGAGTATTTGAGGTATGGTGATGGGCGAGGTGGGGCTGATGATGTAAGATCTAATGGAATGAGGGTGGTGGTGGTAACAGACGTTGGTCGCTTCGGGGGTACACTAGTGGAACGCGGATTTGAACGCCTGAGAGATTGTGATCTTCTGACTTCGCTGACACCTCGTGACATTGAATCTAAACCAGACGGCGTTGACAACGATGGGCTCTGCACATGGTAAAGTAAGTTAAACATCCGTATAAGATACTTAAGCCACACTCCAACAATTCCAAACCATACAAATACTATGATGATATAGGATAATTGAGTATGTATATATTGAACAGGATATGCGACGGTAAAACCACTGGGTCGTGTCAGAACACTACGAGAACAAAAACATGGTAAATGTCAAACTAAAATCAAGAAAACAAAATCAAAAAGAGGAGAAAATCGTCTATTGGTCGAAATACTGATATCGTGCATTTGAATAGCGTATTATAAATAATATTACTTGATATATATGGTATGAGCAGTATAAGTAGGTTGGACTAATATCGGTATTAATTTCGCGTATTTCGGGTGACATAATCAGTGCATATTATTGCTTTCCTTAACTAGTCGATTCATGGGAGTGCAATAGGGACAAAAAGGCACATGTCACGTAACTGGAGGAATAAATACCAGCGGGTAAGGCTACTCACTGAAATACACTCATTTGTTCATCAAATTCAATTGAGGTTGGTGGTATTGGAAAGCATAATAAAATGATTAAACATATATGAAGTATGTGTACTCCACGAATAAAACATTAATATATCTGAAAATATAAAAACCTTTAGAAATCAAAATACATCATGAGTTGCTGCTTTGTTTTAATATAGATATAACTTCTTCATAAGCATATGCGAAATAATTTTGTTCTTTTTTATTTAAAAAAAAAACTGAAACCATTATACATTCATTTGTTAAGTTTCCTTTTTTCATTTTAATTGGATGCACAGAAAACCGTTTGTATGAACCATGTAAACAGACAACACAATACTTAAGACACATAGATACTGAGCACTTGTGAATATAGTGCAATGCAGGGAAATACAATTACTTACGTATGATGACAACTGCAATTAATATATGTATGATCACAACTGTAATTAATATACTGTATTTAAAGACTGAAAACATGTGATACTTATATATCAGTTACAATTAGACCTTCCACTACAGTATACAAAGGTTTAAACCAATGGCTAAATTAGCAAACAGTTATTACTCCTAAAATATACAGTGCTTCAAAAATGGTTTAACCCTATCCCTGGTGATTATTAATGTAAGAAATAATGGCATCATGGCTATAAAGCTTTATATTGCTCAATTGTATAATACGTTTCTCCATCTTTGCCCAAGCCCTGTTTTTAAATTAAATATATCTTCAGTGTGTCTACAAATATTTATCTGCGTAATCACTGCTGTGGATTACACTGGTTGCACAACCAATTTGTAAATAGTACAGACCCTAATGAGACAGCTCCTGCAGGAGCTGTCTCATCAGGTTCTTCACTATTTACAGGTATGTATATAGAAGTGAACAGCAAGAGAATAGTTAATCAGATTAATGTTTATAATGACATATTAACAAGAGAAATTTGACCATGGCAGACATAGAAGACTCATATCCATATCATCGCATTAGCAAACAAAGCACACCCGGATCAGACGTCCAGTCTGGGTATCCTCTGTTTGCGAAAGCGTGGCAAATTCATGTCTATTCCTTTGACACCTAAAGACAGACATCAAGGTTTGGTGTTGTAAAATTACTCAATTATTTACCCTCACGAAACACATCAAGCATTTCTATGATCATACTAGTTTTTTTATTGTAATGTGTAATATGTTATAATTACCTTGTTATTAAAGTTCGACTCTTTACAGTTTGCCGTCGACAAAGTACTAGGACGGAAAGATCAGACGCCAAACTCGCAGTCATTTAGTAATAATAAGTGCAGCATGATGGTGTCTTTCGTGAATATAAACTACTGGGCAAATTTGCCACATCAAACTTGTGACTTTCTTAACGTAAAAATAAATGTTAAAAGTAGTATTACCGGATGAACATATTCTACAAATAAAAGGAATCTATCTTTTATACATGTTGATAATCGTTATTTTATTGCTCTTCAGAAGGTGTCAGATTGGCTCATAATATACTCAGATCTGTGTATAAGAGGCATATATAACCCTTTACTCCATGAATATTAATATAAACTATAATGACATCGTTAATATGAATTATGTCTTATAATGGCAAATGAATACAGGAAGTTTTTGCCACGGGTGAAACGGAAGAATTATATCGATATCATTCCATAAGCAAATAGAGCAGAGACGACTTCTATAGGAGCTGTCTGATCTTGATCTACTCTGTTCGCAAAGTCGTAAAAAGTGTATTTATGGAGTAAAGTGTTGAGAAAAAATAATTCACAAGTTATTTTTTCTAATTTTCCGCCAAACCCTGTCTTGCTACTACAGTGCTCCCTCTCTACAACGACACCCTTTGGGATACGAAGATTGTATGTGTTGTTCAGAGGGAGTTGTTATAGGGAGGGAAAATCAAACATAATTAGCTTGTTTGCAGATCCCCAGATAGGGTGTATTTCGAGAACTAAAACCGTTATGCCTCAATCAAATCCTATGTTGTGACCACTCTTTAGAATCGTCACAAAGTGACGATTCTAAAGAGTGGTCACAACATAGGGTTTGATGGAGGCATGAAGAAAATACGATGGAAAAAAGGTGTGTCTGGAGCCTTGTTGTTTCGGAAACAGTGACATGCGTTGCTGTAAGGAGGGAATCGTTATTGAGAGGGCCGTTGTAGGGAGGGAGCACTGTCCTTATTAGAATTCTAATGAGTAGCAGCAAGATGGGCTTTGGCTTAGAAAATAAAAGATTTTGACAAATCAGTATACAGTAGAACCCCGCTAATGCGACCACTTAATGCGACCACTTAAACAAACATGGCTGTTTTCATTAGCAGGTGGTTGCTTAATGCAGGACGAAAGTTATGCAGAAAGCTCCTATAGGAGCTTTCTGCATAACTTTCGTCCTGCATTAAGCAACCACCTGCCCTTGCCACTGTGAATTATGCCCCGTTTTGGTGGTCGCATTAGTGGGGTTTTACTATGCATCTTATCTACAGGTCTGATGCTTCATCATGATTCAGTTGAACTTCGATATATCGAACTCGGATAACTCGGATAACTCGGATAACTCGAATTTCGGAATAAATCGAACTAGACGTTTGATCCTTCGAAAATAAATTAATAATACGGAATTGTTCTAAAATGTACCACTTCATATATCTAGAAATCGGATGACTCGAACTTCTGTTATCTAGAACTAAATGGTCGCTTGATGTCCGAGATATCGAACTTCAACTCTATATGTCATTACGATAAACAATATGCCTTATTTGGCGTGTGGTAAATACTGTGTCGAACAGGTATATTGGTTAGTAGAGAATGTCAATATCAAGGGACCAGGTGGCGGTGTTGGTGAAGACGGTGGACTCGTACAACGACTTACGATTGCTCTGTTGGCTGCGGCAAGGACGTCGCGATCGCGCTGGCGTGAGCGGTTTGAGATGTCAAAATTGTCCTCCATGGCTGCCGATGACATAATCAGATTTTGGTTGACCTGGCTTCTGGTGTAGTTGTCATGGCCTGATGTATCTTGAATAAAAAAAAATGTGTCCATAATAAAGTGGTCCCATTAACATAAACGAGAAAAATACATCATTCCTTACGTTCTATTTAACAATAATGTATAATGAAGTACAACAAAAACGAAAGGAGTGGAATACAATATGTGTAAATAGCTGCTCATAAACAGACTCAGTAAAACCGAGTCTGCAATTTTCTCTTTTCATATTACTGATTTTGCTTTCAAAGGATCGCCTACTTTCAGAACATATGTATATGTAAGCAATGGAAGTGTTTCCGAAATCTATGACAAACATATTGGTCAAAATAAATGTAAAGAATAACAAAATATTTATTTACCATAGTAATGGCGATATTTCTAATGAATTAAACGCATAAACAATACATGTTGAATAGGATTTGTATTGTTTTAACTCAATATCGATTAGGCTAATTCTAGATCCTACCTCTTTGAATAAATCTAGCGAAAATGTGCATTTACTAGAAGGGGGGGGGGGGGGTAGAAATGTGTAGTGTTGTAACCAATGTGATAAATAAAGCTTTCGCTCCTATTGAGCAAGTGCTCTATTTATCACAATAGTTTCAGAAGGTGTTAACATGAGGAATGGGTTAACCCACAGGGGATTTTAAATCTAAAATAAATATTTATGCATAATATGGTATATGTTGTCATATCCTACATCTCATATTTTATGTTACATTTTTTTTTATAAACGTCATATTGTATGGAATATAACGAATTGCATTTTGATCAATTGCTGCGGCAGTTAATTTAACAAAGCTATATACAGCTGAACCATCTGCATCACTCCCTAAGTAGCAGACCCATCGTAGCAGAAACCACCTTTACCATTCCCTAAGTAGCAGACACATCGTAGCAGCAACCATCTGCACTATTCTCTAAATAGCAGAAACACCGTAGCAGAATCTGTCGGTATAATTTTCTCAGTCTGAGTAACAAAAACATGGTAACAGAATACATCTGCACATTTCTCTAAGTAGCAGAAACATTGTAGCAGAATAAATCCACATATATTTCTTAGTAGCAGAAACATTGTAGCAGAACAAATCTACACATATCTCTAATTAGCAGAAACATTGTAGCAGAACAAATCTACACATACCTCTAAGTAGCAGAAACATTGTAGCAGAACAAATCTACACATATATCTAAGTATCAGAAACATTGTAGCAGAACAAATCTACACATCTCTAAGTAGCAGAAATATTGTAGCAGAATAAATCTACACATATCTCTCTAAATAGCAGAAACATTGTAGCAGAACAAATCTACAAATATCTCTAAGTAGCAGAAACATTGTAGCAGAACAAATCTACACAAATATCTAAGTAACAGAAATATTGTAGCAGAAAAACTCTACACGAATATCTAAGTAGCAGAAATACAACTACAAAATTCTGCGAGTAGCGGGAAATTGATACATTAGCCATACACAATGGATCATTATTGGTTAATACTTACCATATCTGTGCGTGTAAGCGGGTCTGTATGGTACAAAAAGGACCTCATCGTCATAGGCTCTCCTCGGGGTGTAGGTTGATCTGGACACAGTTCTCTGTAAGTCACATTATTAGCATGGCCATCATTATATTATTCATCAATCTAATGTGACCGCAAAATGAGGTCTAATTGTTGGTCGTACAGGCATATTGTAGCTTTACCCATTTGCACCCAGTGGATTCTTCCATGTTTATATATTGGATTAGTCCATTTTTTTATCTAAGGAGTGTCAGTCCTAAATTTTCAATTTCGTTTTGTTTTATATTGAAATTCATATCAGCAAACAGTGTAGACTCTGATCAGACGCCGCATTATGCGGCGTCTGATCAGAGTCTACACTGTGTGCCTACGTTCCATATATGGGATCGTGGGCGTAAATTGGTTAATACAGTGCGACAGTTATGCAAACAAGCTCTTATAGAAGCTGTCTGTGTTACTTTTCGTCCGTCATTAAGCAGCCCCTACTTTCAGAAACACTCGCGCTTATCAAATAAGTAGTCACTATAGGAGGCTCTACTGTTAACACGGTCAATAATTGACAAAAAGTAATAGTTTACATGGAGAGATTATCAAAAAATTAAAAACATAAATCATACGTTTTCATTGTTTTACATTCATTTTACAGTTATAGAGGTTTGTTATTAATACGATAAACTTAAGGTATTTATTTTAAGTATATATCAAACGTTGATACATTGAACCATTTATTCTGTGATGTTACAATGACTAAATATAACTATCACTTTGTGGAAGGCATGTCTTTACAATGCACATTAGCCCAGTACCTGATAGGATTTTTGAAAACACAATAGACTCAGATCATACGGATCCAGCCGTCTAATCACGATCTGTTCTGTTTACGCCGTCTGATCTGGATCAACTCTGCAAAGGCGTGAAATAATTTATGATTCTATAGTTCTGGCATGACCAATAACACTGTGTTCATATACTATTATGCAAAAAACAGCCAATAAATATTCATATAAATTCCTTACATTAATATTCAGCAACAAGTAAAGGGCTAATAACGACTCACTACTGATAGAAGTTTCTTTTTATAACTATAAGATACAAAGAATCAATATACGATGTGTGAAAAAAAAGTTAAATGTTAGTTGCAGTAAAAATCCTCTAATGCGACCACTTAATGAATAAACATGGGTGTCTTTAAAAGCAGGTGGTTGCTTAATGCTGGACAAAGGTAATGAAGAAAGCTCCTCTAGGAGCTTTCTGCATTAGTTTTGTCCTGCATTAAGCTACCACCTGCATCTAGCACCCAGAATTATACCTCTTTTATGTGGACGCATTAGCAGGGTGTTACTGTATATGCTTCAACATACACGTACATGCAACATGGATGATGCTTCAAACATAACCACATGCTTCACAGTGACACGAGGCTGTTATCCATTGCTACAAAAAGACAGTCAGTTAATTTCATCTGTATACAACAGTATGTTCTTTCGTATACATGTATTACGTTATAAATAGCCTTGACAAGTATGGGTTTGTTATAAGACATAGACCTTCTAGTGACCTTAGAATATATAGTGTTCGGACTTACACGTACGCACTAACTCTGCTGAATAAAAATACATAGTTTGACCTGTCGTTGGTCTTGAGATTCCAGTGCATGCTAAATATAGTTCATGTTTCACTAATTTAATCAGCACGTGCACAACTTGTAAATTAATAATTTCTCTACCTGTCCATACTGTAAATATGCAAAAGAATATATTTATTATCATTATCACGCTGTGAAACAAAATGTCTGCTTAAATTTCGATCTGTTGCAGCTTTGATAACTTCGATTAGAAAAAAGACTACCGACTGAGTGTCAAACAGCTTGGGTCATAATTAGACGCCGTGTTACTCGGCATCTCATCTGGATCCAAGCTGTTTGCAAGTGCGAGTCAGGTCTCAGATAGCGGAGAAAGAGTTGGCCCCGAGAATATAAAACTGTTTAAGATCATTCTCAACCATTTGATTGGTCAGATTTTGAGCAAGCTCAAAATCTAACCAATCAGATACTTGAGAATGAACGCAGACCCTGGCTAAGAAGTTTTATAAAATCGGGGCTTAGTCTATATAAAGTTCGGAAGTATTAGCCATGGCTGCAAAAGTACGCGAACACAAACACGTGAGATAGATGACCAACGTCGATGTTCTGCTTTAACGTTTTCCATAAGTCTCTATGTATTCTAAAGAGTGGTCACAGTATAGGGTTTGATGGAGAAACGACGAGTTTAGTATTTTGGTACGCATCGTTATCTGTAGCTCTGCATTATTTCTTGTCTGCATTTTCATCGAGTATATGGTTAAATGTGCTTTGATTGGCTCATAATTGGTTCAAAAATGAAAATCAATAGGTTGCTCCTACACTCATTTAGAGCCTACCTTTGTGTGTTTGTTTATTATCTGACTGCCATGTCGATAAACATGTTTGCCACCATCGAATATGTACACGCTTTACCAAACTGTTTGGATCCAAATGAAACCCGACGTCTCGTCGGGATCTAACCTGTTTGACACTCTGGGTGTGTTTATATAAAATAATTTAGAGAAAAACGCCAACTTGATACTTAGCACTAATCCTAACAGGGAAAAATTATTTGGCGGCCAAAGGGTTAAACACGAACCGGAGGAGCAAAGTGGAGCTGAGCGCGTGCCAAAACACTGATATCCCCCGTACATGTGTAAACGGCAGCAGGTAAACATCCACGGCTCTCACGGGACTAATATATTGTTGCTGTGCGGCAATTAAGCGCCTCGAGAATGTGCCATCTCATCAGAATATTGCTGTTACATGGCGTTATGGAAAAACTATATACTGATTGTTTTGAAATAGCTGCCAGGTGTATCATTTTTCTAAATGGCTAAAGTGAACTGTATCCCCATAATAGATAATGCGATTTGCTAAATACAAAACGATTTCACTTTGGCATTGGACTATTGTCTTCTTCTGTGATGCGTTTTGCATTTGAATATAATTGCAGTTTGCAGTTCAAATGTGTATTAAATATGAAATTACAATGTTCATTGCTTGTGTCAACAGTATTATTCAAATTCTACTTATTTTATATATTATACGCATCGCTGTGGTAATCAGCCCAGAGCAATTTAACGAAAGGCAGGAAAAATACCGATCATAATAGTTAGTTAGGATTCACATTGGATAGTTTAACCCTTTCAATGTTCTATGTTTATTCCGAATTGCAATACCTACTGAATATCCATGGATATCCATGGACAAAAAATCATAATGAAATATGGAAGGTGAAACACTTTAGCTATTTAGAAAGTAAAGAAACAGATCTATCAAATTCCATTTACAAACAGATAAGACCCTGATCAGACGGCTTCTTTATGGGCCGTCTGACCTGAGTCAATTCTGTTTGCAAATGCGTGAAAACCGTTTATATGAAAGAAATGGTTAGGAATTCTAAATGTTTAAGTCATTTTAATTGGTCCACATAAATATATAGGCGCCAAAGTAGGCTACATGAAAAACTATATGATAAGATACATGTATATCATATAACGGAATGGAAATACCACACTCTTGTATTGATAAGGTTCTTTTGTAACTGACACTTACAATCAACAATAAATTCTGGATTTTTACACAGGTGACACCTTAACCCTTTACTCCATAAATACGCATTTCTACGCCTTTGTAAACAGAGAAGACCCAGATCAGACGGCTTCTAGAGGGGCCGTTTGACCAGGGTCTGCTGTTTGCTTATGGTATAATATAGATATTATTCTATACTTTCTGCCATGACAAAAACTTCCTGTGTCCATGTGTTGTTATAACCGATCATCCTGTAGAAGCTTTCTGTTACTCTAAGTTATTCTATTTACAAGTACGTAAATGATTCCTATGGATCAAATGCTCTATTTATCACAATGGTTTCAAAAATGGTTTTTACAGAAGGGTCAAAAGGCATCAATATTAGGGAATGGGTACAGAGAGTATAATATAAGGAATGTGTTAATATTTAACGTTCTGAGTAAATTATCGGTCGCATAACCTGCTTCGTACTTGAAACGCAAGCTGTATTATTTGTTTGTTTTGTTTTGTTTTTGGGTTGTCTGTTTTTGCGTTGTGTTTTTGTATTCTTTGCGTAAGCAATGAATACTGCGTAGGTGTTTTTTTCAGATGTCAAATAGACCATTATGAGGCGTCGAGTTATGCAGTGTCTTATCTGGAGACCAACAGTTTCCAATGGAAAGCACACGTTTGTCAGTAGTGGTTTCCCTAATGAACATTTTATGCATGACTTGATCACTCCATGAATATCAATTATCTTAAATGTTATAAGGTAATAATTTAAAAATAACTACAGTAAAACCTCTCTATAACGACCACTAAATTACATCAAGTACATGTATTTTGTGTTAAAGGCAGGTGGATGCTTAAAGCAAGGTGAAAGTAAAACAAAACGCTCCTATAGGAGCGTTCTGTTTTACTTTCACCTTGCTTTAAGCAACGGCATGCCCAAAATACCAATTAATTAACACAATTTAGTGGTCGTTATAGAGAAGTTTTACTGTATTGGCTTAGCCAAAAACTGTTTGGTCGGATCAGTTAGATTTCAACAGTAAAGAAGAGCAGTCCCTGATCAGACGGCTCCGTCTGATCTGGATCCACTTAGTTTGCAAAGGTGTGAAAATAAGTTTATACGTAGGAAATGATTAATATGACAGGTACACCAGCAGCTCTCGCATGGTTTCAGAATGTTTCCATCTGATACTCTCTAGATGAGTTACAGATACCGATCATGAGTGATGGATAAGCCATGTATTTCTGTGTCTGCTGGATGCACACCTCTGATTACAAGCCTGTTAGATGGTCGTGAGTCTGATATAAGACATTATCTGTGTTTACCTGTGTTATCCATGGTAACCAATCTATATGTACAAAACTGATCAGAAATCCCATCAAATGGGGTCAGGGAAGCACAGCAAGCAAACTGTTTTCATGTAGATATATTGGGTCGACAGGGATGTAGCGAAATACATCTGGTGTTTATGAGTATATTTATGTTGTATGGAAAATACCCAGTACCCAAACAAACCTTCTGCCTTTTACCTTTAGTCGTATACAACCGTCACAGAAAGTTGGCATTACTAAGATGGGCTGACCTTCGCTATATAATTTGAAATCGGCTGACAAATCAGTCAGTTTACCTATTAATCAGATGTAATGAAATATATTATTGAGCATAAGTGAATTCGAGAAACCAATGACATTAATTCACAGAGGTTGGGTCTGAAAATAGTCAAATATAGAGTGCAGGGATTCAGTTTAACAGTTTATCTCATGAACATTCGTGTAGAAAATAATGAAATTATTAACTGGCTGGATGTTTATGATCGTATATGATCGTATATGAACACAAATGAATGTTTGGCCCTAGCAGAAACTGTAGAATTAGATAGGTATCATTTCATAAGCAAGCAGAGAGCAACCTGACAAGACCCTGATCAGACGGCTCCTAGAGCGTTGACTCTTTCGCTTCCAATGTCGCATCTGTGATTACCTATGCAAACAGTTTAGATCCAGATGAGACTCCGAGTAACTCGGCGTCTCATCAGGATCCAAAATGTTTGTTATTGTGGTTATGTTTGTAGAATAAAAATGAAGAATAAAAATGAAGAAACTTGATAAAATGAAAATTGAAGCAGACGACAAAGTTAGCAGACGACAGAAATTGGCAGCGAATGAGTTAAGGGTGTATCTATGGAGTACAGGTTTAAAAACGAAATACCAGATGCATTATTGATTGCGCGTGCTTGCATATCATTCCTAAGTACTTAGTGATAAACAAACACATCTGCCATTATCAGCATGCGATGTGTAATTCAATGCCAATAACACTTACATGTCATGATATATGTATACACTTAAGCTATCAGACATTGCAGACTATTGTTTTGTCATAAATTCTCATTGTTTTCAAATTTACATGCAACACAATGTTGAAAACAATACTTAACGAAACCTTAATGTGCTTGAAATGCATAAATGCATAGAATCTGCAATATCAGCGAATATTTGCCTAACCCGGTGCATCTACAGCTGGCATTCGATAGATTTTTAAACTGTTATTCGGCCCAAAATGAACTTCAGTATCTCGGATTACTTACAATAAGAGAAATTAGAATAATCCGATTTCTGGTCCTTGGGGATCATAAGTTTTGATGTTATTAGTTTTGAAAATTGAATACTGCTTAAGCCGGTGCTAGGGGGCGTGAGTAGTGTTGCACTTTTAATTACTACTCATGAACAGACTCAATAAAACAGAGTCTGCAATTTTCTCTTTTTGCATTTCTACTTTTGCTTTCGAAGGATCACCCATTTTGAGATTCTAGTCTGGTCATTTCCTGTTCAAAATCGATTTCAATCTCACAGCTTAATACAGGTCTAAAGAAATGCTGACAGCTCCTGTAGGAGCATTTAGCATAACTTTCGACTTGCATTAAGCTGTCACATGTGTTGCTAGATATGCGTAGAAGAATTCTGTTTTGTAAATTTTGAAAGGAAGGACTGAAATTTTAATTCGAGTCATCCCGAGTTTCGAGTTATCCGAGTTGGATATATCGAAGTTCAACTGTATACGTACAGAACTCATTTAAGTCTCGATTATATGAACTGTTACTGTACATAATACTATTTAAGCATTATTCTACCTGATAAGTTATATGAATGTTCACGAGGTTACGTGCTAACAGCGCTATAGTTTTAATCGATTATTTAATATTATTAAAGATACTTCGTACAACGGTCCATGGTGTGAACATTATTACAAGAAATTAATTGCGGAAAAGTGAAATTAACGCATGGTTATTATGACCAATTTATTGTACAGTAAAAACGCGATACTTTAAATATTAATAATGAGAATTGGTGCCTGTGTAGGCAGGTGGCTGCTTAATGCAGGGTGAAAGTCACGCAGAAAGTTCCTAAAGTAGCCACCAGTCTCCAAGATCGATCTTGATACTAGTTTTAGTGTTCGGGTAATTGAGTTTTGCTGTACTTCGTAGTAAATACCGTACAACATATGTCCAAATTTAAGCATGTTCTAATACTGACAATATGCCACGGAAAGGTATTAAAATGTACATCTTTATTTTTTATGTTTGCATTTATTGCATATGATATCCAGCAGTAATAACCCCAAGTCATTAAAAACATACGTCTATGTTATAAACATAATATCTCTTTGTTCATTTATTTCTTCTTGTTATTGGGAACCAGTCTATACCCTAAATACCGATCGCTCATTATAGGTTTTCCGCTTATCGTTTATGGTCCTTTGTACAGGGTATGTCTATCGTTATAAACATACCCACACTTAAATATTAACAAGGGTTACTGGCTGGTTTCAAGCAGTAACATAATTTAATCTTAACCGCCACATAAAACTGAAGAAAAAAAAACAAGATTAAGGTGCTTATTCAAATACTAATATCGACATTTCTCCACCAAACCCCATATGGCCACTATATAGGGTTTGGTGGAGAAATAAAAGAGATATGCCTAAAGCTGTTTTAATATTTTACGCATCTGTTTTATGAATCTGGTGCACTGATGATGATGATGATGAACTACAAAGCCATAAGGGTAACAGTTCCATCACATGTCCACTACGTAAATCTGTTACAATTACAAGACAAAGGGAATGTGTTTTAATGGAATATACGTCATTTGGTTAATTACATTAGAGTTAATCGGTTAGAAGCGCTGTTCATTTGTGTCCAGACAAATTTAGATATAGCTACTGTAATTACTTGACATTAGTACTTTGTATCAGATAAACGTGACAGCTTAATGCAGTGTGAAAGTTGAACAGTAAGCTCCAAAAAGGAGCTTCCTGATGAACTTTCACCCAGCATTCAGCCGACACCTGCCTCTGCAAATATCTTAATTAAAATTCCGATTCAAAGGAGTTGGTTTTACATATCATACGGTAAATGAATGTGCCTGCATAGTAAATCTTCGTGTACGTACAGTGACTTATTCATTATTTCTCACATTGTAGGTGTGGCAGTATTTTATGAAGTTAACCCTTTACCCCATGGATATCCATGCAAGAAGTAATGGCATCATGAATGTCAGTCAGATTGGTTTTTTATACTGATATGTTAACACAGGAAAGATTATCCAGAGCAAAACTGTAGAATCGTATGTATATGTATTCCATAAGCAAACGAAGCATTCCCTGATTAGACGACTCCTACTAATCTGGGTCTACTCTGTTTGCAAATGCGTATATATATATGGAGTTAATGGGCAAATATATATGTTACTGCGCAAACCAAGATTACAAATCCTAAATGTATTCAACCTCACTAGTGATAAATGGATGGAATAACAAATATCTAACATTACTAGTAATAACCACCGTGTAAGAAATTCTAATAATTGTTCATATGCTTAACAAACATGCATTCCATGCAGTTCCATGCAATATAATATGTGCATTTAAGCCTTTCGTAATACACACTATTTAACAGACAGATCGCATCATTCATCCCACCCATACAAATTGCATTCTTCTAGGCATATTGTGAGGCCCAAAGGGCAGAAGAGTTCATACGCCCGTTATATTTCCAATTAGTACTCATAGGCTGATTTGTTTGAACTACATTACCTACAGGATCACAACAATAGTAGGATACTCGGTGCAGGGTTTGTTTCTTTTGTTGAGAATATATTTTTGCCCCAAAAAACCCAGCGTGTGACGTTCTATTGTTGCAAGATTTCGGTAGCGCATCGCACGTAGCTGACGGCAAGTGATATTGGTGTAAACCCTTTCCCTGTTCTATATTTTGTCAAATTTCCATTCCTACTAAATATTCATGGACAAAATAGTTATAATGAAATATGGTATGTGGAAAAGTGTATCCATTTTAGAAACTAAAGAAACATATCTATCAAATTCAATTAGGAAACAGGACAGACCCTGATCAGACGGCTCCTCTAGGAGCCGTCTGGTCTGGGTCTTCTCCGTTTACAAATGCATGAAAAGGTGTTTATATTAAGGAAAGGGTTAACACGGTATAGTAGTGCTTTAACCTTTACAATATTTATGCAAAAAATAACGAAATCATATATATAATACATGTTATCATTTTGAACACTTGAGCGAGTGGCCACGGCAGAAACTGTAGAATACGATCTATATCATTCCATAAGCAAACAAAGCAGACCCCGATTAGACAGCTGACAAGAGCTGTCAGTTCTGGTTCTACTCTAATTGCAGAGAAGATAAAATGGATATCTATGGAGTAAAGGGTTAGTAATCTTGATGATAGTATTCTTGCAATTTGGGCGTTTGTGAACACAACAAAAACGTAGCTAGCATACAGTGTGTATGGCTACATGGTATTCTTGTCATACATGGATATTGGTGAAACAATACATACAGATGACCGTAGTAGGTGTATATACTAGGCACCACATCGTTCAACATATAGTGAGCAGTGTGTACAACAAACGTAGCTGGCAAAAGGTCGTGTGCCCCCTGTCACACGGACCACGCGGTGTTCAGCTATATGGGTTTAGGCGAGTTGCAAATGTGGGTGATCACTTGATTTCGTGACAGTATGGGTTGAACAGTGAAGAGGGAATGCTGGCATTGCGTGACTTTGTTAAGGTGACTAGGTGAACTTACCGGTATTGGTTTTGGTAACTGAGGTAAAAACCTTGACCGTTTCTGTAGAAAGCGGAAGTGCTTTCTGGGCACTTTACCCGGAATAATCATGATATCCTGCTGTTTAAAACATACGTACAAACATACACAGAACATGAAACAAAGGCATTCAACCTACAAGCTGTACTACAGTAATACATCTTTACAATGGTCACTCAAATGAAGCCTAAGACTGACCCCTTAAGACAGGTGAGGGTTTAACTCAGGATGAAAGAAATACAGTAAATCCCTCTAGACTGGACTATAGTATAGAGGAAATTAGCAGGTACCTATTTAATGCAGGATAAACGTCACGTAGAAAGATCACAAAGGAATTTTCTATATGACATTCAACTTGCATTAATTTGTCACCTTTCTTATAAACCTGCATTAGTACTAAATTGAACTCCCAGTTTATAGGTCACACTAAAGCTGCCTGCATTACTTTCATCCTGCATTACCCAGCAGGGACATATATAAGATGCTTAAATTAAACATAATTATTGCCAAGAATATTCCTTTATGTCTCCATCAAATCATATGATGTGACAACATACGGTTTGCTGGAAAACATGATGTTGGGGATATACGCCATTGCCATTGAGGGGTTAAGCAAACAGTGATGTGTCTGATCAGAGGACTCTTTGAGGAGCCCTCTGATCTTGGTCTACACTGTTTGCCTATATCCTTTTTAAGGGCCACCGTTCACCGATGGGAAAAGAGCATTAAGGGGACGCTTTAAAAAGGTTCTATTATACTGTTAATGGCTTATATCTAGATTTGCTATCACTGGCTCATATACTTGAGGTAGGTCTGTATGGTTTCTGAATCGAAAATTACCTTTTTGTCTTGGTTCATCGTGCAATGAATATGCAATAGAGCCTTCGGGATTTTATAAGTTCCCAGCTTAACCGTGAACATCGGCTCTTAAGCATATCTAACATTTATTTTCATATTATTATTGCGCCGCGCAGACACATATCAGACAAAGCATATCTGAAACCATGCCTGGTTGACGTCTATATATTGTGGAGAAAATATGAGAGTGTACAAAAACCCTTTAACACTGACCATTACAAAAATGTCAAAGTCTGGTTTTGTTCGAGATATGGGAAAGCTTAATGCAGCATGACAGTAATGCAGATACCTCTCCCAGAATATTTCAGCATTACGTTCGGTCTGCATTCAGCTTCCATTTACTCTTATAGCTCCCCATGTGTATTCATTAAGTGGTCGTTGTAGAGAGGTTTTACTGTATATTTCCAGTGACGCAATTTCGATATTAAATCGCCCTATTACTCTATTTCATTCTATGTCACTCATGTTTTGCATATATATAGCACAGGCGTCTACATTTAGTAAACCCTTTACATCATGAATTAATGATATCATGAATATAAACTTAGATAAGTCTTTATAATGGTCTCTGAGCACAGGGAGTTTTAGTCATGGTAGAAACTATAGAATCAGATCTATATTATTCCTTAAACAAATAATGCAGATCCTGGTCAGACAGCTCATACGGGGGAAGTCTGACCTGGGTCTTCCCTGTTTGCAAAGGGGTTATAACATGTAAACATGAAGTAAAGTGTTAAATGCATTATCATCATGCAAGTAAATCTGAGCTCATAGTATTCTTCACGAATAAGCATATCTTCCCCTTGCATTATGTCAACACACACAAGAAAATGTAACAAAACGCTTTCAATACAGGCAAAAATAACCATGAGCATAACACAGCGTCATTAAAAAAAGTTCCCATCCACTAACTTTGGCAAACGAGCCGAAACAGCTAAGCAAAACGCCTCAAAATATTTAGGCAAAGTCTGAGAATTCTTGAGCAATTTCGGATTTCCATCCCGCGATAACGTCTTTTGTGTTCACACTGAGCAATTCTTGAATATATTTTGACAGCCATGAAGTATGGTGATGTCATTTCTGAAGTATGCTTCATTGCTTACGCAAACTATGGCTACATATAAATATCCCTAACAACCAACGCTGTGTTTCTAGCAACAAGTGTTTTCTAGTTCCTGCCATGACTCATTTATCCACCTCCGTTCTTTACATCCCATAGCTCTCCTGCAGGTGAACCTCTGCCTCCATAGCATACCTGTTCCTAAATTGCTAAATCAGCCACAAACGCAACTCCTGACAACAATAGCGCACATATCTTTTCCGTTCATCAACTACGTCCGTTTGCAGTAATGACATTACCTATTTTTTATCTTTGAATCGCTGACTGGTTTTTATTATTAAGTCAATGTCCAGTTCCACCAAAACTATATTTTGGTCAGCATCCAAATTTCAGTCAGAATGAGCAGTAAAGTTAATGTACAGTGCAACTTCTCTAACATGGACGTTTAATAAAGAATAGCTATTTATAGACAGGTGAGTGCTTAACACGGTGTAAAAGTCATGAAGAATGCTCCTAAGTCACGAAGAATGATCCTGTGCATGAATTTCGTCCTTTCTATAGTTGCCATATGTTGTAAAGACGGCTTGTAATACTTCATGTAACTTAAAACTCCGTTAAAATACGTTTTTCAGTAATTACCGGAAATATGGCTTAACCTTAAGTTTGTCTGCCAAGATTTCTTTGCATCAAGTTTCGTCTACAGTATAACCTGTCTTAAGCGGTCTTCAAAATGAGTTCTAATTATGGATATGTAAGGCAGGTGGTAGCTTAATACGGGTCAAAAATAATACAGAAGAGCGTTCTGTATTACGTTTGCCCTGCATTAAGCAACCGCCTGCTTATTTTGAGATTCTGGTGTTCAATAAATGAATGACCGCTTAAGACATGTTCTACTGTATATCATTTTCAAAACACGAGGTACGATATTCAATTTATACAATCATACAATTAGAGTATTTTATAAGTCTCACCCGGACCCAAACTGCAAGCAAAGACAATTTACTAGTTCGCCCTAGCATGCTAAAAGATAACGCTATTGTTACTCTTTCCTTCATATAAACATGTTTCACGAATTTGCAAACAGAGTAGACCAAGATCAGACGGCTCCTAGAGGAGCCGTCTGATCAGGGTCTGCTCTGTTTGTTAATATAATTTGAAATATATGTTGCTTTACCTTCTAAAATGGCTACACTAGTCTACCTTCCAAATTTCATAATTACTCTTATAAATATTCAATAGGTATTGAAATTTGGAATAAACATAGAACAGGGAAAGGGTTGATACAGTCATTTGCCAGGACTCGTTGCTAAAATAAATTAACTCAGATTATTTAGACGTGTTTCTTTCGGTAAACAAAAAAAAACGAGTACTTTATCTTTTCAGAGATAAATGCTTATTTGTAGTTTAGGCAATGACGCACGAATCTATGAATCGTGTTTACATCTTGCACGCGCCAGTGGCGATTCAGCGAAAAACACTGTAAACACTTTGAATCTTGATGAAATGCCGAGGAATTCGGCGAAACATTAGAATTCAATAAGTTTGATACTCTGGTTATTTTTTGGAAATTGTTTTTTACAAACCTCCATATTCAAACTGGAAGAAGACGATTACCTTAATCTACAACTTTCATTTGACGGCGAAAGGGTTCCGTTGAAACTAGAAATCAGATCTCTTCATAGAGAGCGAAAACTATGTAAAATGTAGTTAATGTTCTTGGCACACTTAACCTTTTACTACATGAACCTTCATGTAAGAAATAATTACTTCATGATTATAAAAAATCTATATCATTTCATAATCAAACAGAGTAGACTCTGATCAAACGGTTCCTGTGCGACCCTTCTGATCTGGGTCTCCTCTGTTTACATGGGCGTCAAAAGGTGTCTCTATCAGGTAAAGGGTTAAACATTCTGTACTGTGGACTAACATACTCGATAACCCATGTTACAAACACTTTCTGCCCAAATTTCATCATTCACCGTGGACAATCGGCATCTTCCAGAAAGAAAAACAAAGCATTGCCACATTATGCATGTACATAAAAATCACGTTTTTGAGTAAACTGGGGTTCAGGCAGACAATATATTTGCAGACAAGTTTTAAACCTCTCCAAGTTTGTCCTTGGGTCCTACTTATTAACCCTTTCCCTCATATAAACGTATTTTCACGCATTTGCAAACAGAGTAGACCCAGATCAGACAGCTCCTAGAGGAGCTGTCTGATCAGAGTCTGCTCTGTTTGCTAGTAGAATTTGATATATCTGTTTCTTTGCTTTCTAAAATTTCTACAATGATCCACTTTCAATATTTCTGTAAACTATTTTGTTAATGAATATTCAGTAGGTATTGACATTTGAAATAAACATAGAACATGGAAAGGGTTAAGGACTAACAATTCGACAGAGATGAGATGCTCGAGTAACTCCCGATTAGCGTTGAGACGAGACGCTCCAGTAACACTGGAGATGAGACGCCGAGACGACCAGTCAGAATTCGTACTACTGTAGTTTTGACGCATTGGTCGTATTTAGGAAAATGCATGATTAAATCCTTTATGGAAGTCATAAAGCTGTGTTAAAAGACGGTGAAATGGAATTGAACAGTATATCCACAGAAAAGGTTTCACATATACAATCACATGACTTGTCACATACATCACATGACGTATCACATACAGCCACATGACGTATCACATACATCCACTTCAAGTTCCAGGTGAACACAAAAGACGTTTTGGTTTTAAAACATATCCATTGCACAAGAATCCTGTCACTGCAAAGAAAGCTTACAAAACACATGAAAATATTTCCGCTAAAGAAAACAAAGGTTATTACCCACAGAAGCAAAACACTAATTAGCTATGTGTCACACTTTAACCCTTTCCCCGCCATGCACGACTGGCATTTGAACGCAGTTTGGATCCAGATGATACGCCGAGTAACTCGGCGCCTTATTAGGACCCAATCTATTTGGCATTTCGTCAATAGCTTGTCCAACGCTTGATCGAAATCGGACGTAGTCAAAATTGTGCCAGATCATGATTCTAGGAGACATTACCCGTATCTTTATATAACGGGGTAAGGGCTAAAACACGTACTTTTTATTTCATTCAAGGCAAGCAACGTCAACATAGGCTAAAACATATACACACGGCATTTACCTGTTGGAATTTGCCGGTGTGTGGGACATAGTAATACATGTTTGCAGATCTCTAACTCCGGACAGCTGCAAACAATTTATTCAATATATGACGTCATTGCAATAATGAAATTTTTAACATGTTTTATATAGATGTTGTAATGTGGTTTTTATTTCAACGCCTAATATTCATCAATCAATTAGCGATTTACAAATATGAGAAGATTGAGAGAGACGCGGAGATTAGGGAGAGCTGTGGTGCTTTGTTAAAGTCTGAAGAGAAGGCCATACGCCTAAATCAGAAAATAAATTTGAATCGCTTCATGAAAATGTCCCTTATAGCGTCAGGCACATTGCAAACAGTGTAGACTCAGATCAACTGCCGCTTTACAGACTTGGTTCTAAACAAGATTGGTACAGTTAGATGTAGATACACGCACAAACGAGTATAAATGTAGATCTTAATTAGACGTCGCGTTATCGCATAGTGGCTAGTCTGGGTCTGCACTGCTTGAAACAAATACAGGGAGTCACTCTAATGAAGCAATTTGTTTCATGTGTGTCTTTCATTTATCATTTTGAAAGTAAGGCAGAACTGATAACTGCCCAAAAGAGGACCAAAATCAGAAAAGTTTGCATAAGTTAGAAAGAAAGTCATTTCCAATGCATTTGTCAATCCTAATCACTGATCGTGGGGGTGGAAGAATCATAAAAAGATAAGGCAATGGAATGCAAGAACCAACTGGAATTCGGCGGCCATTTTGGTTCATAAGTAGCTGTTTATATTCACCGCGATGCCAATACAGTTCCAAGATTTTATTTACACAATAGAAAACAATTTCTTGGATAAGAAACAAATAACAGTGAATTCCTCGGATAGTTCATCGATCGCTTTGATCAAAGGTATACATGTGCAATGTATAAATATGTCAAGGCTGCTTCGAGGGAAATTTTAGAAAAATGTAGTTGTAACATTCTTTAGAAACGGCAGAAAGAATTGTTTCTGAAAAGTTTAGTGCAATGACAAATTGCAAGAACAAAATATATATAGTTGTATACTTACAGGTGATCGAAATGGCGAAAAATTGAATCGCTAATCCAGCATGGAGAAAATGGCAGCAGACGATAAGAGCCCAGGTGTCAGCAAGTCACGTATAAATCTCGAGATAGCGAGATTTCACGGCGAGGCTTATTAAAAACGCAGGTAGACTCTCAAGCCTCGCTCCAACTCTAAGAAACTTTTCGACGTCGGAGCAGATTTTGTATCTTTCCACTAATGAGAACCGTTTTAAAATTTAACCTCAAAAACTAGACCCCGAGAGCCTGACAGGCGAATATTTGACGTCTATCACTGCTACCGGTGCTGCCTCAACCCCAGGTAGATCACCGTAATTCGAGAAAACCCAGGTGCGAAATGGAACGGCCCAGTGCAGTGTGATGGTACGGCCCTGCCTAAAATGGGTATTGGCAGATGCTGGTGCTATTATTATGTATCCACGCGTGTGCTTTACCTGTCAGTCTGTGTACACTGCTGAAGTACAGAAGGTTAATATATCTACAGCTACCCAGTTGTAGAGTAGGCGAGAGTTAACAGCATGAGAATGTTTATATTATGATGTAATAAGTCATACCTGCTGGGGGTACACATTATATATAAATAGTTTTTGTATAGCTGTATTTAAGATGATAAGGTATCTCAAAATGATGGTTGGTTTCAAATTTCATCAATTTTCATTACTCGCTAGGATATTTGAAATGGGCGTAGGTTTAAACTACATTCGATGTTTATGAAACTCTTACGCTAATAATAACATCTTTTAACAAATATGCGACCATATTAGACCCAGATTAGACAGCAATCGTTTGAGTTGTTCGGCCAGGGTCTGTTGTTTGCTTAATAAATTATATAGATATGGTCCTAAAGTTTTTGTCAAAGCCAAATTCTTATCTTAAGTTTTTACATTATAAAAGATAAGTTAATGAATATTCTTGAAGTGATCAATTCACATGTTTATTAAGGAAATGGTTAAACACTTATGAAAACATGACAGTTTTGCTTGCAAAGAACTGTGGAAGTAATAATTAACTCGCATAGTTTACTTTTGATCTGCCAAATTAAAAACCAACGAAGAGATAATTGGTAAATTTAAAAATACTTCACTAAAGCCAATACAGTAAAACTTCTCTAACGCGGAATCTTAACAGAGAAAAAATAGATACTTTTAGGCAGGTGGCTGCTTAATGCAGGGTGAAAGTCATACAGAAAGGAGCTTTCTGCAAGACTTTCACCCTGCATTAAGCTGCCACCTGTCATACTAAATTCAACGTCCTGTTTAGAGAGGTTTTACTGTATAGCCATTCAATGTGTGAGAAGACGGGGGTTAGGTTAGTCAGTAAACTGACAAGAGGAATGTTACTTTAACAACAAAATTCCTTTACCTCGTGAATATTATTGTAAGATTTGATGATGTCATGAATATTAATAAATTGTATTTCTATAGCCGAATATGAAGAATATACATTAGTCCATAGGCAAACAGAACAGATACTGATCAGACATCTCTACATGGGAAAGGGTCGTTTACTAATGTTGAGAGAATTTGTGGCCCGACCCCGTTTCTATGTATAATTAGAAATAAAATATGTTTAAACTAAACATCTCTACAGAAGCTGTTTGGTCTGGGCCTACTCTATTTGCAAAGGCATTTAAAGTTGAGGATTTACTTCAATGAGTTTGTAACTTTTGGTTGTATTGAAATTCTATGAACATTACTTCGCAAAATTAAAGATATTAATTTAGAAATATATAAATGTTGTTCAGCTATAACACAATGAGTTGGAAATACAAAAACAACAAACAGACAGAATAAGAAATAACTTTAAGTCTACAGCAAAAATCCTTTACACCGGACGTCCAATACAGAATAATTCATATCTTTTTAGGCAGATGAGTGTTTTATGCAGGCTGGAAGTCATACAGAGGGCTCCTTTGGGAGCTTTCTGCATGACTTTCGCCTTGCATTGAGCTACCACTTGTCTCAAAGACTTACATGACTACTACAGTAAAAACTCGATACTACGATATTTTTGTAAGCAGGAATTTATGAATTTGTAAGCAGGTAGCTTAATGCAGGGTCAAAGTCATACAGAAAGCTCCTAGAGTGGTCGTAGTATCGAGTGTTTACTGTAATTTGAAAACCCGGTTTAGTGAGATTGTACTGCTTTGGTCAAATGGGACTATGTCACAAACGAGTAAAGCGCTCAACTTGTTTAGTTTGGTTACCTAGTAGGCTAGTAACACTTCAATAATCCTTGCATGTAATATACATATTCAGAGGTACAGAAAAGATGCGTAAATCAAACCATTTTCAAGAATAACTTCTTTATTTCTCCACCAAACCTGGAAGAGACGATTTTAAAAAGTAGTCAAAAACTAGAGTTTGTTGGAGAGATTTGAATACGTACGTTGATCTGTTGCTTATTATTGTTTTGGAGTCATGTCCACCTATTTCTATATTGACACTTTTCGCGGAGTATTCTAACCCTATCCCTATTGAATATCCATGTAAGAAACAATGACGCATTGAATGAATATTTATTAGCTGAATGTATCTAGTGGCATATGTACACAGGGTTGTTTTGATATAATTAGGAACTGTACAGACAGATAAATTTTAATTCCATAAGCAAACAGAGCAGACCCTATAGGGACCGCCTGAACGGTGTCTACTCTGTTTGCAAAGGCATGAAAAATGCATTTGTATGAAAGAATGGGTTAGACAAGAAAATATTTTAGCAAATGCTCAAAATTGTTGAGCGGGCTCAAATCCAAAATTAATGCTTCATATTACCGAATTTAAATCTAATATTATTATACAAAACTCCCTACAAAATATTATTTGAGAATGAATATAGGCTGATATATGAAGCAAAAAGCATTAACATTAATAAAGTTCAGTTCTATTACATTAGTGTATAGTAACAGTCTCAGGTGAGCCAGTATATGAACGTGTTGGCGAAACTGGGGCTAGATTTTAGTGCAAATATAATATGTCGTTCAGCGCCAAATCGTTTGCCAAATGCACATATTTACCAACAGTACTTCTGGGGAGAGTTCGCGATAACCTGTGTAAATAGTTTGAATTACATACAGATCAACAGATAAACGTGTGTACTCAAATACTAAAATCGTCATTTCTCCACCAAACCTTATGTTGTGACCATTCTTTAGAATCGTCTCTTCGAAACGATTCTAAAGAATGGTCACAACATAGAGTTTGGTAGAGAAATAAAGATTTTATTTTTGAAAATGTTTTAATGTGCGAATATTTTCTGAACCGCTGACTTGTATATTGACATAATCCAGAGCCATGCTTTTTGATATTCATCTTCTTGTTGTTTTCAGAAGATAAGTCTTCTTAGTAGATTACAGATATTAATCCTATGGGAGCATTCTGCATGATTTTAACTCTGCGTTAACCTTAAATCTGATGCGAGCGGATAAGTGATTATCTACCTGTGATAACAGCTCAGATCCAGATGAGACACAGAGTATCTCGGTGTCTCATCAGGATCCAAACTGTTTGATACTCTGTCCGTGCTGTTGAAAAGAAATACAAGATAAATGCGCTGTGACAACTGAAGTTGATACCATTTTCTACCAACAAAACTTTGCTTAGCAGGCTAAAGGCCAAGCAGCCAAATACCTGGAAAGAAAATCTGTATACACGAAATATTTTCTCAGCAGGTATCATTGTCATTTACCGAACACATTCTGCCTTCTAACTATAATCTGCCGAATACTTAAAAATGACTCCTCCCCTTCTGAAATATAATTAAACATAAACTGTTGTATCGTAATTTATCACAGGCTCTCTCTGATATGGGTCTACAGTGTTTGCAAATGTCATTAAATGTATAACCTTTGGTATTGTATTGTTGGGTTTAAAATACATGTAGTTTGTTTCAAATCAAATACTGGCGTACTCGAAAAATTATTTGAAACGCCATATTCTTAATTGCTCAATGTAAGAGTCCTTTTAACAAATAAATTGAAAGCAAAGCATGTGCAATAAAACCGCGCTACGCTAAACATTTAGAAAAAGGAGAATATTTATACTTAAGGCAGGTGATTGTATAATACAAGATGAACGCCATACAGAAAGCTCCTATGACCCCCATTCCCTCATAGGATATTAAAAACTTTTTTTAATAAATCTACCGAAAAGGAGCATTTACTAGAGAAAGGGAAACTTTTGGAATTGTGTAGTTTTGAAACCATTGTGATAACCACAATGGTTTCAATCTGTGACTATTACAGAGGCGTTAAAACGCGTCAATATGAGGGAATGGGTTAAGCTGTCACCTGTTTTATCGACCGATAATGATATTTATTTGAGTATTCGAATCAGCGAGGTTTTGTTGTAGTATGCGCTATGCTTACAGTGAAGTATTAACACTTTGCCTGTTCTATGTTTATTATAAATTTCAATACTTACTGAATATTCATGGACAAAATAGTTATAATGAAATGTGTATTGTGGAACATTGTAGCCGTTTTAGAAAGTAAAGAAACACATATTTCAAATTCCATTAGCACACAGAGCAGATCCTGATCAGATGGCTCCTATAGGAGCCGTCTGGTCTGGGTCTACTCTGCTTGCAAATGTGTGAAAACACGTTTATATGAAGGAAAGGGTTAAGCAGGCGACAAATGTTTTTCAGCAGACTTGCATACCTTTGATAATATGTTTTAAACTTTTCTGCACATTTTTAATTTGTTTGTTTTCGGGATGGGTGTGTACAATGTAATAGCATACCGAAAATCATTCTTCACATTTTTATGATATCATGTGAACAATTACGAGTTTTATGTAGATGTAGCAGTTAATGGTTATGTTTTTTAAAGCGCAGCGTGCATTTTAGCTTATATTGCATGCATTGTGTGACTCTGCCCTGTGCAATAAATAATGCATTATGTTTTTACGTCCATGCAATGTGTTGTTAATGTCTATTTGGTTTATGGACATACAGCAATCGTGGCAATCAACCGTCTCGAGAAACAATCTACATACCAGACTGATTTTTGTCTGCAAGGTGTAATAGAAAAGGTACATTGTTGTTAATGTTTGTTTGCTTCATTCCTCGGGTTTGTCAATATGATTAGATCATGTAAAAAGGGACCATACAAATTAGTTCGAGATAAGAGAAGTTCGAGCCATCCGATTTCAAATCTGAACAATTTCTCAATGCCACAGCTTAATACAGGTCTAAAGTAATGCTGAAAGCTCCTGTAGGAGCTTTCAGCATTACCTTAGACCTGTATTAAGCTGTGACATGTGTTTCCAGATATCTGTAGCGATACATTTTAAAGCAATTATGTATTGTAAGTTTTGGAAGGACTGAACTTTTTTTCGAGTTATCCCGATGTTCGAGTTATCCGAGTTCGAGATATCGAAGTTCATCTGTGTATAATAGTGGGATGGACGAAATTAATTGCTACGCTCATAGAATAATATATTCGTCCGCATATGGTACACTCCCAGATCTATCTATTTTGTCTATATGCTACACACCGCTCTAACCCGAAATCCTATTAGAGAAGAATTTAGATACTTTAAGGCAGGTGGTTGCTTAATGCTGGGAGAAATACTTTTACCCTGCATAAAGCTGCCACCTGTCTCCAAGACTGATATTTATACTAGATTTAACGTCCGGTTTAGAGGGTTCTACTTGTACTGTTATATTCACGGGGAATACGGAATAGTGAAAATAGTTAGAGCTCTCTATTGTAATGAAAATAATATGCAATCAACCGTCTTGAGAAACTATTTACATACAAGACTGATTTTTGTCTGCAGTGTGTAATAGAAAAGGTACATAATAGAATATGAAATGTGCAGAAGTGAGTAAATTCAAGACAAGGTGTAAATGAAAGCGTCAGGATACAGTCCCAGGTCTGAAACTGTTCTAACCAGTTATATTGGCCGTTATCCCAGATACATCAGTCATTTATCTACGATTAGTTTCGATATACTAATTGGCCCGGCTGCCTTCAGATTCTGGCATTCTGGCATGATTATCGCACTACATGCAATGATATATATTAACACGATAAGAGGCTCAGTGTATATATACTGAAACTGGTGTCAGCTGTAAACAAAGGTTGCTAGGATATATTTCTAAGACACTCTTAAAGTCTGACGATAAAGTAATATACATCGAGGAAGAAAATATCATCTTTTTTATTTTTAACCTGTGGCTTTTTTTCACTAGCATAAAGGGAGATTAGCAGTAAACTACAGTTGATCTTCGATATCTCGAACTTCAAGGGACTATGTAATTTAATTCGAAATATCAGCAGTTCGAGTCATCCATTTTAATCAAGACAATTTCTCAATATCACAGCTTAATTCAAGCTTAAAGTAATGCTGGTTTAGAGGGTTTCTACTGTACTGTCATATTCCTAGAGTATATTAAATAGCGTAAGTAGCTATAGTTCTCTACGGTAATTAAAATATGCAATCAGCCGTTTTGAGAAAACTATTTACATACCAGACTGATTTTTGTCTGCAGTGTGTAATAGAAAAGGTAAATAATAGACTATGAAATGTGCAGAAGTGAGTAAATTCAAGACAAGGTGTAAATGAACGTGTCAGGATACAGTCCAGATCTGAAACTGTTCTAACCAGTTATATTGGCCGTTATCCCAGATACAGCAGTCATTTATCTACGATTAGTTTCGATATACTAATTGGCCCGGCTGTCTTCAGATTCTGGTATTGTGGCATGATTAACGCACTACATGCAATGATAAGAGGCTGAACCCTTTCCCTCATATAAACGTGTTTTCACGCATTTGCAAACAGATAAGACCCAGATCAGATGGCTCCTAGAGGAGCCATCTGATCAGGGTCTGCCCTGTTTGCTAGTAGAATTTGAAAGATCGTTTTTTTCGCTTTCTAATCTGGCTACAATGTTCCACCTTTCACATTTCATTTTAACCAGTTTGTCTATGAATATTCACTAGGTATTGAAATGTATAATAAACAAAGAACGGGGAAAGGGTTAATGTCTATGTACTGAAAATGGTGTCAGCTGTAAACAAAGGTTGCTAGAGTATGTTTCTAAGTCTGGTGATAAAGCAATATACATCTAGGAAGAATATGTAATCTTCTATCTTTTAAACTACATTTGAACTTCGATATCTCGTTCTTCAAGGGGCCATGCAAATTGTTTCGAGATATCAGAAGTTCAAGTCATCCGATTTTCATTCAAGACAATTTCTCAAGTTCACAGTTTAAAGCAAGTCTAAAGTAACGCCGGTTTAGAGGGTTTCTACTATACTGCCATATTCTCAGAATATACGGAATAGCGCTAATAGTTATACAGTAAAACCTCTCAATAACGGCCACTAAAGTAGTTTGTGTTAAATGCAGGTGGCTGCTTAAAGCAAGGTGAAAGTAAAACAGAACGATCCTATAGGAGCGTTCTGTTTTACTTTCACCTTGCTATAAGCAGTCACCTGCCCTAAATACCAACTAATTGGCACAATTTAGTGGCCGTTATAGAGAGGTTGTACTGTAGCAGCACAGTAATGAAAATATCAACCGTCTTGAGAAACTACTTACATACAAGACTGATGTTTGTCTGCAAGGTGTAATAGAAAAGGTACAAAATAGACTATGAAATGTGTAGAAGTGAGTAAATTCAAGACAAGGTGCAAATGAACGTGTCAGGATACAGTCCCAGATCTGAAACTGTTCTAACCAGTTATATAGTGGCCGTTATTCCAGATACGTCATTTATCTACGATTAGTGTCGATATATTAATTGGCCCAGCTGCATTCAGACCCTGGCATTATGCCGTGATTGTAACAGATAAGAGGCTTAACCCTTTCCCTATTTTAATACTCATGAAAGAAATAACGACGTCAATTCTTATTTACTAAATGTTCATAATGAATATGAATTAGCCGTACGATGGTAAGGTATTATTAATGAAGTTTTGACTGTGTCAGAGAGTCTAGAATCGGATCTATATAACGTCATAAGCAAACAGAGCAGACCCTGATCAGACGGTTCCTATAGGAGCCGTCTGATCTGGGTCTACTCTGTTTGCAAATGAGTGAAAATGCGTTTATATAAAGGAAAGAGTTAATGTCTATGTACCGAAAGTGGTGCCAGCTGTATACAAAGGTTGCTAGAGTATATTTCTAAAACACTATCAGTCAGGCGATATGGTACAAAACTATAGTACAATCAGGGTTGTGTTTTAACCCTTTTCCTGTTGAATGTTCGTGTAATGAATAATGGCATAATGAATATTAATTAGCTGAACTTTTATCCTGTTAATTTTTCAAAGGAAAGTTTTGCTTTTAACAAACAGTGTGGAATAATATCTATTTAATATCATAAGCAAATAGAGCAAACCAACCCAGAACAGACGATCCCTGCATGTCTGGAGCCGTCCGATATGGGTCTGCTTTGTTTGCAAATGCGTGAAAATGAGTTTATATGAGGGAAGTGGTTAACGCTTCCTATAGTCCAATGGTATCTGGCAATACAATCATGATAAAACCAAAATATGATATCATTAAACACAAATATAAGTATGAAAGGTCGTATACCATGCATGTGTTGGAATATTGAATATAAATGTATAACCAATATTTACATTTTACTCTATAAAAATCATACTTGCCTATGTACATATTTGTATATTATACGCATATATCTATATAATCATGATATATGAAGATATTTATACAAATCAAATACATAAAAAGAGTTTTTGAACACATATACAAGTTCTCAACATATATTCTGACATTTACGATATACATTAAAACCTTTCTATAACGGCCACTAAATTACATCAAGTATTTTGTGTTAAAGGCAGGTGACTGCTTAAAGCAAGGTGAAAGTAAAACAGAATGCTCCTGTAGGAGCGTTCTGTTTTACCTTCACCTTGCTTTAAGCAGCCACCTACCCTAAATACCAACTAATTAAAACAATTTAGTGGCCGTTATAGAGGGGTTTTACTGTACGTTCGAACAACACACACATAAATAACAAATCATGCAAGCATACCACATAAGTAAGTCATTTTATTAATATTAATGTTTTAAACGCTATAATTAACATTATCAAAAATAATCTGGAACGTGATATGTAACATAATTAATTGAGCACATACAGTTGAACCCCGATATCTCGAACTCGGATAACTCGAACTTCGGGATAATATGTATAATATCGGTCCTTACAAAATTTACAAAACAGAATTGTTCTAACATGTATCATTATGAATATCTACAGAACACACGTGCCAGCTTAAAGCAGGTCGAAAGTAATGCTGAAAGCTCCTACATGAGCTTTCAGCATTACTTTAGACACGCATTAAGCTGTGAACTTGAGACATTGTTCAGACTAGAAATCGGATAGTTCGAACCTCTATGATCTCCAAGTAATTTGTATGGTCCCATGATGTTCGAGATATCGAAGTTCAACTGTACCATAGTTAAGCATACTATTTGTGAACACTGTTTTGTTACAAAGGTGCTTTGTTACAGTGTATTTACTACAGGTTTGCACTAAGTTCCTGAATCCTGATACTGTATATATACGCAGTCCTTTGTGTTTAGTTAACAAATGTTTTGCACAATATACTCTGAGACCCTATCGAGAAAGATGATTGCCATGAAAAAATACGCGGTAACTTATCGTATGTCTAACAGTGCGAGTATGAGAGGGGACCGTATGAGAGTACTTGAAGAACTTAATTATCTTTTTAACCGGTGGCATTATTTGACACTAGCATATGGGAAGATTATGGGTAAACTACTCGTATGTCAAATAGCACCAATGTATGTCAGAGCGCAGATATATGTCAAATATCACCAATATATGTCATATTTCGCAGATGTATGTCATTTATCACAGCTGTATGTTATACAGCGCATATGTATGTCAAATAGCACCGATGTATGTAATACTGCACATATATTTGTAAAAATAGCGTCGATGTATGTCAAATAGTTCCGAATTCGCCAACGTATGTCATATTTCGTAGATGTATGTCAAATAGCGCCGTTGTATGTCAAATAGCGCCGATGTATGCCATATAACGCCGTTTTATGTCAAATAGTGCCGATGTATGTCAAATATCGCCGTTTTATGTCAAAGAGCACCGATGCATGTCATATAACGCCGTTTTATGTCAAATATCGCCGATGTATGTCATATAGCGCCATTTTATGTCAAATAGCGCCGTTGTATGTTATATAGCGCCGTTTTATGTCAAATAGCGCCGATGTATGTTATATAGCGCCGTTTTATGTCAAATAGCAGCGATGTATGTTATATAGCGCCGTTTTATATCAAATAGCACCGATGTATGTTATATAGCGCCGTGTTATGTCAAATAGTGCCGATGTATGTTATACATGTATAGCGCCGTGTTATGTCAAATGTAGTAGTTTATTTCAGCTCAAACATGTACATGTTCATTTCATATACATATACAATAAATATGCGGTTGATATATCGGTAGCAGTAAGAAAGGTACAATGTCCTTATACATAATACAAATATAAATCATATAGAGTTATCAAGTCAGGATTGACATGGTAAAATATGCAAGTCTATGCATGAATATCCATTAACAAACATAGTTTGTTATACAATCTGGAGAGAATTAAAGCATACATTCTAACACAAACAAACTGTGTATATATTCTTATGTGCTCTGTTGGTCCGTTACATTTAGATTGTTAAAATTATTTGCACGGATAAGCTACTAAGCTTTCCGTGAATGGCATTCTATCAAATGTTGGAGTCAGCAACTATATCTGGTAAATACAGTTTTACTTAACCCTTTCCCTCATATATATACGTGTTTTCACGCATTTGCAAACAACACAGACCCAGATCAGACGGCTCCTATAGGAGCTGTCTGGTCAGGGTCTGCTCTGTTTGCTAATGGAATCTGAAATATTTGTTTCATTACTTTCTAAAATGGTTAAAATTTCCACCTCAGATATTTCATTATACTATTTTGTCCATGAATATTCGGTATTGAAATTTGGACCAAATATAGAATAGGGAAAGGGTTAATTCAATGCATTGAAGATTAACTGTTGCTAGATAAACGTATTTGCCAAATCGTAATATCGTACTCTTTTGTGTAGAACTCATGAGAGTGTTAAACGTGTGTATGAAAGGCCAAGAGCAGTAGTACAGTGAAACCCCGCTAATGCGACCACTCAATAAACAGCCACTGGTGTCGTTTAAAGCAGGTGGTTGCTTAATCCAGGATGAAAGTTATGCAGAAAGCTCCTGTAGGAGCTTTCTGCATAACGTTCGTCCTGCATTAAGCTACCACCTGTCTCTGCCACGCAGAAATATGCCCCTTTTTGGTGGTCGCATTTACTGTAATTGCTAAAACAGTTACGTCTTATATCTCTATAATACGGACATACTAATACAAAATGATATTCAGATTCGATAACATTCATATTACATTTATTACATATTCTATTAATATGTTCTATAATTCTATGTCTACCTTCTTCAATAGTTAGTTTATGTGACGAACATCGTAGTCTAGAGAGAGCAACCCTGTGTTTGTGGTTATTTATACAGTTCAGGTATTTTTCTAATTCAAACGTTGTTTTGAAACCTACGTATGTTTCTAATTTAGATAAGTTGCCAAGTTCATTATACCAATGCTGTAGATATTGATCACTTATGCGCTCAATACCTTTAGATATATGCAGCTTAGTTACATTATCAGCGTGCCATAAGTAGGAAAGCCCCAGATATTCTAATAATTGTTTTACTTGTAGCGCCCAAGGATTTATGTGCTCATTTTCGCTTCCTCTTATATCAAATAGCTTAAACATAAGCGATCTTGGAGAACTCAGTATTTTATGCCAACATTTGATAACGTTAAATTTTCTTAATAAAAATAAATGGAACCGTCCGAATTCGCCATAAATGGCTGCATTCGGGGTCTGCGGTCGAACCTGAAGTAGCTGTTTCAGGAATCTTAAATACAACTTTTCAATATCGTTACCTTTAAGTAAGCCCCAACAGGAGACCCATAGTTCAGTATAGGCATAATCATGGCGTCAAACAATTTCAATTTTTCAGTCAAATTTAATTTAATGGTCTCGAATAAAGATGTTAATGCGAAAATAGCTTTCATTGCTTGATCCTTAATTGTCTTTTGTGTATTGTTAACACTACCGTTAGCAGACATAGTAACGCCTAGATAAGTGAATTTATTAACGACTTGTAGCTTTTCAGTATCATAGAACAATTCCACATTTACATTTCTGTTGCCGGGATAAAACACCATTGCAACTGGTTTACCGACGTTTGTGGTAATATCCCACTTTTTACAATAAACAGATAATTTGTTCAACAAGTTTTGCAAACCACTTTTGGTATAGGAGAACAATACCGTATCGTCAGCAAATAAAAGTAAGTACAACTGTATTTCTTCTAAAGTGAAGATGTCACATTGTTCATCTTGCAATTGTGCATGCATGTCATTAATAAAAAAAATAAACAACAGAGGCGATAACGGCTCACCTTGTTTGACACCCATATAACTGTCGAAGCTGTCTGATATAATACCATTAACTCGCACACATGATTACATTTTGACAGTGTCGCATATAGCTTGTAACATCTTTACCACTTTCGAGGATACGCCATAATCAATTAACTTAAACCAAATGCCATTTCTATAAACTAAGCCAAACGCCTTGCGAAAATCTATAAAAGCACATTAAAGTTTTCTCTTATCACATAGCGCCGTTTTATGTCAAATAGAGCCGATGTATGTTATATAGCGCCGTTTTATGCCAAATAGCACCGGTGTACAATAAATGTATATCATATAGCGCCCGTGGTTAGTTCGATCAATATGAGGAACTCAGGATAGTGATAAAGATTACAGGAAGATGTTTTGGCCAAAGTCACTAGTAATCGCACATGGAACCATGCCTCGTCCACCCCAACCCCCGCTCTTCCGTTGATTTATTGCTAAAAGAACAACAATCTGGCTAATGACAACGTAACCCAACTACCGCAGCAAGGAGGCAAATGAATGCAGGAGAAAAATCTACATAAGTGACAAATATGATTATAGACATACAGTATGTTTATGTATTAGCTAATTATCATTATGACCAATTATCATAGGGTCTTATTGTCCATCTTTCCCCGGAATTATATACGTGTACAATAGAACCTAGCTAAACCGAAACTTTTAGGTAAAAACTGAGAACCTTTCAGACAAGTGGCTGCATATTCTGAGTGAAAGTCGTGCAGAAAGATCAAAGATGAGCTCTCCATATGACTTTTACCCATTACCTCATAGGCTATTTTTTAGATACAACCTTTTTTAATAAATCTACAGAAAAGGAGCATTAACTAGAGAAAAGGAAAACGTTAGAAATTTGTAGTTTGAAACCATTGTGATACATGTATATAGAGCATTTGCTCCTATAGGAGCAAATGCTCTATTTATCAAAATGGTTTCACAAAGTGACTTTTACAGAGTCGCCAAAGGTCGTCAATATGAGGGAATGGGTTAAACTTACATGTATATTGAGCTGCAACCTGTCTTAAAGATGGATATTTCGGTGTTCGGATCAGCGACGTTTTACTGTAGATTGTTTGACATGTCATTATCTGGAAATGATATTTATGGTTAAAGCAATGTTTGTCATTTATTGAGATCATGTACAGAAAATACTCTAATACACCCAATATTGTCTACATCTGTGGTACAGTAACCCCATATAAACCGAAATTCTAGTAGAGGATGCTTTTATGAAAGTGGCTGCTTAATGCAGGATGAAAGTCATGCAGAAAGTTCCTCTAGTTTTCTGCATGGCTTTCACTCTGAAGCGGTCCCCTATCTCCAAGACCGATATTTATACTAGATTTAACATCCGGTTTTGAGGGGGTATACTGTAATCATGATTATTTGCTTTGGTTACTATATCTACAGACAACTTGTCTTTGTTTATATCCGGTATAAATTATAGCCATATTTGTTAGCCTCGTTACTAGGTTATTCACCGGGGCCTCTGTTCATTCACTAATATATAGAATGGATAATTTACTGGAAACTCAATCTAAACCGGTCGTTCAAAATGAACAGGCCGTAGCTTAATGCATCTAATGAAATTAATGCAGAAAGCTCGCAAAGGAAATTTCTGCATGACTTTCACTCTGCATTAACAGGCGCGGATTTAGAGGGGGCGGAGCCGGCGTACGCCCCCTAAAATTCCCAAAACAATTTTTTAGTAATATTTTAGATCTATATACAGTTAAACCTCTCTAAAATGACCACTAAATTGTGTTAATTAGTTGGTATTTAGAGCAGGTGGGTGCTTAAAGCAAGGTGAAAGTAAAAACTTTCATCTTGCTTTAAGCACCCACCTGCCTTTAACACAAAATAATTGATGTAATTCAGTGGTCGTTATAGAGAGATTTTACTGTATCTACTAAAATCAATAAAACAATGATTCAGTAGGAGTGTTTTATTTCCCTCACCCAATTAAGCTGCTTTTCAACATGGATTACAAACATACTATTTATTTATGTCATCAAACATAAAAACCTACCCCACCCCTCCAAAAACATTTCTACGCCCCCCCCCCCCCCCCCCTAATCTGAAATACTGCACCCGCACCTGATTAAGCTGCCATCTATCTTCAAGACCGAAAATAATACTAAATTTAACGTCCGGTTTAGAGGCGTTTACTGTATTCATGTTTATGTTTTGCAACTTGTCTTTAATTATATCCGATTAGTGACACAGTAAATTTTATAGACATATTTGATAGTCTCGTTACTAGGTTATTCACCGGGGCCTCAGTTTATTCATTAATATATAGAATGGATAGTTTACGGCAAAACCAATCTAAATCAGTCGTTCAGATTAATACCAATGCCAGTCTTTAAGACAGGATGTAGCTTAATGCAGAATGAAAGTAATGCAGAATGAGAGCAATGCAGAAAGCCCGCAAAAGAGTTTTCTGCATCACTTTTACTTCGTATTAACCCTTCTCTTGCTGAATTTTAAAAAATACATTTCACCTTCTTTACCCATGCCCTGTTGTATAATTACATATATCTTCACTGTGTACAAGTATTTCGCTGTGTAATCACTGCTGTGGAGTGCACTGGTTACACAATCAACTTGTAAATAGTGCAGACCCTGATGAGACAGCTCCTGCAGGAGCTGTCTCATCTGGGTCTTCACTATTTACAGGTACGTATGTTGACGTGAATAGCAAGCGAAGGGTTAAGAGGTCATTTGCCTACAAATATCTCATTTCTACTTCATTCAAAGTCTTGTTTGGAGAGCATTTATTGTATATGATTGTCTGATGATGTCATTCTGTTCTTGATTAGTAACCAGATTATTGTCACACCTCCTGTAAGTACATTCTGCGGTTGGAAGTGTCGAATTATTGATCCATATTCTCATGTACTTTACGGTAAAACTCGATCATTTTGAACTTCGCATGTTTTTGTTTCATTTTGTAGGGTATATACAGTGGAACTTCAATTTCTCGAACTCGGATAACTCGAAATTCGAGATAACCCGAACTAAAAGTTCGGTCCTACCAAACTTTACAATCCAGAATTCCTCTAAAATGTAGCACTACGCATAGCTAGAAACTAATATGACAGCTTAATACAGGTCTAAAGTAATGCTGAAAGCCCCTGTAGGAGCTTTCAGCATTACTTTATACCTGTATTAAGTTGTGAACTTCAGAAATTGTTCAGATTAGAAAAATCGGATATCTCGAATTTTGGTTGTCTCGAAGTAATTTGCATGGTCCCTTGAAGTTCGAGATATCGAAGTTCAACTGTATGTTGGTATAAACAATTGCCATCAGTTGGTTCAGCAAACAGTGCAGACCATGATCAGACAGTTCCTTCGGGAGTGTTCTCATTTGGGTCTATACTCTATTTGTCTGTGTTCACTATGGCAGTAATAGGTACAAATCTTGTTTTATAGTATTAGAATCATTGGCAATTGCGCTAGCTCTTTTACCACCGAGGTCGCCGGAAAGCGATTCAAATGGGCCCGCTGCAATAGGCAAATAAGTTTTGCCTTTACAACCAGTTTGGATCCAGACTAGACGTCGGACAACTCGGCATCTCATCGGGATCCAAACTGTTTGAAACACCACTTACCCTTTAGAAGAACTTGAAAGAACTTAAGCAAACCGCATTGTTTGCAGTCGACAATTATTTGGCGCCAAAAGAGTAGAGTTGACAGATTAATGCTGAACTAGCTGTTATAAAGAATGAAACAATAACCTTCGTTTAGTATTTATCTGTCGGTAATTCTTTCTCTTTATTTCAAACCAGTACTCTCTGCCTTTTTTGTTAATTCTGTCTTTCTCTGTCAGTGTTACGTCTTTGTCTATCTCTCTTTATCTATCTATTTGTGTCCCTTCGCCCCCCCCCCTCTCTCTCTCTCTCTCTCTCTCTCTCTCTCTCTCTCTCTCTCTCTCTCTCTCTCTCTCTCATTGAACGCACGTAAGTAATGTGAATTGCCTACTGTTTCAGAATACATTTTTCATAAATGATTTATATACTTAAGGTATTATTAAAAGCAGTCTGTCTATGAACTAGGTGGGTTTTTTTTTCAAGATATTTCATAACCATTGAGATATGCGCCTACATTTGCCTACAAATATCTCAATTCTACTTCATTCAAAGTCTTGTTTGGAGAGCATTTATTGTATAATATTATGACTATCTGATGATGTCATTCTGTTCTTGATTAGTAACCAGATTATTGTCATACCTCCTGTAATTACATTCTGCGGTTGGAAGTGTCGAGTTATTGATCCATATTCTCATGTACTTTACGGTAAAACGCGTCCATTTTGAACTTTGTATGTTTTTGTTTCATTTTGTAGGGTATATACAGTGGAACTTCAATTTCTCGAACTCGGATAACTCGAAAATCGGGATAACTCGAACTAAAAGTTCGGTCCTACCAAACTTTACAATCCAGAATTCCTCTAAAATGTAGCATTACGCATAGCTAGAAACTAATATGACAGCTTAATACAGGTCTAAAGTAATGCTGAAAGCCCCTGTAGGAGCTTTCAGCATTACTTTATACCTGTATTAAGTTGTGAACTTCAGAAATTGTTCAGATTAGAAAAATCGGATATCTCGAATTTTGGTTGTCTCGAAGTAATTTGCATGGCCCTTGAAGTTCGAGATATCGAAGTTCAACTGTATGTTGGTATAAACAATTGCCATCAGTTGGTTCAGCAAACAGTGCAGACCATGATCAGACAGTTCCTTCGGGAGTGTTCTCATTTGGGTCTATACTCTATTTGTCTGTGTTCACTATGGCAGTAATAGGTACAAATCTTGTTTTATAGTATTAGAATCATTGGCAATTGCGCTAGCTCTTTTACCACCGAGGTCGCCGGAAAGCGATTCAAATGGGCCCGCTGCAATAGGCAAATAAGTTTTGCCTTTACAACCAGTTTGGATCCAGACTAGACGTCGGACAACTCGGCATCTCATCGGGATCCAAACTGTTTGAAACACCACTTACCTTTTAGAAGAACTTGAAAGAACTTAAGCAAACCGCATTGTTTGCAGTCGACAATTATTTGGCGCCAAAAGAGTAGAGTTGACAGATTAATGCTGAACTAGCTGTTATAAAGAATGAAACAATAACCTTCGTTTAGTATATTTGTATTTATCTATCGGTAATTCTTTCTCTTTATTTCAAACCAGTACTCTCTATCCTTTTTGTTAATTCTGTCTTTCTCTGTCAGTGTCTATCTCTCTTTATATATCTAGTTGTGTCCCTTCGCCCCCCCCCCTCTCTCTCTTCCTCTCTGTCTGTCTGTCTCTCTCTCTCTCTCTCTCTCTCGCTCTCTCTCTCTCTCTCTCTCTCTCTCTCTCTCTCTCTCTCTCTCATTGAATGCACATAAGTAATGTGAATTGCCTACTGTTTCAGAAAATACATTTGACATAAATGATTTATATACTTAAAGTATTATTATAAGCAGTCTGTCTATGAATTACGTGATTTTTTTTCAAGATATTTCATAACCATTGAAATATTACTGTTCTAAACATTTTATGAAGATTTCCTGAGTAAATAGGCGTCTCATCAGGATCCCGAGTGTTTGACACACCACTCGCTTGCTATTCACGTCAATATACCTACCTGTAAATAGTGAAGACCCAGATGAGACAGCTCCTGCAGGAGCTGTCTCATCAGGGTCTGCACTATTTACAAGTTGATTGTGCATCCATTGCACAGCGAAATACTTGTACACAGTGAATATATATGTAATTATACAACAGGGCATGGGTAAAGAAGGAGAAATGTATTTTAAAATTCAGCAAGAGGAGGGTTAAAGAAGGAAATGGAGGAAAGTCGCATTGAGCAACTAAAAGCAGACGAAAATGTTTGCAGACGAAAATTACTTGGCGCTCAAAGTATTAAACATTGCATTATATTATAAGTCTATATCTTAAACTCAAGGAAATGTGATTATTTTATATTACAGCTGTAATTATTTATGGCATAAGAGATTAATATTATAAAGAACTTTGACAATAGTTGCATATCACAGTAATAGAGCTAATTGGTGTTTAAAGGGTATTTTAGATATACAAATTCTCGTCCCTGACCAGTGCGGCTACTCGCTGTCCTTGCTGTTATAATAGAATAAGACAAATAGTTATCGATTTAGACGACATCTAGTAGATAACCTGTGGCAGACGACACCTGTAGTTGTTCAGTGGATGTCCCTCGGAGATCCTCAATTATGTACGTAGATTTGGCATTATTTCGGGTACGTATTAGTCTGATAATGATAAACACATTGTGCGCTACAGCTGTGAAGGTTACCCTAACTACTCTGTATATTCGGACACCCAAACCCCATATTGTAAAGCTGAATACAGTAAAATCTCGATACTACGAACTCAAATACGTACCATTATTAATCTGAAACAAAGCTGGCAGCTTAACCCTTTCGCTGCCAAACTCTGTCGTCTGCTAACTTTGTCGTCTGCTACAAATTTTCATTTTTTTGATTTTCTTCATTTTTATTTCAAAAACATAGTTACAGTAACAAACAGTTTGGATCCTGATGAGACGCCGAGTTACTCGGTGTCTCATCTGGATCCAAAATGTTTGCATAGGTAATCACAGATCCGGCATTGGCAGCGAAAGGGTTAACTCCTTGCCTCCTAGACTACTTTTAGATCCAACCTCTTTGAATGAATCTACCGAAAATAAATATTTACCAGAGAAAAGGAAACTTTTAGGAGCGTGCAGTTATGAAACCATTGTGATAAATAGAGCATTTGCTCCATAGGAGCAAATGCTCTATTTATCACAATGGTTTCAAACAATGACTTTACAGAGAAGTTCACCCTGTATGAAGCAGCCATCTGCCTGCAAAGACATAAATTCCTCCTTACTAAAATTTCGTAGTATCGAGTATTTACTGTATTTTTATTTTATCACCAATTGGTAACTTTGAATTAGATTGACATAGTAGAAAATAGTGTAGACTGGCCAAACGGCTCCCGATGGAGCCGTTTGATCTCGGTCTACACTATTTTCCTAAGTGTTTGTCTGTCCGAATACTTAGGGTAAAAAGGGTAAAATTATATCAACATTCTTTGGGTAATTAACGAAACATTAAGCGTGTTAGGACATTTCAGTATTTGTCATTCATATAGTACAAGTGCATATTCAATTTCTCTAATACACATATAGTATCAACTAGTGTTGATTCAGAGGTACACCGAGTTACTCGACGTCTCATCTGTATCCATACTGATGTAAACCCGCTAGCATTATTATAAAGGTTAACCCTTACAGTGCGGGATCGAGTAATTAATCTCCTGTGCAAACAGTGTAGACCCAGATGAGAGGGCTCCTCTAGGAGCCCTCTCATCTGGGTCTACACTGTTTGTCATGTTACACCCTTTTCTTTAGAAACATCCCTAAATATTCGTTATAAGCTTGACATGTTTGAGTGTTGGACTGGGCCATTTGAAAATTCAGCATTGTAAGGGTTAAGGACAGATAGAGTAGTGCAAATGCGTTCGCCCTTTAGCTGATCGTCCTTCAACTTTGGAAGGCACCTGGTATCATAACAGAAAGAAAATAACATAAAAGACAAAAACACAACACAAACAGGTCAGGGAGTTCTATTGTCATCTACATATACAGCATTCTGCAATTATTCCCAGGGCAGACCTATGGGTCTCGGTTTAAACTATTTGCAAAAAAGGTACAAAGTGCAAAAGAGTCCCAGAACAGTGCAGTTTCAGAATCTTATTCTTTTAATTAATTAACACATTACCCCCTAGTGACGCATTTTTGCGCCTCTATAAAATTCACATTTTGAAACCATTGTGATAAATAGAGCATTTGCTCCTGTGGAGCAAATGCTCTATTTATCACAATAGTTTCAAGACTACACAAATCTAAAACTCCCCTTTTCTATAGTTAATGCTCCTTTTCAGTAGATTTATTCAATGAGGTTGGGCCTAAAAATAGCCTAGGAGAAAATGAGTTAAATTCATATTAGTATTTAACCTGATGAATATTCGTGTAATAAATAACGACCATGAATGTTAATTAGCTGCTGAAATTTTTTTTATAAAGACATTATGAACAAGAGGAGGTTTTTTACCATGCCTAGAATCATGTCTAGAATCATATCTATATTACTCCATAAGCAAACAGAGCAGACCCTGATCAGACGGCTCCTACAAGAGCCGTCTGATCTGGGTCTACTCTGTTTGCTATGGCGTCAAAATATTTGCTATGACGTCAAAAGACGCATCTATCAGGTAAAGGGTTGAACTATTTATAAATGAGTCTATGGTCATAAAACGCTGACGCTCAAGAATTTAACTCATTTAAATCATATCAGCGTTTTACCTGGGAAATGTGAGAAATAATGACTACATGAATATCAAAAATCAGATTTTTTTTATAATCAATGTCATTATGAATAAGGGAATTACAGATCATGACAGAAACTGTAGAATGAGATTCGTATTATTCCATATATAAACAGAACAGACCCTGATCAAACAGCTCCTACAGAAACTGCCTGATTTGGGTGCGTACATATTCAAGTTCAGGTCAAGGGTAAAGAAGCGTCTTTTTGATGTGTTCAAGTGTTCATTTTCGCTAAGTTTGCATGGTATATTTTGCAGAATTGGCTGTTTTATCTTATATGAGATGGGGGGTAAAACATGTTAAATATGCCATCATTTAAAAGAAGTCAACTTATCGAATGCTTAACGTATGTGGTAGGGACTTTCTGCATTACTTGTGTCCTGTAATAACCCTTTCCCTCCTACAAACGTGTTTTCACGCATTTGCAAACAGAGTAGATCCAGATCAGACGGCTCCTAGAGGAGCCGTCTGATCAGGGTCTGCTCTGTTTGCTAGTAAATTTTGATAGATCTGTTTCTATACTTGCTAAAATGGCTACAATGTTCCATCCTCCATGCGTCATTATAACAAATTTGTCCATGAATATTCAGTAGGTATTGAAATTTGTAATAAACGTAGAACAGGGAAAGGGTTAAGCAAACAATATTGCGTTTTAAGACTACTATGTTCAATAAATGAATGACCGCTTAAGACAGGTTCTATTGTTTATGCTACATGGTACGTGCAGAGAAAAGTAATTCAGTAGAACCCCTCTAATGCGACCACTTAATGAATAAACATGGCTGTCTTAATAAGCAGGGGGTTGTTTAATGCAGGACAAAAGTAATGCAGAAGCTCATAGATGAGCTTTCTGCATTACTTTTGTCCTGCATTAAGCTACCACCTGCATCTAGCACCCATAATTATACCTCTTTTAGGTAGTCGCATTAGCGGGGGTTTACTGTAGCTCAGTAATGACTGAGTGGCAAACAGTTTGATGGCGTCTTGCTTAATGAATGGTAAAAGTAATGCAAAATGCTCCTATAGGAGCTTTCTGTATTATTTTTAACCTGCCTTAAGGTACCACCTGCCTTACAGACCAATAGTTAGACCTCTTTTTGGAAATCCGCTTATAACAGATTCTACTGTATAAAAATGTCAGGTCGTGCTGACCTGTCTAAAGTTAAGGTGTGTATCCGTACTCACAATCTGAACCCGTATAATGTTTTGTAATCTACAGACTCTTAAAACATGCGCACTAAACCTTCAAGAGCAAATAATCTGTCATAGTAAAGAACTATTGTATTGGTCAGAGGTCAATGGCAGAGTCAGAGGTCAATTGTTATATCATCGCATAGGTGTATTGCGGGGGGTCAGAGGTCATCAGTTACATAACTGCGCAGGTGTGTTGGTGAGATATTAATCTCTTTTAACCCATTCCCTGATATTGACGACATTTGACGACTCTGTAAATGTTACTTTGTGAAACCATTGTGATAAATAGAGCATTTGCTCCTATAGGAGCAAATGCTCAATTTATCAAAATGGGTTCAAACTACACAATTCTAATTTTTTCCTTTTCTCTAGTTAATGCTCCTTTTCGGTAGATTTATTCAAAGAGGTTGTATATAACAATAGACTGAGGTAATGGGTTAATGATAGTCCTATAATTGGTTTACATTTCAGTCAATTACTCAGTTTATTCTTAGTGCAAACCCAGATTAAACTGTTCCATGAGGAGTAGTCACTATTCTACTACAGTAAACCACTCCAAGCCGAAATTCTAGTAGAGAAGAATTTAGATACATCTAGGCAAGTGACTGCTTAATGCAGGGTGAAAGTCATGAAGAAAACTCCAAGATCTTTATGACTTTCATCCTGATAATAATAAGCTGCCACCTGTCTCCAGGACCGATATTTATACTAAATCCATTGTCCGGTTATAGAAGTTTTTCTGTATGATATCAGTTTTATTTTTACAATACGGTAGAACATACCGTAAGTAGTCATTCATTTATTGAACATAGGAGTGTTAAAAAGCAAATGATAGTTTAATGTAGGGCAACAGTTATGTAGAAAGCTCCTATAGGAGCTTTTTGCATTACTTTTGACCTGCATTAAGTTACCACCTGCCTTACAGACCTATAATTAGATCTGGGTTTTTTTTTATTTCAGCTTAAAACAGGTTATACCGTGCTGTGCCAAGCTGACTTGTTCATCTTTACAAACAATGGAAAGGGTATATACTAATACGAATATGAATACGAATTTTATTTTGCATGATGCATAATACAATGCTTATAACAAATGATTTACAGTAAAACCTCTTTAAACCGGGCGTTAAATTTGGTACAAAAATCGGGTTTGGAGACAGGTGGCAGCTTAATACAGGGTGAAGGTCATGCAGAAAGCTCCTACAGGAGCTTTCTGCATGACTTTCACCCTGCATCAAGCAGTCACACACTTTAAAGTATCTAAATTCTTCTCTACTAGACTTCTGGTTTATAGAGGTTTTACTGTACAATGTTTAGAGATCAAACGATGGAAAGCGTATGTTCTTATCCATGTACTTAGGGTAATTAGGGTCCGTATGATGAACGTATACAATTTACACAATCACAGAAACGGCGTTATACGATCCAATTAGTGCTGAATATTATTGCCAATTTCGCGCCAACCACGATCTTCCAAAAATAGAAAGCAATCACAGTTGTGTTCTAAGCTTAGTTATTGTGTTCTCCCCTGTTTCTCTAAACAAGACGTCAGATACCACGTGGTCGCGAATAGCTATTAACTCTGTCGCTGTCAAATAATGTCGTCTGAAAGTTTTGTCGTCTGCTACAATTTTTGTTTATTTAATTATAGCCAATTTGCTTTATTAAATACATTTATTACCACAATACCGAGCAGATTGGGTCCTGATGCTCTCCAAGGTAAGTGCATGTTTATCCGCAGCTTGACAGAGGTTTAACATTGTGCCCAGACTAATTGTACCTGTTGGCCGTAGCACGCTTTTCTGCAAAATAGAGCTTTATTAATCCTTTACTTAATAAAAACGCCTTTGCAAACAGAGTAGACCAGATTAGACGGCTGCTATTTGAGTCGTGTGATTAGGGTCTGCTCTGTTTGCTTATGATAGAGTATACATAAGATTCCGCCATGGCTAAAAATGCCAGTGTCAATATGCTATTATAGCAATCAATCAAATAAGTATTCCTTCTGTTATTATTTCTTACATGGATATTCATGGAGTAAAGCTTTAACAAAACTGTTTCAAAGGCAATTACGTACAGTAAACCCTCTCTAAACCGCAATCATATTGGAGAAGAATTTTGATATTTTTCGGCAGGTGACTACTTGATACAGGGTAGAAAGTCATACAGAAAGCTCCTAGAGGAGCTTTTTGCGTGACTTTCACCCCGCATTAAGCTGCCACCTGTCACCAAGACCTATATTTAGACTAAATTTAACGTCCGGTTAGAAATGTTTTACTGTACTTAGACGCAGCGTGACAGTGGTTTAACCATATGTCCAGACTAATTGTACCTGTTGGCCGTAGCACGCTGTTCTGCAAACTGAAGCTTTCTTAACTATTACCCCTCTGTGAAAAAAATAATGTCTGCTCAAATTTGGATCTGGGGAATTTTGACTACTTCTGATTCCGTCAATTTGTTTTAGAAATTATTGACCGAGTGTCAAACAGCTTGAATCCAAAAGAGATGCCGAGTAGCTCGGCGTCTCACCAGGGTTCAGGCTGTTTGCTAATTCGAGTCAGGTGAGACTCCATCTTCTTAACCCTTTACATCATGAATATTTTTGTCAAAAATACTGATATCATGAATATTTATTAGCTGACTTCTTTAATGGTATATGAAAATAGAATGTTTTGCATTGGCATAAATTGTTGAATCAGATCTATATAATTCATAAACAAACATAGAAGACCCAGATCAGACGGTTCCTACAGGAGCTGTCTGATCTGGGTCTACTCTGTTTGCAAAGTCATCTCTATTAGGTAAAGGGTTAATATCACTTCTTGTCAATACAATTAAAAAAAATGTTTCCTCCATCAATATCTAACATCATTCCCGCCACTTGTCACCTCTCAGTTCAACCTTCCCCACTCCCTTCTCTTTCTATTCCATGTCTTGTGTGATGAGTTTCTGCCTTTCTGGGCTTTATAGTTCTGGCTCTCCAGAAGGTCAGTCAGTTTAAAATATGCATCATTGTTTGGATAAGTGGTTTATTTAGTGCTTATAGAAACACTGGTTTTAATCAAAGTCCCTTCTAATTTATACAAAAAAATTAAGACCAAGTATTATTCATTTTTCTTTATTTAGTCAATATAACATTGCGTTATAATCATCTTCAAGTCAATCTACAATTCATTATGATCATAAGTATATATATACTCGTACATCATAACTGGAATGATAAATGTTATGCTCTCTGAGAAAAAAGGGGTCTTACTGAATAACAAATAGTGTAGACCCAGATCTGACATCATGTCTATGATGAGATATCTGATCTACTTTCACATTAACCCATTCCCTCCTAGGAGTTGGTGTCTTTTCCGTTTTTCTAGAAAATGCACATTTTCAGAGGATTTATTCAAAGAGGTTGGACCTAAAACTAGTCTAGGAGGGAATAGGTTAAATAGAAGGGAAGAGATCACAAATTACTACAGTTTATGATGAATCACCAGCAGTGTAGACCCTGACTGATTCAGTTGCTAGTCTGGGTCTATAATGTTTGCAATTAAATAAAACATTTTCTCCAGATAGTGGCTCGAATGACAATGATATACATAGTTAAAAAGAAACTAATTCATCCTTTACTCCATGCAAGAAATGATAAACATCATGAATATTAACCAACATAAGTTTTAAAATCCTATATGAACACAGAATTTTGGGACCATGGTCGAAACTTTAGATTCAGGTATACTTAATATGTATACTTACTATAACCAAAGAGAGCTAAAAAGGTTAACAAAGGTGTCTCTATTTTGGAATTATATAGATATGATTCTACAGTTCCTGCCATGGACCAAAACAAAATCATGTGTTCATATGCTATTATAAAAATTAATCTAATTAATATTCATGATGCCATTGTTTCTTAAACGAGTAAAGGGCTAAAAGGAGCAGAAAGAGACAGGATCAAGAAAGAAACAGGAAGAAGAAGAGGGAAAAAGAGACAGAAAGAGAGTCATACTTATTAACCCTTTCCTCCATGAATATTCATGTAATAAAAAATAAATAATGAAACCATGAATATTAATTAGATGTTTTTTCTAATGGCATATGAACCCATTTTATGTCATCAGTAAACAGAGCAGACTCTGATCAGATGGCTCCTATAGGAGTCGTCTGATCTGGGTCTACCCTGTTTGCAAAGGCATAGAAAGGCGTATTTATGGAGGAAAGAGTTAATAAACAAGGTATAAACAATCCCAGTCTAGTTAGTACAGTAAATCCTTACTAATTCAAACACACAAATTAGTACATGTATTAGTATTGGTCTTTAACCCGTTACCTCATAAATATCTATATCTATACATGACTTCATGAATCTTCATTAACAGATTTTTTTCAATAGTCAATGATCACGAGAATGTTTTGCCATTTAAGAAATTGTAGAATCAAGACCTATAATTCCTATATAATTCCATAACCAAACAAAGCAATTCCTGATCAGACAACTTCAACAAGAGTTTTCTGATCTGGCTCTGCTCTGTTCGCAAAGGCATGAAAATGCAGCTAAATCAGGAAAAGGATTAACCCTTTCCCTCATATAAACACGTTTTCAAGCATCTGCAAACAGACTAGACCCAGATCAGAAGGCTCCTACAGGAGCCATCTGATCAGGGTCTGCTCTGTTTGCTTATGGAATTTGATGGCTACAATGTTGCAATATAACTTTCAATATAACGTTTTTGTTCATGAATATTCAGTATGTTTTTAAATTTATAAAAATTATAGAACAGGGAAAGGGTTTTTAAAGACAGGTGGCAGCTCAATTAAGGAATGTACAGAATATTTTTTGTTTTCATGGGGGTATGAAAAAAATACAGTCAATCACAGCTCATCAAAAGTAATGAAAACAAATAATATTATATTATTGCTGGTCGAAAGTCTTACAGAAAGCTCCTCTGGGAGCTTTCTGCATGTTTTCCTACATGCATTAACCCTTTACTTCATGAATATGCATTTTAGAAATAATGACATCATGAATACATTTGCATCAGAAATTTTATAATAGTATATAAACAAAAGAACTATTTAGCCTTGGCTGAAACTAGAATTATTATTCCATAACTAAACAGAGAAGACCCCGATCAGACAGCATGATGTCGTTATTTCCTTCATGAATATTCATGAAATAGGTTATAATACTTTTTCCATACCCTAAACCAATGAAAGAAATTTGACACAAGAAGTTTAATCTGTCTCTAACATTGTATTTTGTACTACAGTAAAGTTCCGCTAATGCGACCACCTAAAAGAGGTATAATTATGGATGCTAGATGCAGGTGGTAGCTTAATGCAGGACAAAAGTAATACAGAAAGCTCCTAGAGGAGCTTTCTGCATTACTTTTGTCCTGCATTAAGCAACCACCTGCTTTAAACGACGCCAGTGCCTGTTTATTAAGTGGTCGCATTAGCGGGGTTTTACTGTATTCAAACATTAAGCTTTCTAGGAAAGCATATTCCATCTGTTATAGCTAGCACATGACATGCTCACTACACCATTTATAGCACAAAAAGCATTTACTTTGACTAGAACTAATAATTAGGCATAAAACGAAATACAATAAAAACCCTTCTAAACCGGAATTCAGATAGAGAATAATTTAAAGACTTAGGCAGGTGGTTGCTTAATGCAGGGTGAAAGTAATGCAGAAAAATCCTAGAGGAGGATCTTTCTGCATTACTTCACCCTGCATTCAGCTGCCACCTGTCTCCAAGGCCAATATTTATACTAAATTAAATGTCTGGTTTAGAGGGGTTTTACAGTAAACAAATTTAACTAGATTGCATATCAAGAACCATCACACTGTGACAACAATATGAGAGAATTTGCATAGTACACTGCAAACAAGGTAGATTTAGACCAATAGCTGTACCCTGTGTCATAGCATGGTATCTGATCTATTCCTACACTGTTTAACAAACTGCAGCATCCTAACTGCCTTATTTCCCAATTTAACTACATGCTAGTGGTGAATCAGTGAATATCTATGCAAACAGTTTACCGTATTACTTCAACTTCAAGATACATAAATTTAAACATTTTCAAGAACAGCTCTTTCATTTCTGCACCAAACCTTATACTGTGACCACTCTTTAGAATGGTCTCAGAGAGACGATTCTACAGAGTGGTCACAGTATAGGGTTTGGAGGAAAAATGATGAATTTAGTATTTGGATATGCACCGTTATCTGTAGCTTTGGATATGATTCTACAGTTTCTGCCATGGACAAAACTTCCTGTGTTCATGTGTCATTATTAGAAATTAATATTCATGACATTATAATTTTTTACATGAATATTCATGGAGTAAATGATTAACCTTTTACATCATGAATATTCATGTAAATAATATGAATGATTTTATGAATATTACTTAACTGAATTTGTCAGATTTCAGTTCTCAAGCTTTTGATTGGTCAGATTTCAGTTCTCAAGCTTTTGATTGGTCAGATTTGAGCCATAGGCTCAAATCTGACCAATCAAAAACTTGAGAACGAACTCAGACTCAACTAAAAGCTTTATAAGCATGGACCCTGAACAGGCAGCTCCTACAGGACCTGTGTGATCTTGGTCTACTCTGCAATCGTGTGAAAATGTGTGTAACCCTTTTCTTCATATAAAGGCCATTTCACGCATTTGTAAACAGAGTAGACTCAGAACAGGTGGCTCCTATAGAACTTGAGCCGTCTGATCAGGGCCTGCTCTGTTTGCTGATACCACTTGATAGATCTGATTATTGTCTTTATTATAACTATTATGTCCATGAATATTCAGTAGCTATTGAAAATGGGAACAAACATATAACAGTGAAAGGATATAAGCTACTTCCAAGGGGCATTGGGTGTAAGTATTATTAGCTAAGAATGAATATTGACATACAGATGAATTAATAAGAAACTAATCAAAAACTATAGAATACCATCATACAGATGAAGACTACAATTTCCAAAACCACGTAAAACCCCTCAAAACTGGACGATAAATTTAGCATAAATATAGGTCTTGGAAACAGGTGGCAGCTTAATGTAGGATGAAAGTCATGCAGAAAGCTCCTCTAGGAGCTTTAAGAATGACTTTCACCCTGCATTAGGACCTGTCTAAAAGTATCTAAATTCTTCTCTACTAGAATTCCAGTTCAGAGGGGTTTTACTGTACCAGATAGACAAAATTCATCATAACAAATATTAATTATCTGCATCTTCCAGAACCCTTCACATGAGGAACATTCATGCAAGAAATAACGATTTTATGAATTTTGATTAGCTGAATACTTCTAATGGTACTACGAGCATGGGACTTTTTTACTGGAGCAGAAGCTAACAGAACAGACTCTGATCGGACAGCTCCTTTTGAACTGTGGGTCTACTCTGTTTGAAAAAGCCTCATCGCTATCAGATAAAGGGTAAATATAAATTGAGATGTGAAACAAATTAGAAAGGGTATGAAAAGTGATAGACAATTAGTGAGTCTTTTCACTGGAATAAAACAGTCTATATTAAAACAAGAGTAGACAGTCTATAATCAAACAAAAGTGCAGTGTTAGTGCACAGTCTATTTTTATTTGCACTTAACCTTTACCTCAGGAATATTTATACACAGGTTCATGAGTTCAAGAATATCCACAAACCATTTTTATAACGGTCATGTGATCAGGGTCTGCTATGTTTGCTTATGAAATTATAATAGATCTGACTCTACAATTTCTACCAATAACAAAATCAAACAAATACTGTTTAAATGCCATTATAAAAATTCAGCAAATAAATATTCATTATGTCAATATTTCTTACATGAATATTCAATATGAAAACGGTTAAAAGTACTGCAGAACCAAGTATACAACAATAACAAGCTTGACCCTTTCCCTGTTCTGTATTTAGGCCAAATCAAAATAATCAGAATATTGTTTAACAAATTAGTTATAAATAGATATGGAAGGTGGAACATTGTAGCCATTTTAGAAAGTAAAGAAGCCGACCTATCAAATTCTATTAGCAAACAGAGCAGACCTTGATCAAATGGCTCCTCTAGGAGCCGTCTGATCTGGGTCTACTCTTTTTGCAAATGCGTGAAAACACGTTTATATGAGGGAAAGGGTTAATTCAGTAACATTTAAACATTGTTAGCAATAACACAATTTAACTCTTTACTCCATAAATATGCTTTTCCACCCTTTGCAAACAGGGAAGACCCAGATCAGACGGCTCCTGTAGAAGCTGTCTGATCAGGATCTTCTCTGTTTGCTTGTGATATAATATAGATATGATTCTACAGTCTCTGCCATGGCCAAAATTGCCTGTGTCCATGTGCTGTTATAACAAAATTTAATGATTGTAATAAATATTCATGACATTATTATTTTTTACATAAATATTCATGGAGGAGAGGGTTAATAATGTTTGATTCTTCTAGAATACATATAGCACCTATTTATTGATTCTTCCAATGCACTTTTATATGTAATAATATTAGCAGTTGTTCACTACAGCATCACACATAGACACAAACACTCATCTACAGAGCTACAGATAAAGGTGCGTACCCAAATACTAAAATCATCATTTCTCCACCAAACCCTATACATGTACTGTGACCACTCTTCAGAATCGTCTCAAAACCACCAATCCCTATACTGTGACCACTCTTTAGAATCGTCTCTTTGAGACGATTCTAAAGAGTGGTCACAGTATAGGGTTTGGTGGAGAAAAAAAGGAGTTATTCTTGAAAATGTTACGCATTTTATCTGGAACTCTGTATCTACATACAAAATATTTATCCATAGTATTCAAAGGGACGCAACTCTGTCAACAATCATGATAGAGTAGCCTCTCTTCCATGTAGTCACATGTAAGTAGTTCACACGGTTCTTTTTTAGGTTTCTTTACTGTTAATCATTATCAATTATACAAAGTAACCTAAAACACATCACAGACAGCAGAACCAAGGGAAGGTAAGTCTTATCACAGCTTGCTGGGCATCGGTGCTTCCAATGGGGGCAATCCAACATCAAAGGCAGCTCCCAAAACGTCTTCAAGTTCACTGGCAAGTATAATAGCTAGGTCATTCTGAAGTAAACGAAATCATGTACAGTAAAATCCCTCTAAAATCGAGTTCTAGCTGTCGGAGAAGAATTTAGATACTTTTAGACAGGTGACTGCTTTATGCAGAGTGAAAGTCATGCAGAGGAGCTGTATGACTTTCACCCTGCATTAACCCTTTCCTCCATAAATACGCCTTTCTACACCTCTGTAAAAATCACCTATTGAAACGACTGTGATAAATAGAGCATTTGCTCCTATAGGAGCATATTGCTCCACAATTGTTTCAAACTACAAAATTCTTAAATTTTCCTTTTCTCTAGTTAATGCTCCTTTTCGGTAGATTTATTCAAAGTGGTTAGATCTAAAAATAGCCTATAAGGGAATGGGTAAAGCTGCCACCTGTCTCTAAGACCAATATTTATAGTTAACTGAATATCCGGTTTAGAGAGGTTTTACTGTGCAAAAGCTGATGACATTCAGATAAATTTCAAGACACTTATACACTTAAGTAATTGTTTAATCCTTTTTTCCATAAATATGTTTTTCTACGCCTTTGCAACAGAGTAGACCCAGATCAGACAGCTCCTATAGATGTCATCTGGTCCTAGTCTGCTCTATAGTATTCATCTGGGTCTACAGTTTCTGTCTTAGCCAAAAAATCCCAATTTTAAGTCATTATAACAATTCAGCTAATTAATATTCATTACATCATTATTTCCTTCAACTGACCTTGACATTGGTTGGAATGTCTAGAAGATCCTTTTCATTGCGTTTTGGCAAGATAACTCTCCTGATACCCGCTCTGTGGGCAGATAATACTTTCTCCTTGATACCACCAACCTGGAACAAAAAAACAATAAATGAGTGAATCTTGAGTGAATAATGAGATATGATTGAGTGAGCCTACTCAAGTACTAAAATCTTCATTTCTCCACCAAACACTATGTTGTGACCACTCTTTAGAATCGTCTCCAAGAGACGATTCTAAAGAGTGGTCACAACATAGGATTTGGTGGAGAAATAAAGAAGTTATTCTTGAAAATGTTTTAATTAATTTACACATCGTAGCTGGACCTCTGCTTTCCATAATCAACATCACTCAATCAATTTAGATTCAGATGAGAAATAATGTAACTTTGGGTTTCATCTGCTAGAATTTTGTAGTTTGAAACCATTGTGATAAAAAGAGCATTTGCTTCTATAGGAGCAAATGCTTATGAATATTGAACAGAGAAAAGGATAGTTCAATTTGGCACCATTTTAATAACTTTGAATTAACCTATTCCCTCATATTGATGCCTTTTGACTACTCTGTAAAAGTCACTTTGTGAAACCATTGTGATAAATAGAGCATTTGCTCCTATAGGAGCAAATGCTCTATTTATCACAATGGTTTCAAACTACAAATTTCTAAAAGTTTCCTTTTCTCTAGTTAATGCTCCTTTTCGTTAGATTTAATTTTTATTCAAAGAGGTGGTATCTAAAAAATAGCCCATGAAGTAATGGTTTAAACTGACATAGTCATAAATAGTGTAGACCCTGATCAAAATATTCCTTCGGAGGCAGTTTGACCTGGTTCTGCACTCTTTGACTATGGTATTCTCTCTGAATACTTAGGGTAATTAGGGTTTGCAAAGGTTATCAAGGACTTACCCATAGTCTTTTAACCTTTACCAAGCTACAGATTAATCCATAATTATCCTTGCATACAGTTTGGATCCACATGAGAAACGGGATCTCACCAGGATCCAAAATGTTTGATACTTAAATTATATATATATTTGTAGAAAAAGATAATATAGCTTGTGTTTTTTAATATGAAGCTGGCAAGGTTTTGAAAGAGCAAAGACTGACTCAGCAGATTACAGGTTATTGGTTAATTGCTTATTTACAGACAGAACTAACTATGAGGCAGAAGAAATCTCCCTCAAGTAACTGCGACAGGACGTACAGAAACGCAATTACAGAATATATTTATTTCTGTATCTACCTCAGGCAACTTCTCATACAGAAATATGCACTCTAACTGCCCTTATTCAGCTCTTCAGAATAATTCCTTGCATGCTGGGTTTGTGTCCTTTGTGAAATTTGCTGTCCATTACAAATTCTTCCAGAGGGTTATTTCTATTTGATATGTTATTACAACTATGATCTGAGTGTCAACTGTTTGGATCCTGATGGCAAGCCAAGTTACTTGGCATCTCATCTGGATCAACACTGTTTGTATGGTTAATCATAAATCCACCATTTGCCTGCAAAGTGTTAAGCACTGTCATTAACTATTGATAAACTAATTGCAAATCCATTACAGTAAAACCCCTCTAAACTGGACGTTAAATCTAGTATAAATATTAGTCTTGGAGACAGGTGGCTGCTTAATGCAGGTTGAAAGTCATGCAAAAAGCTCCTAGAGGAGCTTTCTGCATGACTTTAAACCTGCATTAAGCAGCCAAGTGCCAAAGAGTATCTTAATTCTTCTCTACTAGAATTCCAGTTTAATGGGGTTTTACTGTATAAGTTTTGCGAAAAGTCTTGTTCTAATGCAGTAGCTGTGAGACTTGTGCAGTCTTTACTCTGGATCCAGACTATCTGACAGTTTAATTTCGGAAAATTGGGAGGAAAATAAATATTTTAAGAACTAAAGTACATTTGAAGAGCACATCCTATTTAGATGCTCAGATTTAAGATGATATTTGAGCTGTAAATTCTACTAAGTGTAATTGCAGAAATCAAATAAAAGTAATTCTTTGAAAGTGAAAATTAATGTGGAATGGGCCTTCATTATTAAACCCTTTAAGAAATAATGACATAATCAATTAGATTAATTGTTATGATATCATACAAATTGTTATACATTTAATATCATAAGAACACAGGAATTTTTGGCCATGGCAGAAACTGTAGAATCATATCTTTATTATCATGTCTTTATGACCAGATGGCTCCTACAGGAGAAAGGTGTATTTATGGAGTTCTATATAAAAGGGTATAATCTGCGAAATAATTTTGAATGACAAACTGTGTAGACCCCGGTGCACTTGTTTCCCACATTTATGGGGTTAATTCATCATAAAAAGCAGTTGCTAATTCCTCTATTTAACCATTTCCTCCATAAATACGCCTTTCTATGCCTCTGTAATAACCACTTCTTGAAACCATTGTGATAAAAAGAGCATTTGCTCCTATAGGAGCAAATGTTCTATTTATCACAACGGTTTCAAATACAAAATTCTAAAATTTTACTTTTCTCTAGTAAATGCTCCTTTTGGGTAGATTCATTCAACGAGGTTGGGTCTAAAAATAGCCTATGGAGGAAAGGGTTAAAACTTATAGTAAATCTTGAAATATCAAAACTTAACTATTTCACACACAACTTCTGTCGTCTGCAAACTTTGTCATCTGCTACAACTTTCATTATTTATTTTTCGTCATTTTCGTTTAAAAAAACAGCCACAATAACAAACAGTTTGGATCCTGATGTGATGCAGGGTTACTAGGCGTCTCATCTGGATCCAAAATGTTTGCATAGGTAATGACTGATGCGACAATGCCAGCAAAAGAGTTAACCCTTTCCCTTATATAAACATGTTTTCACGCATCTGCAAACAGAGTAGACTCAGATCAGACGGCTCCTTGAGGAGCCGTCTGATCAGGGTCTGCTCTGTTTGCTAATGGAATTTGAAATAATCTGTGTCTTTACTTTCTAAAATGGCTACAATGCTTCATGTTCTATATTTCATTATAACCTTTTTGTCCATGAATATTCAGTAGGTATTGAAATTTGTAATAAACACAGAACAGGGAAAGGGTTAAACAAGAGGGTCATGATGGCACTGTATCTCTCACCCTTTCCCTGTTGTATATTTAGTCCAAATTTCCATACCTACTAACTATTAATGGGCAAAATAGTTACAGTTAAATATGGATTGTAGAACATTGTAGCCATCTTAGAATCTAAAGAAACAGATCTATCAAATTCCATTAGCAACAGAGCTGACCCTGATCAGATGGCTCCAATAGGAGCCGTCTGACCTGGGTCTTCTCTGTTTGCAAATGCATGTAAAGGCAGTTATATGAGGGAAAGGGTTAAAGATATCGTCGCTGTGCTGACAAAACCTCGTATATCCATTTTGGCCGAAAATCGTTTCTTCACAATTTCTGATTTAAATGTACAATGCCCACATCCTGTCAAAATCTCAGAGCAATCAACCAGTGAAAAGTGTCAAAACTCGCTCATGACTAAACCTCGTATATTTATTGGTCTGAATTTTTCAATATCAAAACCTCGTATAAATTTTACTCTTCAAGCATGCGGAGCAATGACATTAAACATATCAAAACACATGCAGATTAGATAAGTGCAGCATGTATTGAATTTTTGGTACATAGAGCATATAGGTCTGTACTTTTCTTGGTGTGTCAATGTACAAAGCTTAAACTCAAGTGAAATGTAAATTGTCATATATCATGATAGCCGGATAAAAAATAAATGAAGAAATATCGTATAAGTGGTAAAAGCTCGTATATACATAAGGTGAACAAAACTTGGTACAAAAATATCGTACATTTAAAAAATCGTCATACCAAATGATAGAAAAAGTAAAGTTTTATTAATGATAGAATAAATAAAGTTCTATCTATCAATATGTGTTTTAATATGGTACCAGAATATAGACCTTATTTGTCACATAAAGAAGAATTCATAAAAAAAAATCAGTTTTTTGCTTCTGAAAAAAGTAATGATTTTCATTATACGAGGTTTTGTCAGAACGCTGCGACGATATCATTCATTAAAATCTACTTTTAGCTCATGAGACTCAATTTGTAGTGGATCGAAATGATTTATACAAATATGATAGAAAGTCACCTGAAGATTATTCTTCTGCAATTTGGTGGAAATTAATCCATTAATGGTCTAGATTGAGGATTCTGAAGATGACATTTAAAGAAATTGTTTATTAATATCTTTTTTAGCTCCTTTGACATAATTATCCAGTGGCCTGGTGTGATTTATAACAAACTCAGATAACTCGAACTTCGGGATAACTCGAACTTTGGGATAACTCAAACTAAAAGTTGAGTCCTCCCAAAACTTACAATACAGAATGGCTCTAAAATGTACAACTACGCATATCTATAAACACATATGACAACTTAATGCAGGTCTAAAGTAATGCTAAAAGCTCCTACAGGAGTTTGTGGCATTACTTTAGACCTGCATTCAGCTGTGAGATTAACCCTTTCCCTGTTCTATGTTTATTACAAATTTCAATACCTACTGAATATTCATGGCCAAAAGAGTTATAATGAAATATGGAAGGTGAAATAGTGTAGCCATTTTAGAAAATAAATAAACATATCTATCAAATTTTATTAGCAAACAGAGCAGACCCTGATCAGACGGCTCCTCTAGGAGCCGTCTGATCTGGGTCTACTCTGTTTGCAGATGCGTGAAAACGCGTTTATACGAGGGAAAGGGTTAAGACATTGTCCAGATCAGACTCAGAGAACTGATTTGTTGGTCCCTTGAAGTTGGAGATATCGAAGTTCCGACTGTATATTATGTTGAAATTTATTTGACAGTTTAACACTTTACCTTATGAATATTCTTGTAAAAAATAATGACATCATGAATCAGGGTATGTTTTATAACAGCACATGGACAAAGGAATATTTGGTCATGGCAGAAACTGTAGAATCATACAGAAAAACCTCTCTATAACAGCCACTAAATTACATTAAGTATTTTGTGTTAAAGGCAGAAAGTTACTTAAAGCTATGGTTTGTCTGAGTTTCTGCTGTTTGCAATGCAATTAGACCCTTTCCAAAAAGAACATTTCATTTATAAATCTAGGGCAAATATTTCCAGCAGGAAAATCATTAATTGTTATTCTAATGCACCAAGAAAATGTCCTCAAGATATTGTGAGTTTGTGACTAAACATATCATGATCCAATTATTGAAATACAGTTGAGCCTGTCTTAAGCGCCATCAAAAATACATCTAACTATGAGTCTGTAAGGCAGGTGGTAACTTAATGCAGGTCAAAAGTAATGCTGAAAGCTCCTATAGGAGCTTTTTGCATTACTTTTGCTCTGCATTAATGATTAAACAACCGCCTGCTTTTTAAGACTCCTATGTTCCATAAATGAATGACCACCTAGGATAGAATCTACTGTACACAAAAGCAGTGAAACACTCATAAATGAATTTTTTAGAGAGATCACGTTCACACTGTATAAGGCCAGGCAAGAACATTGTTGCATTAACAGGTTTTTTTTAATAATAATTAACCCTTTATCTGAAAAAATACACCTTGTAACCTCCTTGTAAACCCAGATTAGTTAGACAGCCCCTTTAGGAGCCATCTGATGGGGTTCTGCCCTGTTTTGCAATAACATAGATCTGACTCTACATTTTGTGCTAACCCTTTCTCTCATACAAACGTGTTTTCACACATTTGCAAACAGAGTAGACCCAGCTCAGATGGCTCCTAGAGGAGCCGTCTGATCAGGGTCTGCTCTGTTTGCTAATAGAAGTTGATAGATCTGGTTCTTTAGTTTCTAAAATGGCTACAGTATCCAACCGTCCTTATTTCAACTATTTTGTTAATGAATATTCAATACGTATTGAAATTTGGAATAAACATAGAACAGGGAAAGGGCTAGAGTAAAATGTTCTCTTATTCATAGTGCCATTATAAAAATTCAGCTAAGTCAAATTTATGAAAACATTTTTTTTCTTGCATGAACATTCATCAGGTAACGGGTTAAATATTTTCAAATAATTAACCCTTTCCTCCATTAATATATATGCCTTTCTACGCCTATGTAAAAGCCACTTTTTGAAACCATTGTGATAAATAGAGCATTTGCTCCTATAGGAGCAAATGCTCTATTTATCACAATGGTTTCAAACTACAAATTCTAAAATGCTCCTTTTCTCTAGTTAATGCTCCTTTTTGGAAGATTTATTCAAAGAGGTTTTATCTAAAAATAGCCTATGAGGTAATGGAGTAATAGCGATACAGTCCATACAACTATACCTTATAGCAACCCATGTTCATATCAATAGCAACTCATGTTCCAAACTCAAATTCATAGTTATAGCAACTTAAACATAGCTATATCCACTTGTGTTCATAGCTACAGCATTTCATGTTCATAGCTACAGCAATTCATGTTCATAGCTACAGCAACTCATGTTCGTAGCTACAGCAACACAGTCATGTTCATAGCTACAGCAACTCATGTTCATAGCTACAACAACTCATGTTCATAGCTACAGCAACACATGTTCATAGCTACAGCAACTCATGTTCATAGCTACAACAACTCATGTTCATAGCTACAACAACTCATGTTCATAGCTACTGCAACTCATGTTCATAGCTACAGCAACTCATGTTCATAGCTACAGCAACTCATGTGCATAGCTACAACAACTCATGTTCATAGCTACAACAACTCATGTTCATAGCTACAGCAACTCATGTTCATAGCTACAGCAACTCATGTTCATAGCTACAGCAACTCATGTGCATAGCTACAACAACTCATGTTCGTAGCTACAGCAACTCATGTTCATAGCTACAGCAACTCATGTGCATAGCTACAACAACTCATGTTCGTAGCTACAGCAACTCATGTGCATAGCTACAACAACTCATGTGCATAGCTACAGCAACTCATGTTCATAGCTACAACTCATGTTCATAGCTACAGAAACTCATGTTCATAGTTACTGCAACTCATGTCCATAGCTACAGCAACTCATGTTCATAGCTACAGCAACTCATGTCCGTAGCTACAACAACTCATGTTCATAGCTACAGCAACTCATGTCCGTAGCTACAACAACTCATGTTCATAGCTACAGCAACTCATGTTCATAGCTATAGCGAATCATGTCCATAGCTACAGCAACTCATGTTCATAGCTACAGCAACTCATGCTCATAGCTATAGCAACTCATGTTCATAGTTTCACAGCAGTTCAAGATAATAGCTATAGCAACTTCATATTCATAGCTACAATAACTCATGTTCAAAGCTATACAATCATGTTCATAGTTAAAGCAACTCATACATAGCTATAGTATCTCATGTACATAGCTATGGAAACGTATGTTCATATATTGCTACAGTAATTTATGTTAATAGCTGTACATAGCTATAGCAACTTATGTTCATAGCTACAACCACTCATGTTCACAGCAATAACATACTAAAAGTGAATTATAAAGCTGTATAGAAATAACTAGCTCTTTGACACACATTTAAAAATTTCTCAAAAGCTTTATTGAAAAAAGTATTCAAAGTTGCACCAGATTCAAAATTCAGCAGATTATCATTTTTTTCACAGTGGTATAAGGGTTAACCCTTTACATCATAGGCTATTTTTCGATCCAACCTCTTTGAATAAATCTACCGAAAAGGAGCATTAATTAGAGAAAAGGAAAATCTTAGAATTTTGCAGTTTGAAACCATTGTGATAAATAGAGCATTTGCTTCTATAGGAGCAAATGCTCTATTTATCACAATGGTTTCACAAAGTGACTTTTACAGAGGCATCAAAAGTCTTCAATATGAGGGAATAGGTTATACACTAATTCCTAGCCATTTCCTTTTCAGATGACAGCTCTCAGTACACTACTAGACTAGGAAAATTGTTATCTGCTTAAATTCATGTCTGCTTTATCTCTGCATTCAAAGCTGCATTTACTTTCTTTTAACCCTGAACCCTTTCCCTGTTCAATATTCATGAGATAAATATTGACATCATGAATATTTATTAGCTCAATTTTAATAATGGCATATGTACACAGGATGCTTTGTGCTCAGGCAGAAACTGTAGAATCTGGTTTATTATACCTTAACCCTTTCCTCCATAGGCTATTTTTAGAACCAACCTCTTTGAATAAATCTACCGAAAAAGAGCATTAACTAGAGAAAAGGAAAATGTTAGAATTTTGTAGTTTGAAACCATTGTGATAAATAGAGCATTTGCTCTTATGGAGCAAATGCTCTATTTATCACAATGGTTTCAAAAGGTGACTTTTACAGAGGCATAGAAAGGCGTATTTATGGAGGAAAGGGTTAAGTAAACAGAGCAGACTCTGATCAAACAGGTCTTAAAGGAGCCATCTGATCTTGGTCTACTCTGTTTGCAAATGCATGAAAAGGCATTTATATGAAGGAACGGGTTAACCCAATTCCTTCATAATCTATTTTTGGCCCAACCTCTTTGAATAAATCTACTGAAAAGGAGCATTTACTAGCAAAAAGTGTAGAAACTATTTTGAGAAATAAAGCATTTGCTCCTATGGTGTCAAAAGGCGTTAATATAAGGAAATGGGTTAAGAAATCAGCAAACTAAATGTTAGTTCATGACTATACATATAACTGACCAATTATGTCAGCCTCTTTAACCCTTTGCTTGCTGAATTTTAAAATACATTTCTTCTTCTTTACCCATGCCCTGTTGTATATTTACATATATCTTCACTATGTACAAGTATTTTGCTGTGCAATCACTGCTGTGGAGTGCACTGGTTGCACAATCAACTTGTAAATAGTGCAGACCCTGATGAGACAGCTCCTGCAGGAGCTGTCTCATCTGAGTCTTCACTATTTACAGGTAGGTATATTGACGTGAATAGCAAGCGAAGGGTTAATGTAAAGGGGAGACTGACATAGTGAATATTTATTACATGATTTTTTACAATGGTATTTACCCACACATTTGTTTACATATTGGCAGACACTATAGCATCAATATCATTCAATAAGCAAAACAAGCAGAGCCTTTACAAACAGAGTAGATCTAGACCAGACAGCTCCTGTAGGAGCTGTCTGATCTAGATCTACTCTGTTTGTAAAGGCATGAAAAGGCAAGGCATTTATATGAAAATATGGGTATACCTCAAACAGTAGCCATGCAAAAGTTATCGTCTGTATATTGTGTACTTGTTCTAGTTGCTATCTTTAAATGTTCGAAGTTTGAAGTCAATCTCACTGAATATTACCCCATACCCTCATATTGACGCCTTTTGACGCCTCTGTAAAAGCCACATTTTGAAACCATTGTGATAAATAGAGCATTTACTCCATAGGAGCAAATGCTCTATTTATCACAATGGTTTCAAAACTACACAATTCTAAAATTTGCCTTTTCTCTGGTAAATGCTCATTTTCAGTAGATTTATTCAATGAGGTTGGGTCTAAAAATAGCCAATGAGGGAATTGGTTATAGTGCAATATTGCAAACTTTGACTGACAGTATGATGAAAAGAAGTGTATTGAAAAACACATCACAAACAGACAAATAGACAGACAACAGTGACACAAAACATGATTTGAATCTAAACATTGTATCTTAATCAGACATAATCCCCCCCCCCCCCCCCCCCCCAAAAAAAAAAAAGGTTTCCGTTTTCCCCATCTAATTTTTGGCTCTGACAGACCCTAATATACTCAACGAGTCATAATTTTTAACCCTTTCCACCATGAATACTTATGTTAGAAATAATGATGCCATGAACAGTAACTACAATAATTTGTTATAACAGCACATGGACATTTTAGCCATGGCAGAAACTGTAGAATCAAATCTATATTATATCACAAGCAAACAAAGCAGACCCTGATCAGACCGCTCCTACAGGAGTAGTCTGATCTTGGTCTGCTCTGTTTGCTAAGGTGTAGAAAAGCGTATTTATGGAGTAAAGGGTTAATTACTTCTTCATTTTTTTAGCTAAGATGTGATTTTAACCCCATTTTAGCAAACAATTGGGATTCCTATTATCTTAAATATTATATTAAATTAATTCTTAATTATATTAACAATAAGCACTACAATTCTATTTCAGGGGTATATTCATGAGGTAAAGGGTTAACCCTTTCCCTGTTCTGTATTTAGGCCAAATTTCAATACCTACTGAATATTCATTAACAAAATAGTTATAAAGAAATATGGTAGGTGGAACATTGTACTTGTAGACATTTAAGAAAGTAAAGAAACATATCTATCCGATTATTTTAGCAAACAGAGCAGACCCTGATCAGACGGCTCCTCTAGGAGCCATCTGATCTGGGTCTACTCTGTTTGCAAATGCGTGAAAACACGTTTATATGAGGGAAAGGGTTAAGAGTAAATGTTGATACTATTTTCTGTTGTAAATATGATTACTCAACTGCAGATAACTCTTACTTACCGGCAAAACTATTCCTCTCAGGGTGATCTCCCCTGTCATGGCCGTGTCTGACCTGACACATTGCTTTGTGAAGAGAGAAACAAGTGCAGTTGTTATGGTTACACCAGCTGACGGACCATCCTTGCCGACCGCTCCAGCAGGGAAATGGATGTGAACATCTGACTTGACCACTTCTTTCTCATCAAGTTTAAGCTGTAATTCATAAAACTTTACTCCATGAATATTCATCTTAGAAATAATGCCACCATGAATATTAATTACATTGTATATTAATTCTTACAGAAGCTGATGGACACAGGATGTTTTGTCCTTGGCAAAAACTGTACAATCATACCTTTCTTATATGATACACAGACAGAAAAGACCCTGATCAGATGGCTCCTACAGGAGCCATCTGATTTGGGCTTTTTTTCTGTTTGCAAAGGTATAGAAAGGCATATTTATGGAATAAAGGGTACCTCACCATTCTACCTAAGTTTTGCTGTAATACTCTAAACACCACAAGTACAGACTCAAGCAAATAGTGTATAAAAACAACTCCTGAAGAAGTCGCTTGGTGAGGGTCTACACTATTTGCTACTGTGTCAGTCTAATTATGATACTTTTTCCAAAACTGGCAGATTTGGGAGATTGGTTGTTCAAATAAAATGGGTAATATAAGGAGATTGATTGGGTGTCTGAATACCTATATTAATTAGAGGAGATTTGGTGTCAGAATACATAAATTAATTAGAGGAGATTTGGTGTCTGAATATTAAGATTAATTAGAGGAGACTGGGTGTCTGAATACCTATATTAATTAGAGGAAATTGTGTGTCTGAATACCTAGAGTCATTGGGGGAAGAAATAATGTCGGAATATTTAGTATTTAGATTATTGATTAATTAGAGGAGACTGGTGTCTGAATACCTAGATTAATTAGAGGAGACTGGTGTCTGAATACCTAGATTAATTAGAGGAGACTGGTGTCTGAATACCTAGATTAATTAGAGGAGACTGGTGTCTGAATACCTAGATTAATTAGAGGAGAATGGGTGTCTGAATAATTAGATTAATTAGATGAGCTTGGGTGTCTGGATATTTAGATGAAATTGGGGAGATTGGGTGTCTGAATATTAGATGAGCCTTGCTATACCACAGCATACCTTTAGGCTTTGCAAACACTGCAGAACCTGATAAGATGTCTTGTTTTAGAAATGGCTGTTGATCTGGGTCTACACTACATGTATTTGCAAACCCTTAATCCATTCCCTCATGGGTTACTTCTTTGAATAAATCTGCTGAAAAGGAGCATTTACTAGAGAAAAGGAATATTTCAGAAAACCATTGTGATAATTAGAGCATTTGCTTCTATGGTCTAATTATCACAATGGTTTCAAAAGCGAATTTTATAGAGGCATCAAAGTGCATCAATATGAAGGAATGGGTTGTGGCTAGTCTTCTAACAGTAAGGTTCAAATACAAAAAGGAAACTTTACAGATCCTGTTGAAGAATCAAACAGGAAGTTGATCTTTGTCAACACTGTTTGTTAAGTCAAAATGTCCCTCTTTTGTGACACAGTTCAAAAATATTCATCCCAACACGAGAATTAATCCTTTCCCTTTTCTACATTTTTGTCCAAATTTCAATACCTTACGAATATTTGTGGAAAAAAATAGTTACAACGAAATATTGATGGTAGAACATTGTAGCCATTCTAGAAAGTAAAGAAACGGATCTTTCAAATTCCAGTAGCAAACAGAGCAGACCCAGATCAGATAGCTCCTATATCTGATCTGGGTCTACTCTGTTGGCAAATGAGTGAAAGCACGTTTAAATGAAGGAAGGCATTCAACAGAGAAACTCAGCATTACCTGTCGGGCATGAGTTTTAACCCAATTAAAAGCAAGGTTAGCCGATTCTTTCATCACATCACCCAGTTGACCTGTCAATGTCAAGGTTCCATCGCCCTTCATAGTAGAGGCCTCTACAAACAGAATCTCCCCACCCATTGGTGTCCAGGCCAGTCCAACAGCTACCCCTGGGTGAATAAGACGCTGGGCAACCTCACTCTCATACATGGGTTGCTGAAAAATATAGAAGGTATTATAAATATTTGTAGCATTTTGTATGTCAGTCTTTTTTTAAGTGAATGTTTTCATTAATTTCTCACCAAATACTTTCAAAGTAATCATTTTATTAATCTTTTATTCCATATGTTTGCATTTTTACACCTATGCAAACACAGTGCACGAAGATCAGAAAGTTCTTGCGGAACCATGGTCTGCTCTGTTTGCTTGTGGGATAATATAAATCTGGTTCAGCAGTTTCAGCTATGGCCAAAAATTTTCTATCGTTCATATGTACATGTATATTACATGTACAACAATTCAGCTAATTATTTTTAAAAAGTTGTTATATTGAATAAACTGAATATTCATAAAGTAAGGCATGAAGAAATATTTCTGGATTTATGTACCAGTATTTTTTGAGACTGTACAAGATCTGTTAAAAGCCAACTGATTATAAAAAGCAAAATTTCGAAAATACACATTTGTAAATATCTGAAAGTAAACTTTGCCACAAATTAACACACCCCTAGAATGTCCTCCACTGCTACTTCATCTATCACGATGGGCATTTCTGGTGGGTGAGCAAGGGCTGTGGCATCAGGGGACACAGTGTCCGGCAGGTCCTTGTTCACTGCACCACTCTTGGCAGAGTCCAGACTTTCCAGTTTGTCAGCCTTGGAATGGGGTATATTCTCAGCCACCCTGACAGCCACTGCACGACAGAGTGCCGCAAGTCGCCGTTCAAGCGTCCTAACTCCCGCCTCCCTTGTATACTTTGATACTGGAATCAGATTGTATATCCCATTATCTCATAGGCTATTTTTAGAACCAAACTCTTAGAGTAAAACTACTATAAAGGAGCATTTACTAGAGAAAAAACAATTGCAATGTGTAATTTGAAACTATTGTGATAAATAGAGCATTTGCTCCATAGGAGCAAATGCTCTATTTATCACAATGGTTTCAAAATGTGACTTTATCAAAATGCTTCAGTATGAATGAATAGGTTAACAATGAACAATCTGGTTGCTTTGCTCAAATGAAACCTTTCAAAATAACTGTTCAACTGTGGAAAATGAGTATATTGACATTTGCAAACAGTGTAGACAATTTCAGAGGGCTCCTAAAGAAGCCCTCTGATCAGGGTCTACACTTTCATTCAAACCAAATTGTATCCATTCATAAAGGTGGGAATTGATTGTTAAACTATTATGGACCATTCCACTTTATGATCCAGCATTAGTTCTTACATGAAGTTTATATTGAACATTGATGCAGTAAAGGGTTAAACCTTTACTCCCTGAATATTCATGAAAGAAATAACGACATCATGAATATTAATGAGATTAATTTTTGAAATGGTATATCAAAACATGAAATTTTTGCCAAAGCAAAAACTTTAGAGTCAGATCTATATCATATCATAAGCAAACAGGGGAGACCCTGATTAGACGTCTCCTATAGGAGCCATCTGATCTGGGTCCCCTCTGTTTGCAAAGGCGTAGAAAGGCATATTTATGAAGTAAAGGGTTAATTATTGCAGATATATAAATAATAAGTTATTCAAGTACATGTACACAATTATTCAAACATACCATTGAATGTAAAATATTAAACTCCATTTTTAGAATTATCTTAGATAGCCATTTTAGAAAGTAAAGAAACATATCTATCAAATTCCATTGGCAAACAGAGCAGACCCTCATCAGATGACTCCTAAAGAGTCATCTGATGTGGGTCTACTCTGTTTGCAGATGCGTGAAAATGCATTGATATGAAGGAAAGGGTTAATGTGGTGTCTGGTCTGATCGAGGCAGACATTGTTTGCAAATATGCAAATGCAGTTTCTGATGCCAGACCTTCAGCTTGTTGAGCACATTTTCATCAACGAAAATTTTCTCTTTTTTCAGGCTTCAAAGCAAACTACTTGTATCTACCATTTCATTTCTAAGATGCAATCAGCTTGTCAAACTGTTTGGATCTTGATAAGATGGCAAGAAGTCACACATCTCATCTGGATCTTAACAGTTTGAAATGGCTGGCACTGTGCTGAAGGTTAACCCATTACCTCATAGGGTATTTTAGATCCAACCTCTTTGAATAAATCTACCAAGATGGAGCATTAACTACAGAAAAGGAAAATGTTTAGGATTTTGTAGTTCTGAAACCATTGTGATAAATAGAGCATTTGCTCCTTAGGAGCAAATGCTCTATTTATCACAATGGTTTCAAAAAGTGACTTTTACCAAGGCGTAGAAAGGCGTATTTATGGAGGAAAGGATTAACTTCTGTCATACTTACTGATCAGTTTGATTGTGTCCTCTGGGATCTGTAGCTGGTCTTGGGTCAGCCCATGCTCCTTCAGCTGTTTGGGCACCAGGTGGCGCTCTGCTATATGTAACTTGTCTTCCTGGGTGTAACCTGGCAACACAACAATATACGGCAACATGAATACTTATTACCTTAATTTTTATAAAGATATATTAACACAGGAATTTTGGGAATGAAGAAAATGTATCAGACCTACATAATTCCATTACAGATCAGACCCTAATCAGATGGCTCCTACAGGAGCAGAGCTACAGATAACGGTGCGTACCCAAATACTAAAATCGTCATTTCTCCACCAAACCCTATACTGTTACCACTCTTTAGAATCGTCTCTTCGAGACGATTCTAAAGAGTGGTAACAGTATAGGGTTTGGTGGAGAAACAAAGGAGATATGCTTGAAAATGTTTAAATTTACGCATCTTATCTGGAGCTCTGAGGAGCAATCTGATCTTGGTCTACTCCATTTGCAAAGGCATTGAAAGGCTTATCTATGGAGTAAATGGTTAAGATCTTCATTGTTTGCAATACAGTCTTTCATCCTGCATTAAGCTACCACCTGCCTTTGCCACTGTGAATTATGCCCCTTTTTGGTGGTCGCATTAGAGGCGTTTTACTGTATATTGAGTCAAGGTTGAGTGGCTATCAAAAAGTCTAATTCTGGGTCCATAAGCAAATGGTAGCTTAGTGCACGAAAATCTCCACCTTAACCCATAACGTGATATAGGAGCTGTCTGATCTGGGTCTACTCTGTTTGCAAAGGCCTGAAAAGGTGTTAATGTGAAGGAAAGGGTTAAGTTAACTGAATTGAGTGTTATTGAAGAAAAGTTAAGTCAATTGCAAGACAAACCTGGAACTTGGATGATCTCCATTCTGTCTAACAGAGCTGGTGGAATGGTGCTCATGTTGTTGGCAGTGGCAATGAACATGACCTGAGACAGGTCAAAGGGCACATTGATGTAACTAGGTCAAGGTTAAGGAAAATGGCACATAATGTGTATACTGTTATATTACATTTGACTCCAATGGGTGAATTGTATGTGAAACATCTTTTGCTGTAGGTGAACAATAGTAAGTATTATTCTAAATTCCATTAACCCTTTCCCTGTTCTGTGTTCATTCCAAATTTCAATACCTATTGAATATTCATTAACAAAATTGTGATAAAGAAATATGGAAGGTGGAACATTGTACACATTTTAGAAAGCAAAGAAACAGATCTATCAAATTCTACTAGCAAACAGAGCAGACCCTGATCAGAAGGCTCCTCTTGGAGTCGTCTGATCTGGGCCTACTCTGTTTGCAAATGTGTGAAAACATGTTTATATGAGGGAAAGGTTAAATGAATTAATCCATTGAATGCATGAAATGAGTGTAGTCTAGAGTACTGGCATTTACAAACAGTGTAGATGCTGATCAGAAGAGAGCTCCTAGAGAAGCCCTATGATCAGGGTCTGCACTGTTTGTCATTGAAATTCAACAAGTATACTCTTCGGTACTGAATGGTACTGTCATTAACCTTTTCCTCCATAAATATGCCTTTCTACACTTCTGTAAAAGTCATTTTTTGAAACCATTGTGATAAATAGAGCATTTGCTCCTATGGAGCATATCATAATGGTTTCAGAACTTCAAAATTCTGAAATTTTCCTTTTCTCTAGTTAATACTCCTTTTCGGTAGATTCATTCGAAGAGGATGGGTCTAAAAATAGCCTATGAGGGAATGGGTTAAACAGTGATAGTCTATTCCACTTCAAAGGGTATAATGATATATGCAAAGTAAATAAAAGACCCAAAAATATGTAAACAGAATTAGTATAAAGCAAGAAACTTGGTATGAAGTGGAGCAATTGACTTTTCACCTGGTAAGTGCTACCTTCAAACATCTTAAATCTCAGCATCTCATAATTATCCAAGTTGTTTGACAGTCAGTCATTATTTTTTCTCTGAAGTTTTAAAAGCATCAAAAGAAAGTAAACCTTATAGCGGATTAAATTTTATCGTTTTTTGAGCAGACTAAAGGTTAACCCTTCCCCTCATATAAACGTGTTTTCACGCATTTGTAAACAGAGTAGACCCAGATCAGACGGCTCCTAGAGGAGCCGTCTGATCTGGGTCTGTTCTGTTTGCTAATAGAATCTGATAGATCAATTTCTTTGCTTTCTAAAATCTCTACAATTGTAACACCTTGCACATTTCTTTATAACTATTTTGTTAATGAATATTCAGTAGGTATTGAAATTTGGAATAAACACAGAACAGGGAAAGGGTTAATATCTAATAATCATTCCAAATCCCCGCAAAAACCACAAAAGAGTCGAGGATACTGGTCCACAAATGAGTTGTTCTGTTCAGGGTCAAGGACTTCTAGCATGGCTGCTGCAGGATCACCATGGAGACCAGTGCTCTGGAAACAAACATGAACATTTCAAAAGAATAAACTGTATGCCTGTATACAGGTCTCTTAATACATAAACAGAGAAAGACGACTTATCATTATCCTAATTACTGTAAATATTCAGACAGTCAATCTCCCATCTCCACATGTTTGTAAAGCTGAATAAGTCAATTTGGCACCATTTGGGTAACTTTAACCCATCCCTCATATTGAAGGACTTTTGACAACTCTGTAAAAGTCAATTTGTGAAACCATTGTGATAAATAGTGCATTTGAACCTATAGAAGCAAATGCTCTATTTATCACAATGGTTTCAAACTACAAAATTCTAAACATTTCCTTTTCCGTTAATACTCCTTTTTGGTAGATTTATTCAAAGAGGTTATATCTAAGATTAGCCTATGAGGAAAGGGTTAAATTAGACTGACATAGTTCTAGGCAAAAAGTGTAGACCCTGATCATCTTGCACTTTTAGAAGCAGTTTGATCTGGGTCTGCACTATTTGCAAAATTATGTTTGTATGTCTGAATTCATAGGGTAATTAGGGTGAACCTTTTCCCTCATATAAACATGTTTTCACCCATTTGCAAACAGAGTAGACCCAGATCAGATGGCTCCTAGAGGAGCCGTCTGATCAGGGTCTGCTCTGTTTGCTAATAGAATTTGGAATAAACATAGAACAGGGAAAAGGTTAATGAAAATGCATGTATTCAGATATGAACATTTACAGTAAAACACCTCTAAACCAGACATTAAATTTGATATCAAAACTTGTTTTTCAGGCAGATGATGGCTTATTTTCCTATGTTTGTATGACTGAATGCATAGGGTAATTATGTTTAATGAACATGCATAGATTCAGATATGAACCTTTACAGTAAACACCCCCAACAACGGACATTAAATTTGGTATCAAAACTGGTCTTTCAGACAGGTTACAGCTTAATGCAGGTTGAAAGTCTTGCAGAAAGCTCCAAAAGGAGCTTTCTGCAAGACTTTAACCTGCATTAAGCAGTCACCTGCATAAAAAGACCTAAATTGTTCTTTAATAAAATTGTAAAGGGGTTTTACTGTACATCTGAGCATAACTGACTAGATAAATTATGAACATTTACATAAGAGAGTTACTGACCAGTTTGTCAACTTCATCAAGGAGGAACACAGGATTATTGGTTCCCACTTGTCTGAGACCCTGCATAATCCTGCCAGGCATGGAACCAATGTATGTCCGCCGGTGCCCTCGAATGTCGGACTGGTCATGTACACCACCCAGGGATATCCTACAACAAAATAAAAGATAGTGGATAACTTCAACTGGTTAGATATTGGCTACATCTGACACTCTTTGCAGCTATTTTAAGACCCAACCTCTTTGAATAAATCTGCCGAAAAAGAGCATTTACTAGAAAAAGGAATATTTTAGAACTGTGTAGTTTTGAAACCATAGTGATAAATAGAGCATTTGCTCCCATGGAGCAAATGCTCTATTTATCACAATGGTTTTAAAAAGTGACTTTCACAGAGGCGTCAATAGGTGTCAATATGATGGGATGGGATAATATGCAACACTAAAGATACAGAGTTTAAATTTTGTTGTTCAGCACATTAACAACACGGACTAACCAACTGGAATATGCAATTACAGAATTTCAATAAGGCCTTTAAACTATTAACATACAATTTGTATCCACAGCATACCTGTGAAACTCTCTGCCTAAAGTATGAGCAATAGACTTCCCAACACTTGTTTTTCCCACACCCGGAGGACCCACAAAGCACAGGATTGGCCCTTTCAGTGTGTTCTTGAGCTGACGAACAGCAAGGTACTCTAGAACACGCTTCTTGAGCTTTTCCAGTCCGAAGTGGTCAGTGTCCATATCCCTCTTTGCCTGTTTGAGGTCCAGTGAGTCCTTGGTTGTCTTTGACCATGGCAGTTCGACCATCAACTCTAGATAATTCCTGAAGCAATTCAGAATCTAAAGATTACAATGTTTCCATGTATCCCTTCACGAGTAATATTGCAATAATTCATAATTTATAAGTATTAATTTCATTGGTTCTTTTTATAAACAGGGTTACAGATAAGGTTTGTGTGCAATTGGGTATTTACTCCTTGATGTTTTACAGAATTGGGTATTTGCAATTTTTATTGGGTATTGACAATTTTCATAATTGGGTATTATTCATATTCTAATTAGGTATTAAAAAATTTCTTTGCTTTTTGCTATATTTATTTGCTTTTTGTTACTCATTATAAAACAATTGCTTTTTCCACAATTTTAATTGAGTAAATACCCCAATACTCCCCTTATCTGTAACCCTGTATAAATGAACATAAAGCAAGAGAATTTTTGACATGATAGTATAGAAACAGATCTATGCTATAACTTTACCCTTTACTCCATGAATATTCATGTAAGAAATAATGACATCATCAATATTAATAATATTAATTTTTAAGATAGGATATGGACACAGGAATTTTTGGCCATGGCAGAAACTTGAGAATCATATCCATATCATAAGCAAAAAACAGTAGACCTCAATCAGACGGCTTCTATAAGACCAAGAGCCATCTGATCTTGGTCTACTCTGTTTGCAAACGTGTAGGAAGGCGTATTTATGGAGACAAGAGTTAAACAACAGTGCAACCCTACTCAAACAGCTCCTAAGGATCTGTCTAATCTGGGTCTACACTATTTGCAAAGGCATAAAAAGGTGTATATGTGAAGTAAAGGTTTAAACTTTAATAAAGAAACGAAGTTTAACCCTTTCCTCAATGAATATTCATGTAAGAAATAATGATGTCATGAATATCAATTAAATTAATTTATTATAACAGAACATTGACACAGGATTTTTTGGCCATGACAGAAACTGTAGATTCGTATCTATATTATATTATAAGCAAACAGAGCAGACCCTGATCCGTCTGCTCTGGGTCTACTCTGTTTGCAAAGGCATAGAAAGGCATATTTATGGAGTAAAGGGTTAACGAAATAAGTACTGTGTCAGACAAGAATTTCCACATTTTTTTAATGTTTCATAACGTTTTTCTTAATGTTTCATGTATATAGGAACATTACTATTAACACTTTGAGTGCACGAGACAAGTTGGCTGTCATTTGCAAACAATTTAGACCCAAATAAGAGGGTTTCTGACCAGGGTCTGCATTGTTTGTCATTCAAAATCTTCTAACAAATTATACCTATTCATACTAAATGAATTCTACCTTTGAACAGTGATGAACATTCAGCATTAAAGAATTTAACCATTTTCTCCATAAATACACCTTTCTATAATTTTGCAAGCAGAATAGACCAGGATCAGACTGATCAGGGTCTACTCTATTTACTTTCGATATAATATAACTATGAGTCTATATTTCTGCCAAAACTTTCTGCTTCTGTGTGCTGTTTTAACAATTAATCTAATTTATATTCAATATGTCATTATTTCTTACATGAATATTCAAGAAGTAAAGGGTTAATAGTCTTGATATATACAAGTAGGCAGCCCCCTCTGTTGTGACACATTAGCTTAGACAAAGTCTGTACCTGAGCATGGCCTGTTCTGGCATGTGCTGTGGCATCTTTTTCAGCCTCTTTAATTCCTTCATACATGTCTTGTGTGCCTGTTCTGGCATGTCAGCATTCCTGAAATGAAAGTTATCATGGTAGTTATACTTAGCCCTTTACTTCATGAATATTCATGAAAGAAATTATGAAATGATGAATATTAATACGATTAATTTTTAAAATGACATATAAACACATGAAATGTTCGCCAAAGCAGAAACTTCAGAATTAGATCAACATTTGTATATTATTCCATAAGACCCTGATCAGATGGCTCCTATGGGAGCTGTCTGATATGGGTGTACTCTGTTTGCAAAGGCGTAGAAAGGTGTATTAACCCTTCGCTTGCTATTCGCGTCAATATACCTACCTGTAAATAGTGAAGACCCAGATGAGACAGCTCCTGCAGGAGCTGTCTCATCAGGGTCTGCACTATTTACAAGTTGATTGTGCAACCAGTGCACTCCACAGCAGTGATTGCACAGCGAAATACTTGTACACAGTGAAGATATATGTAATTATACAACAGGACACGGGTAAAGAAGGAGAAATGTATTTTAAAATTCAGCAAGAGAAGGGTTAATAGAGTATAGGGTCAACCCTTTGGATGTGGGAAACAATTGTACTAGCAATGACAAACAAGAGCCCTCTTACCCGGGTCTGTAGAGTTTGTCAATTAAAATCTTCCAGAAAATTTAAGCTTTCATACTAAATGGTCTCTAAAGTTAACCCTTTCCCTCATATAAACACCTTGTCATGACTGTCTGATCTGGGTCTGCTCTGCTTACTTATGACATAATATCGATCTAATTATACAGTTTTTAACTATTAAAAGCAAGATATTCCCTTTTAATTTTATATTACAAAAAAAATCAGCTAATAAATATACATGATATTATTTCTTACATGAATACTGAACAGGGAAAGAGTTAAACAGTTTTGGGTCTGCCACTTTGAACATTCAGCATTTATAGGGTTAAACCTTTCAACACCAATTAACTGACATTAACCCTCTGCTCCATAAATACGCCTTTCTATGCCTTTGCAAACAGAGTAGACCCAGATCAGACAGCTCCTATAGGAGCTGTCTGATCAGGGTCTGCTCTGTTTGCTAATTATATATTATAAAGATTTCATTCTACCATGCCATGGCCAAAACATTCTGTGTCCATGTGCTATTATAATCTAATTAATATTCATGATGTCATTATTTCTTACATGAATATTCATGGAGTAAAGAATTAAGTAACTAATTTTGAACACTTCAATTTTAAATTAATATTTCTTCAAATGATTAGACCCAGATATAAAGACAGCTGTAGCAGCTATCTGATCAGGGTCTGCTCTTCTTTCTCATTGAATAATACAGATTGGATTCTGCTGTCTCTCCCATAGCCAAAATTGTCTGTGTTCATTTGCCATTACAGTAAAACCTCTCTATAACGGCCACTAAATTACATCAAGTATTTTGTGTTAAAAGCAGGTGGCTGCTTAAAGCAAGGCGATAGTAAAACAGAACGCTCCTATAGGAGCGTTCTGTTTTACTTTCACCTTGCTTTAAGCAGCCACCTGCCCTAAATACCAACTAATCAACATAATTTAGTGGCCGTTATAGGGAGGTTTTATTGTATATAAAAATTAAATCAATATACATGATTGCATTATTTCTTATACATGTATGAATATTAATGATGTAAGACGTTCATCCTTATTCATCATGTATTTATAGGCAATTCATGTGGGAACGTTTTGCTGATTTTGACCAATGATATCCAATTATTATAAATAATTTAACACTGGTAGCATGAGGTTACCTCATTACAAAGATGACATACCCTGACATGTGCATAATTAAAATCAATTGATGTCAAACTAGAGCAGGTTTTAGTGGCATTGCAATTTAATTTCATTGCAAATTTAGTGTGCATTGTGGCCTCCGATATATAAAGTGTTTCTTATTGCACGATTACTGGCAATACATGTACAGTAAAACCTCTCTATAGCGACCACTAAATTTGTGTTAATTAGTTGGTATTTTGGGCAGGTGTTTGCTTAAAGCAAGGTGAAAGTAAAACAGAACGCTCCCATAGGAGCATTCTGTTTTACTTTCACCTTGCTTTAACACCCACCTGCCTTTAACACAAAATATTTGATGTAATTCAGTGGTCATTATAGAGAGGTTTTACTGTACATGTATAATAAATATAAAGTCAATAGTAGCTTTGCAGATGTTAAGTCCATAAATTATATGTTACCTTTTATTATGACTTTACCTCATATATAAGAATTACTACGCTAGTAGTTTGGAAGTTCAGCTGTATTTTGGCGAGTTAGAAAAGTTGTAAATGCAAGCCTTGGCGATAGTAATTCTTTTATCATGCAACACCAATAAAGAATGGAGAAAATGAAGAAAAAGAAAGTTTGCTCAAGCAGTTCTGTCCCCTGAATAAAAATACATCATAGTACAATATACATGATGTCATATTGGCGTGCAGTGACGTCGTCGATTTCTACAACATAAACAAACTTGATTTAATCCTTTTATATGGACAAAACGTTGAGACAAAGGTGAGCAAATGTGTTAAATTTGATGTTTATGTTAAATTATGCCTTTTCTTCCTTCTGTTTTCCTCCTATTGGCTGAATTAAACACGCATCCCAGTGGGGTCAGTACACATGCACTATACCTCACAAAATACAGCGTCGACGTGGGAAAGATTATGCTAGTAGGAAGTGACTGTATTCGGTGACGTTGCATGATAAAAATACCTTGCAAACAGAGTAGACCCAGATAGGAGCCGTCTAATCAGGGTCTTCTCTGTTTTGACATGATGTATATCTGATTCTACAGCTTTTGTCAAAAGCAAAACATTTCTTTGAAAAATTTACATTATAAAAAGTTCAATCAATAAATGATTCTTGATGTCATTATTTCTTACATGAATATTGAACAGAAAAGGGTTATGTGTATCAGGGTGCCCTGGTCTGCTTCGTTTTCTTATGAAATTATATAGATCTGTATGCTTATCCCTTTCCCTCATATAAAGGTGTTTTCACACATTTGCAAACAGAGTAGACCCAGATCAGACGGCTCCTATAGGAGCCGTCTGATCAAGGTCTGCTCTGTTCGCTAGTGGAATTTGAATGCTCAGTTTTTTTACTTTCTAACATGGCTACAATGTTCCACCTTCCATATTCTATTATAACTACATGTAACATGTATTTTGTCATTGAATATTCATTGAAATTTGGAATAAATATAGAATAGGGAAAGGGTTAAGGAATTATATAGACCTGTTTCTATACTTTCTGTCATGGTCAAAATTTCCTGTTACAATCCCACTGTAAAAATCAGCTAATTGATATTCATGATGTCATTATTTCTTATATATATAAATATTCATGGAGTAAAGGGTAAAATATTACATGAATATTCATGAGGTGAAGAATAAACCCTTTCCTTCATATAAACACGTTTTCACGTATTTGCAAACAGAGTAGAATCAGATCAGATGGCTCTTATAGGAGCTGTCTGATCAGGGTCTGCTCTGTTTGCTAATAGAATTAATAAGATCTGTGTCTTTTCTTTCTAAAATGGCTACAATGCTCCACCTGCCATATTTCCTTATACCGGTATCTATTTTGTCCATGAATATTCAGTAGGTATTGAAATTTGGAATAAACATAGAACAGGTAAAGGGTTAAAAGTTTTCAAAATGGTATTGGATTTGACTACTTCAGCAGTAAAACTGGCAGAGTATAGAAACTAACTGTCCTAATATTCAGGGTACATTCAATAAGTTTCATACTTAATCTTCAGTTCCAGGTCCATCAATTCATCATTGTCTTCCCCGTCCTCATCATCAATGTCCGTCTTCAGTTTTCCACGGAATATTCTCCGCATGTTGGCTGGCTTGCTTCCTTCCTTTCTGGATATTATCTCAAGTGCCTTGTCCTTCTTGGCCTTCTGTAGCAGCTTCAGACCCTGTTATACAGTAAAACCTTGCTACAATGGCCAATCAATGACTGTAGGAATACTAATTATCCCATTACCTCATAGGCTATTTTTAGATCCAAACATTTTGAATAAATCATCCAAAAAGGAGCATTAACTAGAGAAAAGGAAAATTTTAGAATTTTGATGTTCTGAAACCATTGTGATAAATGGAGCATTTGCTCCTTAGGAGCAAATGCTCTATTTATCACAATGGTTTCAAAAAGTGACTTTTACAGAGGCGTAGAAAGGCGTATTTATGGAGGAAAGGGTTAAATGAATTTTTATATTGGAATTATGAACACCATGTCAGAAACTGCAGAATCAGATCTGTATTATTTTGTAAGCAAACAGAGCAGACCCTGATCAGATGGCTCCTACAAAAGCCATCTGATCTGGGTCTACTCTGTTTGCAAAGGTGTCAAAAAAGGTGTCTGTGAGGTTAAGGGTTAACGCAGGCTGAAGGTAAAGCAGATTGCTTTTACATGAGTGTTCTGTATTAATCATTCACTCATACTGACGCCTTTTGACACCTCTGTAAAAGTCACTTTTTGAAACCATTGCGATAAATATTAACCCTTTCCTTCAGATAAATGCTTTTTCACGCATTTGCAAACAGAGTTGACCTGATCAGGGTCTGCTCTGTTTACTTTTGACATGATATAGATCTCTCATTTTTTGTCAAAGCAAAAATAGTCCTTGAAAGGTCTACATTATAAAACTTCAGCTAATAAATATTTCTTAAATAAATATCGAACAGGGAATGGGTCAAATAAGAATTAAAAAGAAGTGCTTTTGTGGTCACTGCAGGTAGTTAAATTTGGTTGCATTGAGAAACACCCATTTGTTTTTACCAATGGAGAATGATATGAAATTAACCCTTTATTCTATAACACCTTTGCAGCCAGAGTAGACCCAGATCAGATGACTCCTGTATACAGAGTAGATTCCATGGTTTATGCAATGACCAAAAGTCAGTGTTTCATCATAAGAATTAATTTAACTGATATTCATAATATCATATTTTCCATTAGTCATTATTTTCACGTAATAATTCATCAAGGTAAAGGGCTAAAAGCCTCTCTAAACAAATGACTGTTAACCCTGCTTCAGAATTCCAATACATGTACCTACTGAATATTCATGGACGAAATAGTTATAATGAAATATGGAAGGTAGTAATTTGTAGTCATTTTAGAAAGTTAAGAAACAGATCTTTCAAATTCCTCTAGCAAACAGAGGAGCCTATAGGAGTCATCTGATCTAGGTCTACTCTGTTTACAAATGTGTGATTTTTTTTACATGAAGGAAAGGGTTAATGTGAAGCTTATTTTTGAAACCTGTTACATTACCTCTATCTGTCTCATTAGTAGAGGAAGGGCCTTCCTGAACCTGTCTGTGAGGTCTATGGCATCCAGTACCTGTATCTTCTCTGTGTATGAAGCTTTCACCAAGGCTGCGCAGATATCTGGCAGGTGTTGACTGGGCACACTCTCCAGCATCCTCTATAACAGGTAAAATTAAAGAACTTTAGTGGGCAAGCTCACATACCCCATGCCTCCACATTGTCAGAGAAAAAAAGTGGTTCCCCATGACAGATTCCTCTGAAAATTAAACTCATCCAAGCTTTTATTCATGACAATTCTTAAAGCACATTTAAAATAAACTGGTGAAGAAATGAACGTCCTAGATGAGAAACAAAGATACACATTACGATACACAGATGGACTGACAGACAGACGGGTCAGAAACTATATACCCCGAGCAACTTCCCCGACAATAACTGTTTAGTCTTGAAACCATTGTGATAAATAGAGCATTATTTTGCTCCTATTGAACAAATGCTCTATTTATCACAATGGTTTCAAGAAGTGATTTTTACAAAGGCTTCAAAAGGCGTCAATATGTAGGAATGGGTTAAATATCAGGATTTTTTAGTCTGATATACATTGTACTAATTTGATAGTACCGGTAAGGTGTCTATAAAAAACATGGAATAACACACTAGACTATTTTATGAAGATTGCCCAGAACAACTTATATCGCAAAACTTATTTGTTAGATCACCATTCATAATTTGTTGCTCTAGAACAAAATAGTATTACAAGATCTCAAACATGAACAGAACAAATTGGAACACCGTGAGAAACTAACTACATGTAGTCTGAACATTGCTGAGTAGTTATGATTTGGTACAGTGCTCCCTCTCTACAACGACACCCTTTGGGATACGAAGATTGTATGTGTGGTTCAGAGGGAGTTGTTATAGGGAGGGAAATTCAAACATAATTAGCTTGTTCGCAGATCCCCAGATAAGGTTATTTCGAGAACTAAAACTGTTATGTCTCTATCAAACCCTATGTTGTGACCACTCTTTAGAATCGTCACAAAGTGACGATTCTAAAGAGTGGTCACAACATAGGGTTTGAGGGAGGCATAAAGAAAATATGATGGAAAAAGTTGTTTCTGGAGCCTTGTTGTTTCGGAAACAGTGACATGCGTTGTTGTAAGGAGGGAATCGTTATTGAGAGGGCCGTTGTAGGGAGGGAGCACTGTACACACAAATTTTGTCTAAAACACAGGCAAATAACATCAGCGACATTGATACTTCAACATCAACATTTCGCAATTCTGAGTGATCATTCAAGACAATACATGGAGGCTAACACTAAAGCTTAACTATTTGAATGATTTGTTTGTTAGTTTGTCTGCATCAGTGTTGTACATCGCTTTAGCAGTATTTCAGTCATATCACAACATCCAGCCAATTACAGGTCATGGAACAAATTGCATTGCTTCGTGCATAGAAGAACAGCCGGGAAAAACCACCAGCCAACTGGGTCAACCCTTTCCCTCATAGGCTATTTTTACATCCAACCTCTTTTAATAAATCTACCAAAAAGGAGCATTCACTAGAGAAAAGGAAAACTTTAGAATTGTGTAGTTTTGGAACCATTGTGATAAATAGAGCATTTGCTCCTAAGGAGCAAATGCTCTATTTATCACAATGGTTTCAAAAAGTGACTTTTAGAGAGGCGTCAAAAGGCGTCAATATGCGGGAATGGGTTAAGTTACTTCTAGTCTTTATGAACAAGAACTGTACTTCATTTCTCTTTAGATTAAGTGGTCAATGTAGAATGGTTTTACTGTATGAACAGTGAAACCCCGTCGAATTGAACGCTCAAATTAGTATCAATGCAAGTCTTTAACTCTTTCCCTGTTCAGTATTCATGTAAGAAACAATGACATCATGAATATTAATTAGATTTTTTTTAATAATGGCATATGAACACAGGACCTTTTGGCTAAGGCAGGGATTGTAGAATCAGATCTATATTATACCATAGGCAAACAGTGCAGACCCTGATCAGATGGCTCCTATAGGACCTGTTTGATCTGGGTCTACTCTGTTTGCAGATGCGTCAAAATGCGCTTACATAAGGGAAATGCTATGGTTAATTGGCTGAATTTGTATATATACACTATAAACATATAAACATGTGTTTTTACCACGACAGAAATTGTAGAATCAGATTTATACTAGTTCATAGGCAAACAGAGCAGACCCTGATCAGATGGCTCCTATAGGATCTGTTTGATCTGGGTCTCCTCTGTTGGCAAATGTGTGAAAATGTGTTTCTATGAGGGATAGGGCTAAGACAATTTGCTGTATGTACCTTTAGTTTTGAGACAACTGGTATGGAGACGTCCAGCATATCCACCAGTTTAGCTGCCTGCTCTCTGAAGTTCTCCGCCAAACTACCAAGTTCCTGGTTGTTCACAAGTTCATCATCTGTAAACAGAAATAAGATGATATCATGATAACCCTTTACCTTTTGATGCCTTTCAAGGAAAAACTAACCCTTTTCCTGATCTATATTTAGTCCAAAATTCAATACCTATTGAACATTCATGGACATAAATAGAATTAGTGAAATATGGAAGGTGGAACACTGTAGCCATTTTAGAAACTAAACTAGAACTATCACCAAACAAAGGTGATGGAATACCCCTGCTCAGCTGCCTTGATCGCAAATCAAACAAGATTTGTGCCAGGATGTGTCACGGACAGACAGACCAACAGACCGACCAACACAGTGAATTTTTATGGACAAAATAGTTATAATGAATATGGAAGGTGGAATATTGTAGCCATTTTAGAAAGTAAAAAAACAAGAGGGCCAGAATGGCCCTGACATCGCTCACCAGACAATAAGAGGAGAAGATTTTCAAAGTTCTCACTATATGTTTCTATTGAAAACTTAACACCCCTGGGGCGGTGCCAATTTTGACCCCAGGGACACAATTTATATAACTTTTGTAGAGGACCTGAACATGATGCTAAAAGAATGTAGTGAAAGAATGGATAGAGCATTAGACCACTGGAACTTGTATTCTTCGGATGCTAGAGGCGGATTCTCCCACCACTAATGACCTATGCAAACAGTTTGGATCCAGATCAGGCCCCACATAATGTGGGGCCTGATCTGATATCCAAATTGTTTGTAAATGAGACTGAACTTCTGAAAAACTTAGAAAGAAAGTGTGTAGTGGGATTCTCCCACCACTAATGACCTATGCAAACAGTTTGGATCCAGATCAGGGCTAACATAATGTGGTGCCTGATCTGATATCCAAACTGTTTGTCAATGAGACTGAACTTCTGAAAAACTTAGAAAGAAAGTGTGTAGTGGGATTCTCCCACCACTAATGACCTATGCAAACAGTTTGGATCCAGATCAGGGCCAACATAATTTGGTGCCTGATCTGATATCTGAACTGTTTGTCAATGAGACTGAACTTGTGAAAAACTCAGAAAGAAAGTGTGTAGTTAGGATAACTTGTGAATATGCTGCAGACAACAATTTAGCAGATCACAAAATTACCCAGCATGCAAAGAGTTAAGCTGAAATTCACAACAGATATGCTCTATATTGATAGCTGGTAGCTAAATGCAGGGCATATGTATGAAAAAAAGCTTTAAGAGTATTCTGCATTTTGAGAATTATCCACAGTTTTCTCAATCTTAAATGAGTGTGTTATTTGTCTAAACACAATTTCTACTCTACTGATCAGGCTAAGGGCGATTATATAAGAACTCCCACTGACTGGTCTCAGCTAAGAGTGATATTAAGGAGAAACCTTTAGAATGTAGTTTCTGATGTAAAGAAGTATAAATACACACAGGACAAGGCCAATTTTAACCCCAGAACTATGATACTTATAAAACTCATAAAGTTATGCTAAGTAAATCAATACACCAAATATCTAAGCTCTGGGACATGCAGTTTCTGACAAGAATATTTTTAAAGTTTTTCCTATGCATAACTAGTGATCCCATAGGCTGTTTATGCAGTCAGCTACAAAAAACTTGCAATCCCTGGGGTGGGACCAATTTTGACCCTAGGGGCATAATTTATATAACTTTTGTAGAAGCCCTGAAGTTGAAGTTATGTGCCAAATATGAAAGCTGAGGACCTTCTAGTTTTAGAGGAGATGATGTTCAAAGTTTTCACTATATGTTTCTATTGAAAACTGAAAACCCCTGGGGCAGGGCCAATTTTGACCCCCGGGGTATAATTTATATAACTTTTGTAGAGGACCTACATATGATGCTATGTGCCAAAGATGAAAGCTGAGACCCCTGTAGATTCAGAGGAGAAGAACTTTCAAATTCAAATTCAAATTGTTGACGACGCACGACGCACGCCGACGGACGACGGACATCAGGCGATCACAAAAGCTCATCCTGAGCACTTTGTGCTCTGGTGAGCTAAAAAGGTATTTCAGAGTTCAATAGCAAACAGAGCAGACCCTGATCAGACGCTCCTATAGGAGCCGCCTGATCTGGGTCTACTCTGTTTGCAAATGCGTGAAAAAGCATTTATTTAAGGGAAAGGGTTAAAAACATTTAAATAGAAATATATCCCTTAAACTATCATTCTTGCATGAAACAAGTTTTATTCCCAAAACATTAGTATACAACACATGTTACCGCATACTATTACGTTACCAAAATTATGTGACATATGCTAATATGTTTCATTCCCACATTGCTAAAAACAACAGAAACTTATTCTCTACTGTTTATCATAATAATAAATTTCCTTATTCTACAAGTTTATCACAATAATTAAATTAAATTTCATAATGATTAGAGTCTAGCATGAATATTCATGCAGTAAAGGGATAAACGATGGAAAGATGTCCTAAATACATGTAGTGCCTCGAGAAACATCAAACCTATCACCAGAGCAACAGATAAAATCATCATTATTTATCCACCAAACCCTATGCTGTGACCACTCTTCAGAATCGTCTCAGTGAGTCACAATATAGGGTTTAACCCTTTCCCTCATGTAAACGTGTTTTCACGCATTTGCAAACAGAGTAGACCCAGATCAGACGGCTCCTAGAGGAGCCGTCTGATCAGGGTCTGCTCTGTTTGCTAACAAAATTTGATAGATCTGTTTCTTTGCTTTCTAAAATGTCTACAATGCTCCACCTTCCATATTTCTATATAACTATTTTGTTAATGAATATTCAGTAGGTATTGAAAATTGGAATAAACACAGAACTGGGAAAGGGCTGAAGGAGAAGTATAGCAGTTATTCTTGAAAATCTTTAAATTTATGCATCCTATCTCGATCTCAGTATCGAATCATCATTCTACCTGGGTCATCAGCCAATTTGTCTAATTGTGTGACAGTTGCTATGGGGTAAGGGGTCTCCTGTAGCAGTGTGTCCAATTTGAATCTGCAGAGACCGGTGACCAGCAGTGTGTAAGAGGGTTTAGGCCAGTTGGTTCCCGTCACCTGTACAACCACAGCAGCTGTGCCTATCTGGTGCAAGTCTGACAATTCCTCACTCTGTAAAATGAATTAAATGTAACTGAATGAAATGTTAGCTGTACAATATAATACTTTAACCTTTTCCCTGTTCTATATTTAGTCCAAATTTCAATACCTACTGAATATTCATGGATAAAATAGTTATAATGAAATATGGGAGGAGGAACACTGTAGCCACTTTAGAAACTAAAGAAACAGATTTATTGCATTCCATTAGCAAACAAAGCAGACCCTGATCAGACAGTTCCTCTGATCAGGGTCTGCTGAGTTTGCTTATAATATAAATTAATATACACGTGTAAATCTAATTCTACATTCTCTATTATTGTCGAAATTTCCAGTGTTTGCATGCCATTATAAACATTTTGCTACTTAATATCCATTATGACCATATTTGTTGTAAACATGAATATTCATTTTCCATGCCCTTGCAAACAGAGTAGACCCAGGTCAGATGGCTCCTGTAAGAACAGTCTGATAAGGGTCTGGTCTGTTTGCTAATGGAATCATATAGATCTTATTTTACAAATTTTGTCAATGCTAAAATAATCCATGAAAGATTTACACTGTAAAAATTAAGCTGATTAATATTCATGATGAATCCAATTCATGCAAAATATGTTTGTTAGGGAAAGGGTAAAGTAAATGAATAGGTATCTCACATTATTTAAATATGCAGCCAAACAGTAAATATTTATCAATATGACAACAGCACAATTATCCAGTAAATGACCATATTAAGCACCCAGAACTCCTAAGTGATGTTGGCTAGCCATATCTGCCCAAGTCACATACATGTATAAACTTCGTCCATAAAAAAAAGTATGGCAACCCCACCATAGTGGATATGATGCAGCTTTTGTGAAATGTAATCCCGTCGCGAGGTGTGTTGGCCGTTTCAACTGCAAATATGGCCCGACTTTAAAATTTTGATAGATTTAATTTAACCATTTCCTCCATAAATACGCCTTTCTATGCATCTGTAAAAGTCACCTTTTGAAACCATTGTGACAAATAGAGCATTTTGCTCTATAGGAGCAAATTCTCTATTTACCACAATGGTTTCACCACTACACAACTCTAAACTTTTCCTTTCCTCTAGTTTTTCAGTAAGAGGTTGGATCTAAAAATAGCCCATGGGGAAATGGGTTAAGATTAATCTACTTTTAATACACTCATTATTTTCTGCTGGATTTCTTGGCATATTCTTATTTCAGCTAACAAAATCAAAGGTATGATTGGCTTGCCAGAATTATACTAGGATTTACAATTGTCTTTCTAAGATGTATACACTACCTGATTCCTGTTTAAAGGTTCCTGAGGTATTACTCCAATAATGGTGCTACTCAGTGTGTTCCTACTCAACAGGTGACTCTTGACCATGTTCATACTGAAAAACACATCATTAAAAACAGCATATAGAAGGTTTGGTGCAAAACTATTCTAACTCCTTCACTTTGTGAAGGAGTAAGAATAGTTTTGCACCAAGCCCTCGAACTATGATGAGTCTTTTCAATGTTGATTACACATCAAATCAACACTCATGACTTAAACCTGTCAGAAACACTACTAATAATCCTTTCCCTGCTCAATATTCATGCATGAAATAATGACATCATGAATATTAATTAGCTGAAATTTTATGATAATGGCATATGTACACAGGACTCCTATAGGAGCCATTAGACCATGGTCTACTCTGTTTGCAAATGTGTGCAAATTTATGTGTTTATATGAAGGAAAGGGTTAAACATGTTCATATACATGTACTTACAAATAAAAATAGAGACTAATAGAGTCACTAAGGGTCTCCCTTACCTTTCACATCATAATTTTGAACATTTTTATCTTTATAAACTGTTGGTAGTATTCAATAAGAGTGTTCATAGAACATGTGTATCACCTTCTAGTAGAAGTGTGATAAAAAAAGTCTAACAATAAGGTACAAACTGACAGATAGATGAACAGACATATCTAGATGAACAGACATATGATCAAGCACTGATCTCAATGTGTTGCCCTGCTAAAGCAGGCGAGACAAAAATATAAATACGTGTAGTAAAATGTGTCATTTTGATATACATTATACTTTATTACTCTTCTGGTAGTTATGTGATTGCAATATTGATGGGCACCGAAGGTCAGACAGTACTTTAAATCAAACAAAAAAACATTTAAGATGACTGTTGACAACATTGCATAAAAGCTGGGATATGTAAATTGTACATTTTTTCAAGCATAGTTGCTTTATTTCTCGACCTTATATCAAGGTCACCAATACTACTTTTTAAAATTGACCCATTGAGATGATTCTCAAGACTTGACAACAAAGGGTTGGTGGAAAAATGAGGATTTTAGTATTCCAAATTCACCTCTTAACCTCCATGAATATTTATGAAATAAATAATGATGTCACGAACGGGTGCTGGAGAAATCGCCTAGTGACTAAATCGCCTACAATTAGATATATAATAAACCAATTGGAGAAATCGCCTAGAAAGCAATTATATAGTGTTTGTATTTCGCACCTATGGTACAGGTAGTGATAACATGACAGAACTATAAAGAACATTTGTAACAAGAATAAATTGTGCTGATGTGCTGTTTTCCAGAACAAGATGACCAAGATTTAACGATAAGCTAGAGCAGCCCCTGATCACCACCTGGAACTTGACAGCCCAATATACAGGGGTTTACGGACATTTCGCTACACAGCGTTTCGCTACCCTGACCATTTCGCTACCCTGACCATTTCGCTACACTCATTTCGCAACATTACGGGAAGTCATTTCGCTACCCTGCACTAGCCCTGTCACCCAATTAAATATAATTATTGACATATTTCATTGATTTGGACGATATAATAGTTTGACAGATTTAAAAATATACGTTAACCAATTTTAACTACTGTAGCAGCATAGCAATCTGTTATTTATCGAGAGTTTGTGGATGCAAACACCTCGATCAGGCAAAGTGTTAACCGACTTTAACCCTTTCCCTCATACAAACGTGTTTTCACGCATTTGCAAACAGAGCAGACCCATTTCAGACAGCTCCTAGAGGAGCCGTCTGATCAGGGTCTGCTCTGTTTGCTACTAGAATTTGATAAATCTGTTTCTTTGCTTTTTAAAATATCTACAATGTTCCAAGTTCCATATTTATTTAGAACTATTAATGAATATTCAGTATTAAAAATTTACATACATGTGTTTCAATATTTCTATATATCTTTTTTGGTATCTGAATATAAATATCCATTATATGTTCATAAAGTTGACTCTCAAATCACTAGCCACCGCTGCAACAATATTGTTTTACTATTAAAATCGATAGGTAGCGAAACGTACAGGTAGCGAAATGGTCCTGGTAGCGAAATGACTTCCCGGTGGGTAGCAAAATGACTGTAGCGAAAAGGTTAGGGTAGCGAAACGTCCGTCAGCCTATACAGGGATGAATAATATATACCGAATATTAGCAGAAAGTGAAAATGCTACACGCATGGAACAAATTATAACATGAATCTTACTTCTTGTTAGATGATCTGGATCCAATAAATTTTCGAAAAGCAATATTAGTTATTACAAAATGTCGGTTACCACAGTAAAAAATAAAATTGTTTTATCAATAAAAATATCTACGTAAAGTGTGTATTGTTAATCCTTTATTTCACAAAAAACATCTTTACACATGTATGTTGGAAAACAGAATAGACCCAGATCAGACATTTTTTGTAGGAGCCATCTGACCAGAGTCTGCTCTGTTTGCTTATTTTTATGGAATTTGATCCGTTTCTAATATTTACTGGACCCAGATCCTCTGACATGAAGTAAGACTCATATTATAATTGCTTCGAACATAAGGCAATTTTGGTATGTTCTGATCTGGGGCTACACTGATCAATCCAAGCTGGCATGATGCTGGTCATCTTGATCTGAAAATAATACCACAGAGCAATTTGATCTTGTTACAAACATTCTTTATAGTTCTGTTGTAACGTGCAAACCGAGAAACCCAGCAACAACAAACCCTGTCGATGCAAAGCTTAAGCTCACATCAAGAGATGTTTGTTGCGCTATATATTACCTCCACTTCCCAAGATACAATGATCTGGTCAGCCTCATTTGCATAATTACCAACGTTCTACGAACGTTACATTACTCTCCCCTCCGAGAAGTCTCGTCCCGAGACTTGGACCCTGGGAGACCAGTGGGTAAGGCAACTCCGGTCTGGCAGTTGTCTTCATCCCACCGCTGCCACCATTTGTAACATGCAAACCGAGAGACCCAGCAACAACAAACCCTGTCGGTGCAAAGCTTAAGCTCACATCAAGAGATGTTTGTTGCGCTATATATTACCCCCACTTCCCAAGATACAATGATCTGGTCAGCCTCATTTGCATAATTACCAACGTTCTACGAACGTTACACTGTCATGTTATCTGTCCTGTACCATAGGTGCGAAATACAAACACTATATAATTGCTTTCTAGGCAATTTCTCCAATTGGTTTAATATATATCTAATTGTAGGCGATTTAGTCACTAGGCGATTTCTCTGTAAACCTCATGAACATCAATCACGTGAACTGTTTTTTTTTTTTTATCTTAATGGCATTATGAACAACAGAATTTGTATCCTGACAGAATATTATCTCATAAGCAAACAGAGCAGACACTGATCAGACGGTTCCTGTAGGGGTTGTCTGATCTGGGTCTACTCTGTTTGCAAAGGCGTAGACATATTTATGGTGTAAAGAGTTAATTACAGTGATGATTAGCTAAACCCAATATGACCTTGGATAATACATGTAATGATGTATAACTTAAAAAACGTCATTTGGTACCATGTTGTCTATGTTTCCACTTTCCAATGGTCTACTCACTAATACGAAATAAAAAAATCCAAATATCATTTGCTTCAAACAGAGATGAGAACAAATTTATCATAAACCTATAACAAGGCCTAAACGAAAAATATTATTGTGGGAAAGGCAGATAAAGGTATTATGTAAGCAGAGTTTAACAGTTCACATAGTTTAGTACGAACGTTCTCGGGACGTTATTGATTTTAACGTTAAGTAAATGCTTTAACTTACTTTCTCATGTTGCGGACGGGTATTCTCATTGACGATCCTGGTAATAACACATTATCAGCCACAAGCAAAAGTGGCAGTTTCCGAGGAATAGTTATTGAATTCGACATTTTCCCTCTTTTTGTCGGATTTGTTATGATATTCTCGGTCTTTCTATAGATCAGAGGGCGAAGTGCTACATCAGCTGGATACCGGTATATTTTTCACCAAATCAAACCGAAGTTGCCGAATATTTCCGTACCGACCAACGGAAACAGACGGAGAGTCTCGAGAGGGGGTGGGGTGTTACAAACTGGACCTGTTTTACATTTTATTTTAGCTGAATCCAATTACATTTACACACTGTCTGGCGTATTGTTTCACACTGCTAAAAACTGTAAAGTTAAGTAGATGAAACATATCACTTACAATGCAGCTGCAGAATAGGCGGGTGCTGGAGAACATGAAGTAAGACTCATATTATAATATTACTAGGCGATTTCTCCAATTGGTTTACTATATATCTAACTGTAGGCGATTTCGTCACTAGGCGATTTCTCCGTAAACCGAATAGGCCATAGTTCGTGCATTCAAACTACATGTATTTAAGGTAGCGATGTATGTTCAGCACGTGCCATCGGAAAACCGTATTAAATGCTAACAAAAATCTTTGTTTTTATGGAACGCCATTCTGCCACACTAGATCTAATTGCTAAATACAAAATGCCCTTTACCAATTGTGTAAATTGCTAGGGAATGTTTCAAATGATGGATGTAAATGACAGATGCGAAATGCTTATTAGAATCACGAAGTAAATATTTACTTCGTGTTAGAATTTGCTAAATGCATGTTTGCAGTAGAACTATCATTGAACAGCGATATTTTAAAGTTACTGTACATTTGCTAAATGCATGTTTATTTATGCTTATTTCTTATTACACTACTAAATTAAATATGGCGCTGTTCAATGCTAGTAGTGCAAACATTCATTTAGCAAAAAGCATCTCGCATTTGTCATTTACATCCATCATTTGGAACATTCCGGGTTTCCCTAGCAATTTACGCAATTGGCAAAACGCATTTTGCATTTAGCATTTCGCATTTAACATTTAGCAGATAGCATGGCAGAATGGCGTTCGGATCCATATGTTTTCTAAATCAAGTTGGTTAGTTATGTTAATTTATTTAATTTTTGTTTACAGAAACGTAAATAATCCTATCGAAACCGACATTTAAATTGTAATATCCATTAATTATTTATAAGTGCCAGTTGGTTTTTTTTTAAAACAATGATTACAATTCATCTGCAATCGGCTAATATGTAAACAGAGACATGTATGTATATGTCTCTGATGTAAATCATTATCATGTCTTTCGAATATAATGCCTCATAATTTTGAAAAAAACTTAGCAGAGGCTGAGCAGATCGTATTCAATTTTTTTTATTTATTTTTTTATTTTTTGGCAGGGGGGGGGGGGGGGGGAGAGGGTTTACAGTAATCGCACTGTCTGTTCAGTCCGTCAGTCTGTTAGTCCCACATCATTTCCACTCTGTAACTCCTACATACGTGAGTGGATTTCAAAATAACTCGGTACAAATGAATGTTCACCAACTTAAGACGATGTGCTGCGAAAAGATTCAGGTTCATATCTCAAAGGTCAAGGTCATGTCAGCCAGGTCAATTATATTTATTTACAGTTGGCAGCAACTGACCCTTCCATCGTCATCAGCTCATTTGCATATTCATTCACCCGTAAACAACAACTTTATTTCATCGTTTCGATTGGTTGTGTGAGGTTCGTTAAACCAGTTTGCGTATGAGTAAGAGGCGCCTGTTTAATTAATATCCTAGATCCGCGAAACTCCAACCCGTGCACTTGTTGTCGGCAGTCTAACATACACTGACAAGCTAGAGGCAGCTACATTGCGTTGCTAAAATATTGCTGTTCATACAGCTTATTTTCACTTACTCGGAGAATTGTGCCATTGCCTGGCTGTCATTTACTACATAAATAAATATGAACCGACAGGAGTGAGTTGTGCTCTATACCCAATCACCTGGTTTACAGTCACAATCGGGGAGCAAATGTCAATAATGGGGACATTTAGTTATGTCTCCTCTGTAACTCCTACATACATGAGTTGATTTCAAATTAACCACCTTGAGAATATGTGTCACGAAAAAAGGACCATCAGGTTCCTATCTCAAGATCAAGGTCCCAGTCGGGGTCAAAGTTAAAAAATGGGGACATTTTATCGTGTCGGCTCTGTAACTCCTATATAGATGAGTGGATTTCATAGTAACCCGGTACAAATGTTCACCACCTTGTGATGATGTGTCGCGAAAAAGAACCAGGTTCCTATCTCAAAGGTTAATGTCTCAATCGGGGTCAAAATTAAAAAGTGGGGACATTTTATTACTTCTACATGCATGAGTGGATTTCAAAATAACCTGGTACACGTACAAATGTTCGCCACCTTGAGACGATGTGTCGCGAAAACTAACTCGGTTTCTATCTCAAAGGTCAAGGTCACATCGTGGTCACAGTTAAAAAAGATGAGGACAATTTGTCGTATCCACTCTGTAACTCCGTACATACATGAGTGGATTTCATAATAAAATGGTACAAAATTAGTGTTCACCACCTTGAGACGATGTGTCGCGAAAAAGAACCAGGTTCCTATCTCAAAGGTCAAGGTCAAAATCAAGGGGCCAACTTTCAAACATGGAGACATTTTGTTGTATGCTCTCTGTATACTCCTACTTACATGAGTGGATTTCAAAGTAACCTTGTACTATTGTCCAGGCATATACACATGATCCATGCTTTAGTGTGGGTGATATCCTTTAGGGGTATTTATCACCTATAGCTGGCTGTGACAGTTCTTGTTTTGGCAGAAAATGGTTCAAACAGGTTTTATTTGTAGCCGGGTGGAGATTATGGTGAAATAAGTTGATAGGCTTTAATGTGTAGCTTGGTAGCTCAGTCGGTAGAGTGTTGGCATGGTAAGCCAGAGGCCCTGGGTTCGAGTCCCAGTCGAGTCACAACTTTTTCACCATGTTACATTTGGCGCCCAACGGGGGACTGTGACTGTATGAGCTCCGAGTTCGATTCCCAGTCGTTCTCATACCCATAGAAATTCGGGACGAATTTCAACTTGCTTGGGGAGTATGTCACAGGGTGTAGATTTATCATCACTTGTACGGCCTTGCTGTACAAGCGCGCTTTTATGGCGACGTGGTAGAGTGTTTGACTGCGAACCTGGCGACCCGGGTTCGATCCCGGGTCTGGGCGGGTATGTTTCTTTATAAGAACACTCGGTTACATTTGGCGCCCAACGTAAATAACCCATAATGTGATTTATATGAAGATTATATGAAGATAATGTGTAATAATAAGAAACTCGTGGAGTGTTCTTTGAGTAAGAATTCGGGACGAATTCTTGTGTAGAGGGGGTGTGTGTAGCCGGGTAGAGATTATGGTGAAATAAGTTGATAGGCTTTACTGTGTGGCTTGGTAGCTCAGTCGGTAGAGTGTTGGCATGGTAAGCCAGAGGCCCTGGGTTCGAGTCCCAGTCGAGTCACAACTTTTTCACCATGTTACATATTGTATACATGTGTACACATGATTGTATCTATTGTAAGTACGTGTATTACCATTAGGCAATTTCTACACGAGCCGTACAAACGCGTTTACATGTACTATAATGAATATTTCACTCGCTATTAAAGCTCGTGTCATATTATTATAGTAAACTCGTTTCATAAAAACAATTTGTAATCAGAGACATATACATACATATGAGACATATACATACAGAGACATATACATGTATGTATGTGTCTCTGTTTGTAATGAACACGCATGAATGCAAGATCCTCCAAGTAAGACTTAACCCTTTCGATGCCAGCATTGTCGTCTGCTGGGCAGTTTCGTTTATTTTTAGTATACGTGTGTGCACTTCTTCCATTTTCTTTATAAAACAGTAAACATAGTGTCAAACAGTTTGGATCCTGATGAGACGCCGAGTTACTCGGCGTCTCATCTGGATCCAAACTGTTTGCATGTGATATCATAAACCCGTCATTGTGGCACGGAAGGGGTTAATGACGTCATGTTTAATCATACATAATTATATTTTTATAATGGAATATGAACGCGGGAAAGTTTGGCCATGGTTGAAACTGTAGAAACATCATTTCATAAGCAAGCAGACTAGATCCTGATAAGATGGTCCGTACAGGTGGCGTCTGATCTGAGTCTATTCTGTTTGCAAAGGCGTAATTATTTAAGAAATGAATGACGTGCTTCCGGTGTTCATGAGGTTATGCAACGCATAGCTTTACGAGCAAAGTTAGTGAAGCCCGAAGGGCTTCACGTGAATCTTTGCTCGTAAAGCTATGCGTTGCATAACCTCATGAACACCGGGAGCACGTCATTTATTTCTTATATTTATATTCCATTGTATTTCTTATATTTCAACGGATTTTTTAGCCGCTATCTAGGTCGTTGCCAGGTTCGTTTCTAACGTAGTAGGATTGTTGGAGATAACGCTCCTTACGTCACGTGTACATAACACGGAAGTGACGTTACGTCGCTTGGGAACAGACGTTGATTAATAGAGTTTGAATGTAGTACGCAAAGAGAGAATTGAGAGAAGTAAATGCTTCACTCATTACTTGATAATATATTTTGATACGCCACGGCTGTTAAAGTTGGCAATATTATGTATTCAAGCGACAATTCTCAGTAAGAAGATGCCACATTTCAAATTTTCAGGGCCGCTTGAGCGGAATTCTGGGAAAAGGAGAACCGACTCAAACCGGTATTGAAATGAACGTTCATGGGAAAATGCAACTTTCTTTTTAGAATAAGGTTATATAAGGACGTTGCAGGGCGAATGTAAATATAGATGTATGTATGTATGTATATTTACATTCGCCCTGCAACGTCCTTATATAACCTTATTCTAAAAAGAAAGTTGCATAACCTCATGAACACCGGAAGCACGTCATTCATTTCTTAAATATAAGAAATACAATGGAATATAAATATAAGAAATGAATGACGTGCTCCCGGTGTTCATGAGTTATGCAACGCATATCTTTACGAGCAAAGATTCACGTGAAGCCCTTCGGGCTTCACTAACTTTGCTCGTAAAGCTATGCGTTGCATAACCCCATGAACACCGGAAGCACGTCATTCATTTCTTAAATGTATGTAAAAGAGTAGCACATACAAGCAAAAGTACATGTATGTCATAGGTGAAGCAAGGTTAACGTAGGTGAAGCAAGGTTAACATAGGTGAAGCAAGGTTAACGTTACCCTTTATCAACTGTTTGGATCAAGATGAGATGCAGAGTAAAATCAGAGACCTTTAACCCATTACCTCATAGGCTATTTTTAGACCCAACCTTTTTGAATAGATCTATCGAAAAGGAGCTTTAACAAGAGAAAAGGAAACTTTTAGAATTTTGTAGTTTTGAAACGATTGTGAAAAATAGAGCATTTGCTCAGTAGGAGCAAATGCTCTATTTATCACAATCGTTTCACAAAGTGATTTTACAGAGTCGTCAAAAGTCAATATGAGGGAATGGGTTAACGCCGCTTTGCTTCATGAATATTAATCTAAGAAATAATGACATAATGAATATCAATTAGATTAATTGTTATTATAGCATATGTACACAGGAAATATTTGGCCGTGGCAGAAATTGTAGAATCGCATCTAAATTATATGATAAGCAAATAGAGCAGACCCTGATCAGACGGCTCCTACATGCAAATACATAGAAAGGTGTATTTATGAAGTAAAGGGTTAACTAATTACTTCACGAATATTCATGTAAGAATTAATGACGTCATGAATATTCATTAGATCATTTTATAATGGCATATGAAATTTGACCAAGGCAGAAACTGTAGTCAAAATAATATTCACGTTGCATAAGCAAACAGAGCAGACTCTGATCAGAAGGTCCCTACTCTGTTCTAAGGCATAGAAATGCGCATTTATGAAGTACAACAACACTCCTCTAAACCGGAATTATATATAGAGAATAATTTAGATACTTTTAGGCTGGTGGCTGCTTAATGCAGGGTGAAAGTCATGCAGGAAGCTGCTTAATGCAGGGTGAAAGTCGTGCAGAAAGCTCCTCTAGGAGCTTTCTGCATGACTTTCTCCCTGCATTAAGCTACCGCCTGTTTCCAAGACGAATATTTATTCTAAATGCAACGCCCGGTTTAGAGGGATTTACTGTAAATGATAAAAAAAAAGACCGAACGTATTTTATGCGCGGAGTGTGATCTCGATCACAAGGAGGCCGAAGGGGAGTCCACTCTGAATACCGGCGTAGTAGAGAGCGTTGTTACCTGATGATTATTCATATGTAAGAAATAAATGACATCAGACATATCCAGTTGCTGGAATTTTTTATCATTGCGTATGAACACCAGGTGTTTTTTAATCATGGTAGAAACTAGAGATTCAGATCTATATAAACTCATGGCCAAAACAAGTTCATTTTCAAACGGCTCCTACAGGAGCTGTCTGACCTGGGTCTGCTCTGTTTGTAAAGGCGTTTCAATACGTTTCTCTCAGGTAAAGGATTAAAGATACAATTCCATGAATGCTAGAGAACAGTAAGACAAAAACATATACATATATGTCTCTGGTAGGAAACTACTTTTAGTATAAGGCCCATAGGCTACATGAAGCATCAACATCTTAATAACTCTTTACTCCATAAATTATACGCCAATCTACGCCTGAGCAGTGTCTGTTGTTTGCTTATGGACTGATATAAAACTGATTCTAAATTTCTGCTTTAGCAAAAAATTCATGCGTTAATTTAGATCTAGGCTATGCCATTTTTAAAAATAACCTAATTAATATCCATGACATAATTATTTCTAATATTAATATCCATGGAGTAATAGTAGAGCAGCAAAGGCTTCAGAAGTGGCTTATTTCAGGAGATAGAATAAGACACAAAAAAAGACACAAGCAGTGTCATATACCAAAATGTTCAGGACACACTGAAGTTATCGTGCAGTATCTAGAAAGTGCTTACCTTGGGTGGAAAGTTGGAAAATATCAAGGTCAAGGTCAAATTTGATGGTCAATTTAAAAAACGGGTATAATGTTTTTCTTGTTTTATTTCAATTTAATCCTTTGTTGAATGATAATATATTTGGCTAAATACAATACCAATATATCCACGCTTCACTTTGGCATACATACCAATTTTCGTAAATGTCAAGGTAAAGGTCATTTCAAGGTCAAATACAGAAAAAATTAAAAACTATACCATTTTGTAGCTTTACATCCTCCCTGAACCTTCATTATCTATTAAAATGGTGTTTTTCTTAAGTCATTTTGAAGTACAACCCATTTCCTTTCAAAATACCAAATATGAGCATTTCTTGTATATATTATACCATGGATAAATACGTGACAATTGTGACATTGTGTTATAGTCTGAATGTAACAATAAACGAATTGGGCAACAACATTTTGTTATTTTCATTCATATCAATAATAAACACAAGCAGTGTTATATACCAAAATGTTCAGCAAACATTGAAGTGTATTCTGCAGTATATAGAAATGGCTCACCTTTGGTGGAAAATTCGAAAATTCAAGGTCAAAGGTCAAATTGACGGTAACATTAGAAAATACATCTATAATGTTTTTTATTATTCCATTACATATCTATAAGTTTGGTGAATGATCATTTATTTGGTTCTGTATGATACTTGTATGACCAGGCTTTTCTTTGGCATATATATCACTATTTGCAAAGGTCAATGTCAAGGTCATTTCAAGGTCAAATGTGAAAAAATGTCCAAAATATGCCAGTTTGGTAGGCATATTGTCTGCAATAATAATAAACTGCAAATGATTAACTGCAATTCATATCATCTAAAATATATAACTGATTCGGTATCATAGGGGAAACGTATGAATTATATAATTTTTATACATTTATGATTAAAAATTTGCATTATCAAATTTATTCTCCACATATCTACAGCCCTTCAGGCGTTAAAGTACACCTTTTACGCACCCGTTTAGTATTCGTTCATGGAGCGTTTACATGTGATTAATCCTATATATATCATGTTGTATGCAGTTCATGGAGTATAGCTCCAGATTAGCCTGCCCATGATGTGCTGTCTAATCTGGACCTACGGTGTCCGGTTATATGGCAATGAGATCCATATACTACATAAACATGTCTTAATCCCATGCGAAAGCATTCATCCAGGGTTCGTTTAGCATTCGTTTGGTGTACGTTAATGCACTGCCGGCTATACATGTACATGTACAGATGTCTTTATCACACTGATCAGCTTTACTGATTTTACTCTGATCGTTTATTCAATGATTCTCAGATCAAGTTTCTCGGGTGTCAGAACTGAAATAATGTCATGAACAGGGAAATAATTGTGTGGGTTGACTTTCTACCGGAATGGAAGAACAAATACGGAGCAGCCATGGAGTTGAAATGGTGAATTAGCAACACCAGAACATCTGTGTCAGGACTGAAGATACAAATTGTACCAGAGCCATGCTGCACTGCAATCTTCGCGTGAAGTAGCATGGTGGTATATGCCTCCTCCTGTTCATTCACAAGTTCAGGAACAAAGGACACAGCTTCAGATGTTATACAAATAACATTCTCATTCAAACCACCACTGACAATAACCATTTTACCACTGCACAACGTGTCAATGCAAAACTCAGCCAAATACACAGAGTATAATTTCGACAGTTCTCTCTTAAAATTAACAGATGCGAATGCCTGCTTCCAGTCCAGAAATTTCATGTCAGTTTGAAGTTTGTATGTATTAGCTGCCCCAACATCTCCTCTCCTCTTCCTGGTCTGTGACTTGGCGCTGATGTCAAAGTAACGATAAAACACCACATGTATGACAGGCGTATTTCTACCAACCCAGAGAACGTTTGACCGAAACGACACAGCCATATCCCTGTACAAACATTTTGGAGAGACGGGTGGAATCATCTGAACTATTGCCATTCCACCAGTGATCAAACTATAACCAGGTTTTATTTCATGTGTCATCATATATGACACATGCTCTTCAACCTTTTGAAGAAAGTCTGTATTCTTTCCACTCATCATTGCAACAACATCAGTGAAAATACTCAGTGGTACAGGGGCATTTTCAAAACTCATAACCTGTTGTAGTGGGACCTTTTTGGTCGAGTTCATTGCTGGGAGACGAATGTACATCTCTTCACCTTGAATAGGCAAATAATTGGGCTTGCGTTTGGTCTCTGAACCAGACAGTGCTAATCTTCTGTATTGGATCATAGAAACTCTTTTGAGCTACCACCATTCTCTTGGGAACTACATGCCGATCTTCAACGAAGGACCCATGGCAAGAGTTGCCTTTGATGTGAAGAGAAGAGAGACGTTTAGATCTGCTAAAACAGAAACTCCTGTAGCAAAACTCACCTATTTACAAGGTGGGTCCATCAGGGAAAACGGATCAATAAATGTTTGATCAAACAAAGCAACCATCTTATTGATGCCCTCATTGTAATGTTGTCGGAATGACTCATTGTCAGTGTGGTGCGACCTTGTTTGTTCTGGGTCATCTGCATACTTTGCACTCATAGGCCGAGGGAGGAACCATCGACTCAGGGCCCCATCACGGCGAGTCAATACAAATATCCCGCCATTTGATTTAGGAGTTTTGTTTTCAGTTACTTCTAAGCAATAATCAATCCACACAGTTAAATTTACCTTGGGTGAGGTTTGCCATAAAATGACCACTGTTGAAACTCTGAAGTACATTCTGGGCTAGCCATTGCAACACCACATAGGGCATATATCTAGCATAAATGTTTCTGATTGATGCAAAGACAAACGGCAAAAACAGAGAGCGGCTGTATTCATACACATCAAAGATGGCATGCCTGGATGCATTCAGATACAATTTGAATGGTGTTGACACCTTTTGAAGGTAATCATCCCAAAAGCAGAATGTGGGTGATGCCTCACGGCCTTGAGTGTGAAACTCATTCAACAAAGGCATGACCATATCACCAAGAAAATCTGTTGCATTATCCAAGTCAAGTTGAGATGAGTTATTAGAGAAGATAGGCATCCTACCAGATCTGAAAAGTGAGGAGTCTTGAGGTAAGAACTTCATCTATCATTAGAAATGGTCGCAAACCTCGATCGAAATATATACCAGCGAGGATTTAATCAGCTGTTCTGGCAGCAAAGACCTCAGAATCAGCCAGAAGTGATTTAAGGCTAAAACCACTGTATTTGTGACCGATACCAGCAAATATGGCTGTAAGAAAGTGCATCCCGCCATCTAAAGGAATTACACCCTTAAACGCAAGCGGTTGTGCCAATAAAATATCTACAGCCTTTGTCAGCAACCCCATGTCGATTAAAGCTGGACAAAACTTCCACCCAATGGCTCCTAGTTGCTCCTTACTATGTTTCAAAGTTGTGTAGATTGTGTCATAGTGTGTAGGATTGCCCAAAAGAATGGGACTATACAACCTCTGACTTTTCCTGAAGAATGTCAGACATTGCTCTTGCATTAAATACACTACAGGGTCCTTCATACCTATCATCACAAAACATGGCCAATTTTACACAATTTAAGCAATTTAGCAGTTTGTAGTTCCTGTAGTATGATTTCAGCTCTGCTCCTTATTGGGACGAGAGCACAGGACTAGACCTGGAGCTAGGTTTTGTATAATGCAACACAGCAGACAGTCCATGGTTTGACCTGTCCACCTGGGAAAATACAAAAAAGACTTGAATACATAATGCTTATTACTTGATGATTTATTATATGTTACTTTGCTACCAGTATTTAAGCCGATGCTTGTTGATTATTTATATTGTTATTTTTATTAAACACTTTAGATAATATATCTGCATTTATAGAGCTTATTTGAACATCCTGAATTATCAGCAATTAATATTTGCACGAATGAATCAATAAGTATGTAGAATGAAGGTGTACGAGCTTAGAAACAAGTTAACAGTTTAATATCAATACATGTATTTACAAAGCATTTGACTATATACAAATTTGTCAGTAAATGCATACTTTTAAATTTCAGCCTCTGATACTTTATAGGGCCATGACTTATTATTGATATGAAAGTAAATAATAAAATTTACTTACCAAACATGTTAATTCCTATTATTAAAACACCATTTTAATAGTTAATTAAGCTTCTGGGGGGATGTAAAGCTACAAAATGGTATAGTTTTGACATTTTTCCGTATTTGACCTCAAAATCACCTTGATCTTGACATTTGCAAATATTGGTATGTATGCCAAAGTGAAGTTTGGGTGTAGTGGTATTGTATTAAGCCAATTAAATTATCATTCAACAAAGGATGAAAATGAAATAAAACAATAAAAGTACAAAAATGAGTCATGCAGGAAATACCACATACAGAACAAACACTCGCCCGAACAGCAACACAAGGAAACAGCAAATATACATGGGTAGAAAAAACAACAAGAGACGCACAAAGACAAAACAAACATACAATAGGAGGAAGATGGAAGTACCGCCTTGGAACGGTCAGTGACAAAAGTCACCGGGGGTTTAAACCGGTTTATGGGCGCCCAACCTCACCCTTATTCCATCCCCATCCTAAAAGACAAACAGTGTAAATAAACGTATCCCCTCTCCGACTAATCTACAACAACCGCGACAGCAAATACAGTGGTAAAGTGCATGTATAACAAAAAAAACATTTAATTGAACATACTGTATCCGCCTATCGCTAGTGTACTCAATGATTGAGCTGCAAACAGAGTAACTGTAGAAAAGTAATAAAGGGTACGACAAAAATGAAATAGTACAGATATCCGACGTTCTCCTTCCATTTCTGGATTTAAGAGGTCGCCTTCATAGAGTACTAAACCTTTCTTGTCGGCGTACATGCAAAGAGGCCAGCGTGATTGCCAACTGTAAAAGGGTTCACAACCAAACATGCAGTATGTTGTAATAATACAGGATCATATCCCTTTTTAATGAATTGTTTTATATATTTGATGAACAAAGTGAGAAAATGGGTATGTCCAATAATTCTACGAAGTTTGTAAATCACATCACCATAAAATTCAGGATGTGAAATACCGTGTCGCAAAAGTACCTTGAGATTACATTTGTACTTGCCAATAAGCGAGAGATTTCGATAGTAAAATTTAGAGAAAGTTTTTCTTAGTTTATGGTATCTATATCCTTGTTTAAGCAGTAGAACATTAATAAACAATGAAGCTTCAATGGGGATGTAAAGCTACCAAAATGGTATAGTTTTGACATTTTTTTCATTTTTGACCTTGAAGTGACCTTGACATTGACCTTTGCAAATATTGATATGTATGCAATAGTAAAGCCTGGTTATAGTAGTACCATATAGAACCAAATAAATCATCATTCACAAACTTATAGAAATGAAATGGAATAATAAAAAAAATTAAAGATGTATTTTCTAATGTTAACGTCAATTTGACCTTGACATTGACCTTGATTTTTCGAACTCTCCACCAAAGGTGAGCCATTTCTATATACTGCAGAATAAATTTTAATTGCTGAACATTTTGGTATATAACACTGCTTGTGTTTATTATTCATATGGAAGAAAATAACAAAATGTAGTTGCCCAATTTGTTCATTGTTACATTCAGACTATAACACAATGTCACAATTGTCACGTATTAATCCATGGTATAATATATACAAGAAATGCTCATATTTGGTATTTTTTAAAGGAAATCGGTTGTACTTCAAAATGAATTAAGAAACACACCATTTTGATAGATAATGAAGTTTCAGGGAGGATGTAAAGCTACAAAATGGTATAGTTTTTGAGATTTTTCTGTATTTGACCTTGAAATGACCTTTACCTTGACATTTACGAATATTGGTATGTATGCCAAAGTGAAGCTTGGTTGTATTGGTATTGTATTTAGCCAATTATATTATCATTCGTCAAAGGATTATATTGAAATAAAACAATAAAGAACATGATACCTGTTTTTTAAATTGACCGTCAATTTGACCTTGACGTTGATTTATTCAAACTTTCCACCCAAGGTGAGCACTTTCTAGATACTGCACGATAATCTTCAATGTGTCCTGAACATTTTGGTATATAACACTGCTTGTGTCTTTTTAGGGCATTCTAGATCAAAATAAATGACAGAATGCTGCTCTACTATAAAGGGTTATAGGAACAGAAGTACTAGTTTGTATGCATACGTGCTAACAGAACCACAAAGTAAATACAGAAAGCTGAGTTACTCACCATCTCATCTGTATGCCTATTTAGTTCGTGACAGAACGTATTTCAAATGACATACAACATGCAAAGCAACGTTAGAAAATAAATAAAGAAAGAAAGACTATCCCCCTGTAGGTATTTTTAGGCAGATTTTTTTATCAATAACCAGTGCAAGAATTTCCAGCATATGCAAAATTTAAATATATTACATTATTCCACGGAAAGTGCCACAAGAAAACTTTGCAGAAATTTAGACATAGTTCTCATAGTTCGTCAATCACTCGTTTTTCCGGAGTTTGTTACGGAAATTATCCGGTAAATTCCGTCGGTCCACCGAATACAGGCTGGAAACCATTATTCATTTGGATATGATTTATTTTTATCGTAAACAATTTATGTAAATAAACCGTCCTTGATTACAACCTCTGATGCTGATAATATTTGTGTTGTGTTTGACAGTGCATCTCATAGTCAGCTGACAAAATGTCGGCAATGATAACTTGATGACATCGCAGTAGAAATATAGCAAGATGGCAGCCAGGTTGCCAACTGAGGTAATATTACGTTCAAATACTTCATGCTGAATGTCAATGACAACTTGTTGACCAACTTGTTATTTTATTTCAATTGTCAGGTTTGTACAGATAGTAGACATTTGGAAAGTTGAATCCTTATATGAATTGTTAGTATTCTCACCTCTATTATTCCACTTTATAGTGCAGATTTGACAAGTTGGTTACATAAAATAGTATCCAAGATTGAAGTGAGTTGCTGGTGCATCATGCAAGTTGCCTAATAATTTCTGTATTGGAAAACCAAGAGAATGACAGTATTGCAATTATGACTGCATTATTTCTTACCTTAACCCTTTCCCTGTTCTATGTTTATTTCAAATATCAATACCTAATGAATATTCATGGACAAAATAGTTATAATTAAGTATGGAAAGTGGAAAAATGGACACTTTTTAGAAAGTACAGAAAAAAATCTTTCAAATTCCATAAGTAAACAGAGTAGACCCTGATCAGACGGCTCCTCTAGGAGCCGTCTGATCTGGGTCTGCTCTGTTTGCAAATGTGTGAAAACACGTTTATATGAGGGAAAGGGTTAATAACAGAGACTGTCAGACATATACATAAAAATATGTATGTACAAATATGTATATATGTCTCTGATGAATACTGAACAGGAAAAGGGATAATCATAATAATCGTTGAATACTCATCCCTAAAATACACTTTTTACAAAATAGTGTTGTAAAACATCCTTCTTATAATGTAGTGTTCAAGGGAGATTGCTGTTTTTTGTGGATTGTATTCATTTTCCCGGTTATCTCCCATTTGTGCTGCATGTTCAACTAAAGGGGGTTAAAATTATTTTTTCTTCAACATACAGTACTCCTTAAGTTTAACCCTTTACTCCATGAACATTCATGTATGAAATGATTTCATCATGAATAATTATATTAACTTGATTAATTGTTATGATAGCACATGGACACAAAATGTTTTAGACATGGTAGATATTGTGGAATCATTTATCTATATTATAGTTCATAAGCAAACAAAGCAGACGCTGATCTGCATCTACTCTGTTAAGAAACACATAGAATGCATATTTATGGAGTAAAGCATTGGATCACATTGCTCGTAGTATGGTGATACTGGTATCAGAATGAGATTCACTTTTGTGAGTATCAGTCTGGATCTTGAATATGTATGTATTAACTGAATTTTTTGTCATATGTATTCCGCCTGTTTTGGCAATAACAGATATAGACAAGCCAGATCTATTATCATTTTAAAGAAAACAAAGCAGACCCAGATCAAACCATCCTATAGGTGTGTTTATCCGTTTGCTAATGAAATAGTATAGATCATATGGTTCTACAGTTTCAGCTATGGTAAATATTCCCTTGTTCATAATGCAATTATAAAAAAATTAACAGCAAATGAATATTTATAATGTCATTTCTTCAATATTCATTAGGTGAAAGGTTACAGAGTTAAAACTTGAATTTGCATTGGCTTTATTTAACCCTTTCCTTCATACAAACGCCTTTTCCTGCATTTGCAAACAGAGTAGACCCAGATCAGATGGCCATATGATCAGGGTCTGCTCTGTTTGCTAATGGAATTTGATAGATCTCTGTTTCTTTAGTTTCTAAAATGGCTACAATGTTCATTATTTCATTATAATAAGTAAATAATAACTATTTTGTTCATTGAATATTCAGTAGGTTTTGAAAATTGGACTAAATATAGAACAAGGAAAAGGTTAAGTTAAAATTCCTATTTATATAAAATTTCAGGTGGTGACACACATAATGCGATTTCTGTCTGTGTCAGATCGCAAAGATTCAGCTCTGGTGTGCAAAAATTGGTATGAGGCCTCACTGGACCCTATCTTGCAGAAAGATATCATCATTCATTTCTATGCCTCCTCAGCGGCATCCAACAGTAGGGCAATACCACGCCTCTCACGTAGAAGACTTCCACATCTGATTTTAAATGACTTTGATACATCTCTTGATGCTAAAGCAGTTGTGATAAATTCCTGTGAACATCTAGCCTCTAATCTGAAGAGTTTGTCCTTAAGGGGCAGTAATATAACAGAGCGGACATTTGTTGAACTATTATCTCAATGCAAGAATCTACAGAGCTTAGATTTGAGCTGCTGCAATTCACTATTTATGTCAGGACAGTTGCTTGAGAAAAATTCAGACATTCAAGCAATGAAACTTGCTCTGGAAAATGTCAAGCAAGTCAACTTATCTTCCATCAGATTTCTATCCGATGCAACATTTAACAGGATAATAACTGTATGCCAGCACGTAGAGAGACTGTCTTTGGCATCTGCACCAATAACATGCAGTAACTCGATGTATTATCCACCTGGAGTTACAAGATGTGCAAGTGGAGCAGTCTTGACATTCAGAAACATTGTGAGATTCGCTGAAATTCAGACAAGACTCACATCCATCAATCTTTCGCGCACACAAATTGGAGACGAACAGATTGAGGAGCTCATATCTTTGCCAGACCTGCATTTATTAGAAATCAGTTTAGTGTCGTGCAGAAACGTCAGTGATGATGGAATTGCCAGTATTTGTAAATACCAAAAAGGTATAACCACTCTTGACTTACGAGAGTGCCCTGAGCTGACCAATGGAACACTTATGTGCATTACGTCAAGCCTTGCCCAACTGAAGAACATATATATGAGCAAGTGTAAACAGCTTACAGATCGAGCAACCATGGGCATGTACAAACTGAACCGTTTAGAAGTAGTTGACCTGTCCGAGTGTTTTCAGTTGACTTCAGCAGGACTTATCAAGGGTTTGTGTGGCAACACTACATCTCTAGTAACACACGTAAACCTCAACTGTTGCTCTGGCATCAATGATAGTTTTATAATTAAGATGTGTGAGTGTCTGCCTGTTCTGTCCCATCTGGACCTTGGCTCTTGTTTCTCCGTCAGCGACAAAAGTGTACATGCTGTCTCTCGTAGTCTTAAGTATTTGAGATATTTACGCCTTGCCTGGTGCAAGGCAATATCTGATCTAGGTCTGTTAGGTCTGCAGGCAGATGCAAGCATTGCTGACCAGGTGCATGAGGAAGACGGAGAATGCAGATGTACCAGAAAACATCCAACAACTGTGATCTTCAAAAAGCCCTCTGACAAAGTGGCAAAGCCTGATTTGAACAAGAACCAGAGCAACCTTACCTACACTCCAATCACCATTCAGAATCTAGCCGGACTGCGATTCCTAGATTTGTCAGCTTGCAAGAAACTAACTGACATGAGTCTTGTTCAGTGCATAAAATTCCCAGAACTGAAAGTCCTGATTCTTGGAATGTTACCTAAACTTTCAGAAGAAGGAATAATGACCATTGTAAAGAATAATAAGAGCCTGGAAGAACTGAGTCTGTCCGGAAATGTCTCTGTGACAGATGTTGCCATGGAAACAATTACCTCTCATCTGCAGAGACTGCAAAACCTGAACGTATTTGGCTGTGATGAGCTTACTGACCAGAGTGTTTACTATATACAGAGGCATTGCCAGGGGCTGAAACATCTAGATGTGTCTTTCTGCAGCAAGATAACAAATGCAGCCATGGAGAGATTCGAACTTGCCATGAAGACTTTGCTGACTGTGCAGAAGAGAATGATTGGTTCAAATTGAGTACATATTTCCTTAGCTAATAATTATACAACCCATTACCTGATAAATATTCAAGAGCAACAGATAACCGTACATACTCAAACTAAAATCGTCATTTCTCCACCAAACTCTATGTTATGACGTTATGAAAGAGATATGGAGTTTGGTGGAGAAATATAGAAGTTATTCTTGAAAATGTTTAACCCTTTACTCCATGAAAATTCATGTAAGACATAATGACCTCATGCAAATTAATTACAGTAAAACCTCTCTATAACAGCCACTAAATTACATCAAGTATTTTGTGTAAAAGGCAGGTGGCTGCTTAAAGCAAGGTGAAAGTAAAACAGAACGCTCCAATACTTTCACCTTGCTTTAAGCAGCCACCTGCCCTAAATACCAACTAATTAACACAATTTAGTGTCCGTTATAGAGAGGTTTTACTGTAGATTAATTACTATAATAGCACATGGGCACAGGAAAGTTTGGCCATGTTAAAATCTGTAGAATCATATTTAAATCATATCATAAACAGAGTAGACCCTGATCAGACCGCTCAAATAGGATCCATCTGATCTGGGTCTAATATGTTTGCAAATGCGTAGAAAGGCGTATTTATGGAGAAAAGGGTTAAATTTACACCTGTATTCAAGTAAGAAATAATGAAAACAATTTCTTTTTTTATCGCGGGATATTTTTGGCATTGACAGAAACTACAGTAAAACCTCTCTTAACCGGAATTCTAGTAGAGAAGAATTTAGATACTTAAGTCAGGTGACTGCTAAATGCAGGGTGAAAGTCATCCAGAAAGCTCCTCTAGCATGACATTCACCCTGCATTAAGCTGTCACCAGTATCTAAGACCGATATTTATACATGTACTAAATTTAACGTCCGGTTAAGAGAGGTTTTACTGTAGAATCTGATTTATATAATAATCATTTCTTAACCCTTTCCCTGTTCAATATTCATCATGACATGTAAGAAATAATGATGTCATGAATATTTATAAGCTAAATTTATTTTTAGAATGCCATGCATATACAGGAGTTTTTGGTATTGGTAGAATCTGTTAAGTCAGGTCTATTGTTATTCCATAAGCAAATCGAGCAGACCCTGATAAGACAGCACCTATATGAGCCATCTCATCTTAGTCTTCTCTGTTTGCAATTCATGAAAAGGCGTATATAAGGGACAGGGTTTTAGCAAAAAGAGTAGACCCAGAACAGATGGCTCCTACAGGTGTGAAAAAACAAAAGGTTTGAAAAGCAATTAATATAAAGGAAAGTGTTAACCCTGTCCTTCATATAAATGCCTTTTAACGCGTAGACCCAGATCAGACGGCTCCTATAGAATATGGTGGTGATTTGCCATTTTATGTACACAGCTAATAAATATGCATGATGTCATTATTTCTTACATGAATACTGAACAGGTAAAGGGTTAACAAGGGTAAAGTAAGCAAGGTATTTATCGTTCTTTATACAGCGCTGTATGTTTGTATATAGAGGTATATACCATTTATCAGAGGAAGGCACGGCATTTGTCGTTCTTTATACAAAGCTATGTTTGTATATAGAGGTATACCATTTATCAGAGGAAGGCACGGCATTTGTCGTTCTTTATACAGAGCTATGTTTGTATACATGTATATAGATATATACCATTTATCAGATGAAGGCACGGCATTTGTCGTTCTTTATACAGAGCTGTGTTTGTATAAAATTATAGAGGTTTATACCATTTATCCTAAAGCAGGCACGGTATTTGTCATTCCTTATACAGAGCTATGTTTCTATATAAAGATATGTACCATTTATCATAAAGCAGGCATGGTATTCGTCATTCCTTATACAAAGCTGTGTTTTTATATAGAGATATATATACCATTTATCAAAAGCAGGTAAGGTACATGTATTTGTCATTCCATATACACAGCTGATTAACTGTTTACCCGTTCACTATTTATGTAAGAAATAGTGACATCATTAATGTTAATTAGATTAATTTTTATAATGGCATATAAAGACATGACATTTATGCACAAACAGAAGCTGTAGAATCAGATCTATATCATACTGTAAGCAGAGCAGAGCAGACCCTGATCAGATGGCTCCTTTAGGAGTCATCTGATCTGGGTCTACGGTACTCTGTTTGCAAATGCTTGAAAAGGCATTTATATGAAGGAAAGTGAATATTCAAATATCCTAAATATTCAAAGTGGAATGACTTAACCCTTCTCTTGCTATTCACGTCAATATACCTACCTGTAAATAGTGAAGACCCAGATGAGACAGCTCCTGCAGGAGCTGTCTCATCAGGGTCTGCACTATTTACAAGTTGATTGTGCAACCAGTGCACTCCACAGCAATGATTGCACAGCGAAATGCTTGTACACAGTGAAGATATATGTAATTATACAACAGGGCATGGGTAAAGAAGGAGAAATGTATTTTAAAATTCAGCAAGAGAAGGGTTAATATCAGTATTTAACTCTAGGGACCATATAATCAACCCTTTACTGCATAAATACACATTTCTTTGCCTTTGCAAGTAGAGTAGATCCAGATCAGATGACTCTTATAGGAGCTGTCTGATCAGGGTCTGCTCTGTTTGCTTGTGAAATAATACATGAATCTGCAGTTTCTGCTATTGTCAAAATGTCCTGTGTTCATGGGCCATTATAAAAAATGAATTAATCAGTATTCATGGTGTAATTATTTCTTATATGAATATTCATGGAGTGACTAATGGGTTTAAAGGCTGAAATGGGCTGGAAGATTTTGAATGACAAACAGTGCTGACCCTGATCAGAGAGCTCCTCTAAGGGGCATTTGATATGGTATAATGGATCTGCACTGTTTGCAAACGTCAGTACATGTACATTGATTTCCCACATTCAAATGGTTAACACAGGTTGATTAGAAACTTTGTTACTTGACACAAAGATCCAAAAACATTGTTCATACTGATCGTTTGACATAATCATTTTAACCCTTTTTTTGCTGAATTTTAAAATACATTTCTCCTTCTTTACCCATGCCCTGTTGTATAATTACATATATCTTCACTGTGTACAAGTATATCGCTGTGCAATCACTGCTGTAGAGTGCACTGGTTGCACAATCAACTTGTAAATAGTGCAGACCCTGATGAGACAGCTCCTGCAGGAGCTGTCTCATCTGTGTCTTCACTATTTACAGGTAGCTATATTGACGTGAATAGCAAGCGAAGGGTTAAAAAATGAGATTAAGACCTTGCACTGATTTTGTGTGGTTTTCAAGAATTTTTCTTCGTCTTTATTTTTCATCTATCATAGAAAAATGAGGTTTTTATCTTATGAAAACTTATTTTGTATGTTTAACAATCATTATACAGTTGAGCAACGATATCTCGAACTTCAAAGGGCCATACAAACTACTACGAGATAACAGAAGTTGGAGCTACCCTATTTCTAATCTGGACAATTTCTCAAGTTTACCTCTTAACCCATTCCCGCATATTGACGCCTTTTGATGCTTCTGTAAAAGACACTTTGTGAAACCATTGTGATAAATAGAGCATTTGCTCCACAGGAGCAAATGCTCTTTTTATCACAATGGTTTCAAAACTACACAATTCTGAAAAATTCCTTTTCTCTAGTTAATGTTCCTTTTTGGTAGATTTAATCAAAGGGGTTAGGTCTAAAAATAGCCTAAGTGGGAATGGGTTAATGTAGGTCTAAAGTACCGTAATGCTGAATGCTCCTATAGGAGCTTTCAGCATTACTTTAGACCTGCATTAAGCTGTCAAGTGTGTTTCTTGATATGCATAATGATACATTTTAGAGCAATTCTTTGTTGTAAATGTTGGAAGGGTCGAACTTAGTTCGATTTATCCGGAAGTTCGAGTTATCAGAGTTCGAAATACCGAGGTTCCACTGTATTTCTGTAGCATCCTTTGAGAGATTGAAGTTGATTAACCCTTTCCCTGTTCTGTAATTAGGCCAAATTTCAATACCTACTGAATATTCATTAACAATATAGTTAAAAAGAAATCTGGAAGGTGGAGCATTGTAGACATTTTAGGAAGTTAAGAAACAGATCAAATTCTATTAGCAAACAGAGTAGACCCTGATCAGATGGCTCCTCTAGGAGCCGTCTGATCTGGGTCTACTCTGTTTGCAAATGAGTGAAAACACATTTATATGAGGGAAAGGGTTATATTCATTACAAGCATATTGCTCATCCGTATCATACTATTGAATTTGGCTGGAACAAATCTTTAGGTACTGCTATATGTATATGATTGTGCAGTTTGTTCAATTTAGTTGTTATTACATAGTTGTTAGTTTCATCTTGCCTACACATGGGCATGTAAATTGACAATTTTTACAAGAATTGGATCAAATTTAATGAGCTTGGAAATGTGTCATTCCAAAGAACAGACAATTATTTTTTGAACAGCAGTCTTATATTGTATCATTATGACATTATGCAATGGCAATTATACAATGTGTTTAGGCATATAAAGCATATAATATGCATGATACTATTAGATTAGATATGCCTATTCTGAGCATGAAATACAGTAAAACCTCTCTATAATGGCCACTAAATTGTGTTAATTAGTTGGTATTTAGGGCAGGTGGCTGCTTAAAGCAAGGTGAAAGTAAAACAGAACGCTCCTATAGGAGCATTCTGTTTTACTTTCACCTTGCTTTAAGCAGCCACCTGCATTTAACACACTATACTTGATGTAATTTAGTGGCCATTATAGAGAGGGTTTACTGTAATCCAAAAAATGAAATCCACTCAGATATTCTGGTAACTCTTATTCTTGTGTGAAAATTATGATCAGATCAAACACACACCTGCTGGGTTTTTTTTAACCCATTACCTAATGAATATTCATTGAAGACCCTATTATGAATACTAATTAACTGAATTTATTATAATAAATTACCATAACAACAGTATAGAATCAGATCTAAGGTACTCAATCCCTCATAGTCCATTTTTAGACCCAGCCTCTTTGAATAAATCTTCCAAAAAGGAGCATTTACTGCCAAAAAAGTAAATTTAAGAATTAGTGTAGTTTTGAAACCACTGTGATAAAAAGAGCAAATGTTCTATTTATCGCATCTTGGTTTCAAAAAGTGACTTTTACAGAGACATCAAAAAGTGTCAGTATGAGGTAATGGGTTATAAGCAAACACAGCAGGCCCTGACCAGATGACTCCTACAGGAGTCGTCATCTGGGCCTATCAGTTAAAGGGTTAAATATTTTTTTAATTGTATAGTTGTGTTTGTAAACTTTTGTAAACTTATGGGTATTTCTTCATGAATATTCATAAAGTAAAGAATTAAATATAACACATTACCTGTTTTAACCCTTCCCCTCATATAAACGCCTTTTCACACATCTGCAAACAGAGAAGTCCCAGATCAGACAACTCCTATAGGAGTTGTCTGATCAGGGTCTGCTCCGTTTGCCAATGGAATTTGATAGATGTGTTTCTTTTCTTTCTAAAATGGCTACAATGGTCCACCTTCCACATTTCATTATAACTATTTTGGCCATGAATATTCAGTAAGTATTGGAATTTGAAATAAACATACAGCAGGGAAAGGGTTAATTGAATTGTTGCCCTTTATTGACCTTCAGCTGTTTCTTCAGCTTTTACTTACCTGTGTGTTTTTACTTTTCATTTCATTTTTCAAGATTTTTAATTGTTGGAGCGTTGCCATGCTATCCTATCAGTTGAATTGTCTGTGAAATTGTAATGTCAAGATGTATGTCTGTGTCTTCCTTGATTTGTTCATAGCGATGGATATTTCAACCTGTTATCTTGATTAATTAGACTTTAATGAGACTTTTGTCTTTTGGCAGATCTGGATTGAATAACTCACAGTCTGACATTGCCAAATATCAAGCCATATGATTGATTAACTCTTTGCACGCTAATGACGATTCTGTGGTTACTTTTGCAAAATGTTTGGATCCAGATAAGACACAGAGTAACACAGATTTGATCAGGATCCAAACTGTTTGACACACTGTATGCATTTTTGAACAGGTGTAAAAGAAAGACTCAACTTCCAGACTTGCAGGAGACGTGATAGGTTTTAGAGGCGACACTTATTTAGCACGCAAAGAGTTCTACACCTGGCAGTTATGTCTGTTAAACTCTTTGCCTTCTAGATGTGAATTTGTGATTAATGACGTCATGAATATTAATTAGATTAATTTTATTATAATAGCACAATGACACAGGAGGTTTTGGCCATGGCAGAAACAGTTCAATCATATCTATATTGTATCAGAAGCAAACAGAGCAGAAGCAGACCCTGATCAGACGGCTCCTATAAGAGCCGTCTGATCTGGGTCTACTCTGTTTGCAAAGGCGTACTTATGGAGTAAAGGATTAATATAAATACATGTAGTGTGGATCCCAATAGGATATGCTGGGACTGCTAGATATACCTAGGTATGCTGTCTTATCAGGATCCAAACTAACTGACACATATAACTCTTTCCCTGTTGAATATTCATCTAAGAAATAGTAAGACCACGAATATGTATAAGCTAAATCTTTATGATAGTATAATTATGTTCACACGGTTTTTGATCTACTGATATTATAATTTCATATGCAAACAGAGCAGACCCTGTTCAAATGGTCTGAAAGGAGCCCTCTGTTTTGGGTCTACTCTGTTTGCAAAGTGTTTGATCATTTTTAGCGGTGAATTATAAAATTATTATTCATTATAGGGTCTCTACTTTAGTTTCTGGTAGACATGGCTACGGCATTTATCCGGTAGTTTTTAACTGTTCATATTTGGTGATTGAAGAGAAGACAGAAATATAATCAGGGAATACACCAAATATACACATGGTCTATATTCCACAGACAGAATGGTGGTATATAAGTTGATATAAATCAACAAACGTTTTGATATTTCTTATCTTATGCTCAATGTTTACAAGATTTAAACCCAAAACTATGCACTGAGTGAACTAATCCTGCCGTTTAAGTGTAGGCAGAAGAGGCTGAAGATTATCATTGAGGTTCACAGCAGATGTTAAATAGTGATAGTCACTTACACTGAACTTTTTACCCCATAGGGTATTTTTAGACCCATCCACTTTGAATAAATCTACAGAAAAGGAACATTTACTAGAGAAAAGGAAAATTTTAGAATTGTGTAGTTTGAAACCATTGTGATAAATAGAGCATTTGCTCCTATGGAGCAAATGCTCTATTTATCACAATGGTTTCTAAAAGTGACTTTTACAGAGTGTCTGAGTTTTTCTACAAATATACAATACTTGTGTCAATAGTTTATCTGTGAGGTCCATAAGGGAGTTTATGTGTTGGATGAAATGTACAGTAAAGCCCCTCTAAACTAGACATTAAATTCAGTATAAATATCGGTTTTGGAGACAGGTGGCAGCTTAATGCAGGGTGAAAGTCATGCAGAAAGCTCCTCTAGTCATGCAGAAAGCTCCTGCATTAAGCAGCCTTCTGCCTTAAAGTATCTACGGTAAATGTTTCTCTACTATAATATTATTCCAGTTTAGAAGGTTTTTGTCATATTCACATGTCCATGATGAATTGCTCAGTTTCATGGACCATGTTTTATTGATTTTTGGCCGGATTGCTCACAATCCAGGCTTATAGATTGGCGAATGCCGTCCGGCCGTCCGTCCGGCTGTCCGTCCGGTTGACCTTTTTGTTTGAGTTAGTTATAGCCAAAGTATAATACCTACAGTAACCAAACTTGGCATGTGGGTTCAGAATGAGGGTCCCATTACATGTCATAGGTTAGCAGGTTACTATGACCCCTTTTTGACCTAGTTTTTACGCTTCATTGACTTAGAGAATTTCCAGGTTGACCTTTTTGTTTGTGTTAGTTATAGCCAAAGTATAACACCTACAGTAACCAAACTTGGCATGTGGGTTCATAATGAGGATCGCATTACATGTCATAGGTTAGTAGCTTATTGTGACCCTTTTTTGACCTAGTTTTTACGCTTCATTGACTTAGAGAATTTCCAGGTTGACCTTTTTGTATCCGATCGATAACTAATAAACGACTTTGCCTAGAATCTTCAAACTTGCTGTGGTGGTTGGTCATGACAACTGGATGACCCCTATTGTTTTTGAGGTCACTAGGTCAAAGGTCAAGGTCACAATGACCTGAACTGGTGAAATAGTTTCCGATCAATAACTGCTCAAGGGTTTGGCTTGGGATCTTCAAACTAGCTGTGATGGTTCGTCATGACCACTAGATGACCCCTATAGTTTTTTAGGTCAAAGGTCAAGGTCACCATGACCTTAACTAGTAAAATGGTTTTTGATCAATAACTGCTCAAGGGTTTGGCTTAGGATCTTCAAATTTGCTGTGGTGGTTGGTCATGACAACTAGATGAACCCTCTTGTTTTTGAGGTCACTAGGTCAAAGGTCAAGGTCACCATGACCTTAACTAGTGGAATGGTTTCCGATCAATAACTGCTCAAGGGTTTGGCTTGGGATCTTCAAACTTGCTGTGGTGGTTGGTCATGACCACTAGATGACCCCTAATGTTTTTGAGGTCACTAGGTCAAAGGCCAAGGTCACCATGACCTTAACTGGTGAAATGGTTTCCGACCAATAACTGCTCAAGGGTTTGGCTTAGAATCTTCAAACTTGCTGTGGTAGTTGGTCATGACCACTGGATGACTCCTATTGTTTTTGAGATCACTAGGTCAAAGGTCTAGGTCACCATTACCGTAACTGGTAAAATTGTTTCTGATCAATAACTGCTCAAGGGTTTGGCTTAGGATCTTCCAATTTGCTGTGGTGGTTGGTCATGACAACTAGATGAGCCCTCTTGTTTTTGAGGTCACTAGGTCTAAGGTCAAGGTCACCATGACCTTAACTGGTGAAATGGTTTCCAGTCAATAACTGCTCAAGGGTTTGGCTTAGGATCTTCAAACTTGCTGTGGTGGTTTGTCATGACCACTAGATGACCTCTAATGTTTTTTAGGTCACTAGGTCAAAGGTCAAGGTCATCATGACATTAACAGGTGAAATGGTTTCCAATCAATAAGTGCTCAAGGGTTTGGCTTAGGATCTTCAAACTTACTGTGGTGGTTGGTTATGACAACTAGATGACCCCTATTGTTTTTTAGGTCACTAGGTCAAAGATTAAGGTCACCATGACCTTAATTGATGAAATGGTTTCCGATTAATAACTGTTCAATAGTTTGGTTGGGGATCTTCAAACTTGCTGTGGTGGTTGGTCGTAACCACTAGATGACCCCTATAGTTGTTGAGGTCACTAGGTCAAAGGTCAAGGTCACCATTACCTTAACTTGTGAAATGTTTTCAGATCAATAAATGATTAGTGGTTTGGCTTAGGATCGTCAAAGTTGCTGTGGTGATTAGTCATGACCAGTAGATGACCTCTATAGTTGAGGTCACTAGATCAAATGTCAGGGGGTCTGGGGGTATACATGCTTTACAAATATCTCTTGTTTTTTATGCTTCAATGAATTTCTAGATTGACCTTTTTAACATGTGGAGTCATAATGAAGACCTCATTACATGCAATTGGAATATGTTTAACTATTTATTATGCCTTCAGCATCTGCTGATGCAGAAATGTATAATGATTGACTGTTCATCTATATCACTTTAATCGGCAATCCGGCCATACCGACATTGGCGGTTTCTTGTATGAATTTATTGAATTTCATATAAAAACTGCTTATGAAGGGACTACCATTTATTGTCTGTGATACATAGTATGCCATTTACTCATTCTCTCCTAGACTATTCTTAGACCCAACCTTTTTGGATTATTCAACCAAAAAGGAGCATTAACTACAGAAAAGGAGAATTTTAGAATTGTGTAGTTCTGAAACCATTGTGATAAAAAGAGCATTTGCTCTATTTATCACAATGGCTTCAAAGATGCCAGAAGGCGTCAGTAGGAGAGAATGGGTTAATGCTGATGTATTATTTAGTCTTTATTCACCATGGACCTGCAGATAATCAGTATTTGTGAATTGATTTTGCTGTGATTTTGGAGAATTTTTTTTTTGTAGTGTATTGTTGATTTTAACCCTTCCCTTCATATAAACTGATTTTCATACATTTGCAAACTGAGTAGACCAAGTTCAAATTGCACCTATAAGAACCATCTGATCTGGGTCTGCTCTGTTTAATTAACTCATTCCCACCTAGACTATTTTTAGACCCAACCTCTTTGAATAAATCTACCGAAAAGGAGCATTTACTAGAGAAAAGGAAAATTTAAGAATTTTGTAGTTTTAAAACCATTGTGATAAATATAGCATTTGTTGCTATGGTATTACAATGGCACAAAAAGGCGTCAGTAGGAGTCTGGAGAGAATATGTTAAGGTATGATACAGATCTGATTCTACAGTTTTCCTATTGCCAAAATGTCCTGTGCTCATATCGAGGGCTTGGTGCAAAACTATTCTAACTCCTTCACTTTGTGAAGGAGTTAGAATAGTTTTGCACCAAGCCCTCAATATGCTTTTATGAAAAATTGAGAACAATGATGTCATTATTTCTAACATGCATATTTAACAGGGAAAGGGATAGTGTTCTGTTGTTGTTTGTTTTGCTTTCTCTTACATTTTGATAATGGGTCAAACCATGACAGTATTTACAAAGGCCTTTGGATCCAGATGAGACATTGAGTAACATTGCATCTCGTCAGAAAAAAATGAAAATATTTGTAAGAATAACTCCTTTATTTATTCGCCAAACCCTATACTGTGACCACTCTTTAGAATCGTCTTGAAGAGACGATTCTAAAGAGTGGTCACAGTATAGGGTTTGCTGGAGAAATGACGAATTTAGTATTTGGGTATGTACCTTTATCTAAGCTCTGTTATTTGTGTTGTTGTGTTTTGTTGGTATTGTTTTGTTGAACTGTTGTTTCTTTTTTTGTTTTATGTTATTAGTGTTGTTTCTGTTCTTGTGTTTGTGTTATTACTGTTGTTTTTTTAATTTGTTCTACAATTGTTTCTGTTATTTTGTTAAGTGTTGTTTCTGTTATTGTGCTTTGTTATTACTGTTGTTTGTGTTTGTGTTTTTTGTGAACTGTTATTACTGTTGCTTCTGCTCTTGTTTCTTTTGTTACTGTTGTTTCTGTTCTTCTTTTGTTGTTACTGTTGTTTAATTGTCTTTTGTACTGTTTTGTGTGTTTAGTTTTTGTCATTTATGTGATTTATTCATTGTCATATGCCTATCTATGGAGGGGACCAGTTGATGATCCAAAACCAGCAAATCTTCCACATTTACTAGATATTGTCTTATTATGATGGTTATTTCCATACTGTGATAAATAGCTGGAATAGTTTGACCTTGACTTGCCAAACAATTTGTCAAAGAAACGTCTTTCCTGTCTCCTAGGTCAGAAAGTGAATTATATTTTCATCAAACATGACACATTTTCTGTAACAATTTGATGGTTTTGTTCAGTTTTATTGAAGTATTTGTACAGTTGTTAAATGTCTGCCTGTGTGAATGCTGGAAATAAGCGCACTGTCATTTGCAAACAGTGTAGACTCAGATCAGAGAGCTCCTGGAGGAACCTTCTGACCAGGGTCTGCACTGTTTTTCACCAAAATTATCCTTGTAATTTTTAACCTGTATTGCTAAATGAAATCTATCATTAAACACTTATAGGCTGATGGCTATAGTATTCAAAGGGTTATTATTTTATATTAACATTGCCATTATTTCAACATCAATTTCATGCCATGCTGAACAATGATGCAGATATTGATTATGTCTAGGGACAAACATAAATTTGTTGTTACTTGGGGAGCTTTCTGCATTGCTTTGAGACTGCATTAAGCTACCACCTGTATTTTGAAAAGCCTATATTTCTTTATTTACCCATTTCTCTTATGTAAGCGCATTTTCGCGCATCTGCAAACAGAGTAGACCCAGATCAGATGGCTCCTATAGGAGCCATCTGATCAGGATCTGCTTCGTTTGCCTATGGTGTAGTATAGATCTGATTCTACAGCTTCTGCCTGAGCCAAAATATCCTATGTTCATAATTATGTAATTATAAAAAATAATCTTATTAATATTCATGATGTCATTATTTCCTACATGAATATACAACAGGGAAATGGTTAATGGATATTATATTAGGGTTTAGTTGTTTTATTGATCGTTAGTTTCCCTTCTGATTTGAGGGGGGCATTTAGTAGAATGCTGGGCGTTTATAAGGGAGGATACGGTAGATAATTGTTCAATATTTTATGAATTTTTATGAACAAGATAATGTATCAAGGAATAACGAAATATTGTAAACAGAGGAAGCGGATTTAAAAATCAGTAAACTGATTTGGTATTCACAGAGCAACAGATAAAGGTGCACACTCAAGTACTGAAACCATCTCTACACCTATTCTATGTTGTGACCCCTCTTTAGAATCGTCTCGAAGAGACGATTCTAAAGAGGGGTCACAACATAGGGTTTGGTTGAGAAATGAAAAAGTAAAATGTTTTAATTTACACATTTTATCTTAGCCTCTGTATGCATTCTGTAGTATTACAACATACTCATATAACTGATGGGATGTTTTTGCTTTGCCTGTTCATAATATATGTTGATATTGAGTGTATTGGAACATATTTGTATATGGTTTTGAAACTGTGCAGTATAACCGCATTAACCCTTACAACGCTGAATTTTCAAATGGACTATTCCAATATTTAAACAGGTCAAGCTTATGGTGAATATTGAGGGATTTTTTCTGAAGAAAAGTGTTTCATGACAAACAGGGCAGACTCTGATGGGAGGGCTCATCTTGGAGCCCTCTCATCTTGGTCTACAGTGTTTGATATAGGCGACTCGTTTCCCACACTGAAAAGGTTAAAGAGGCCATCTGTCTTAACGCTTTACTTGAAGACTACTGATGTAAGAATAATGACACCATGAATATTAATTAATTTATATTTGATAATTCAGTATAAACGCAGAAATCGTTAGTACAGGCAGAAACTGTAGAATCAGATCTATATCTTTCCACAAGCAAACAGAGCAGACCCTGATCAGATGGCTCCATGTAGGAGATCTGATCTGGGTCTGCTCTGTTTGCAAAGGCATTAAACGGCGTATATATGGTGTAAAGTGTTAACTCATTCCCTCCTAGACTATTTTTAGAGCCAACCTCTTTGAATAAATCTACTGGAAAGGAGCATTTACTTCAGAAAAGGGGAAATTTAGATTTTTTTAGTTTTGAAACGAATTTGATAAATAGAGCATTTGCTCCTCTGTAGCAAATGCACTATTTGTCACAATGGTTTCAAATGGAATGCTTAAAAATGAAATGCTTATTAAATTATAACAGATCCTACTCTACAGTTTTTACCAGTACAAAAATAATCCTGTGAACATGTACCATTATAAAACTTCAGCTAATAAATATTCATAATTTCGTTATTTCATACATGAATATCAGAGCTCTAGATAAGATGCGTATATTAAAATATTTTCAAGTATAACTTCTTTATTTCTTCACGAAACCCTATGTTGTGACCACTCTATAGAATCGTCTCTCTTGAGATGATTCTAAAGAGTGGTCACAACATAGGGTTTGGTGGAGAAATGACAATTTTAGTATTTGAGTCCCCAATGTTATCTGTAGCTCTGAATATTCAACTGGGAAAGGGTTGAGACTTGTAGGGTTACTTTTGAGAGGTATTATGTGAAAAACTTGATACACTTAATAGACACTTGATAGACTTTATTACTCTATAATGAGCGTAAGTCGCAAAAATCAAGGTATGTTGTATGTTATACATCTTTAAAGAAATCCTGTTGTTATGATATATGATAAAGACAATTTTTTGTCTCACAAAAACTGAACTTATAAATGTTTCTTTTTGTATAGATAAAAGATAAATCGGGTTTAAAATTGTAGTATGCTATTTATGTTATTGTTCATATCTTTTATCAAATGGAAACAAGACTGAATGGAAATTCTACTTTTTATATTTGTTTTGCAGTTGTTGATTTAAGTTCTTTATGTTGTTACAAAAAATGCAAATAAAATCATCACAGGAAATGCTTGTACCAATTATTTGTTCATCACTTAGTGTATGTACCTCATGTTTCATGATTCTCAGGTGTCTGGCTATGTTCAATGTCCAGTCAAATTTCCCTTGTCACTCCAGAGTTATGCCCCTTGATATGTGTGCAAAATTTGTCTTAGTCCATAGCTGTTATTCACTTTCCACGATCCTTTGATTGATGACAGTAGTAGTTGACCAATACACAATTTGCAGCAAGATTGTTTCGGTTTCGACTGTTGTAACTGTTTCCCAGTTCAGTATTCATGGAAAAAACAATGGCATCATGAATTTTATAAGCTGAACATTTGTAATGTAATCTTTTCAAAGAATTTCTTTGCGTTGACAAAGAATGTAAAATCAGATCTATATCATGTCAAAATCAAACAGAGCAGACCCTGATCAGAAGGCTCCTATAGGAGCCTTCTGATCTGGGTGTACTCTGTTTGCAAATGCGTGAAAATGCGTTAATATGAAGGAAAGGGTTAAGCATTTACTCTTAGATTCAACCTTTTACGCCTTTGCAAACAGGGCAGATGTCACTGTTCAGGGTCTGCTCCATTTGCTTATGGAATTATATAGGTATCATTCTACAGTATCATCCACCATTATAAAACAACCTAGTACTTCATATTCAATATGTCATTTATTGTTTCATGAATATTCATGGAGTAAAGGATTAAGGCCAATGTGTTGGCCCGATAAGATACTGCAGGGTGTATTTGGAGTAGTTTGACACTTTTATTTGGCTATATTTTTTTGTGTGGTGGTTTTGGTTGGGGATTTGCTTGCCCATGTACCATAATGGTAAACCATGAAACGTACGTACAATTACAATGGTTCATAATGATGGTACATGTATATGCAATTATAATGGTGTACAGTAAAACTCCTCTTAACTGGATGTTAAAATTAGTATAAATATCGATTTTGGAGAAAGGTGGCAGCTTAATGCAGGGTGAAAGTCATGCAGAAAGCTCCTAAGGAGCTTTCTGTATGACTTTCATCCTGCATTAAGCAGTCACCTGCCTAAAAGTATCTAGATTTTCTACTAGAATTCCAGTTTAGAGGGGATGTACTGTACAATTATAATGATGTACAATGAATAGTAGGTGCAAATATGATGCAGTTCAATGAAATGTATGTGTAATCATAATGGTACAATGAAATATAGGTACAATTATAATGATGTGCAATGGACTGAAGGTGCAATTTAAAAGGTAGGTGTACGTAAATATAATGGTGTACAACGAAAGTTGGTAAAATTTGAAATGTTGATGCAATTATAATGGAGGGAAAATGAAATATAGGTGCTTTTTGAAAATCAAGTGCAGTTATAATGGTGTTCAATGAGATGTAGATGCAATTATATTAGTTTGCAATATACGCAATATACAGGTATACAATATATACAAACCAGTAGGTGCAGTACTATGATAATGTATATAGAAAGTAGATGAAAGTTGAAAAGAAGGTGCACTTATGAAGGTGTATCATAAACAATAGGTGCAGTAATGATAATGTACAATCAACAGTAGATGCATTATAATTATGCACAATGAAAAGTTGGTGCAATTATAATCGTGTACAATGCAAAAAGTAGGTGAAATATGAATTGTAGGTATCTAAAATTTGATGAGTAGGTACAATTATAATGATGCAAAATGAAACACAAGTCCAGTTATAGTGATGAACAATGAACAGTAGGCGAAGTTATAATGTTGCACAATGAAAAGTAGGTACGATTATAATGGTGCACAAGGAAAAGTAGGTACAATTATAATGGTGTAGCTTAAAAAAGTAGGTGCAATTATAATGGTGTACTTTAAAAAGTAGGTGCAATTATAATGGTGTACTTTAAAAAGTAGGTGCAATTATAATGGTGTACTTTAAACGGTGTATTTTAAAAAGTAGGTGCAATTATAATGGTGTACTTTAAAAAGTAGGTGCACTTATAATGGTGTACTTTAAAAAGTACATTGTAGTTGCAATTATAATGGTGGATTTTAAAAATGCAATTATGATGGTGCACAATAATAAAGGTGTACAATGAAACATAGTTTACATGGCGAAGCCATCCGTGTCCTACGCACTTACAGTTTTGAAAACAAGAATTTGCACAGCAGCATATTTGATAATAGAATAAAGACTGGCTCGTGTTTCTTAAGCTTGCCACAGAGCTACAGATAAAGGTGCGTACCCAAATACTAAAATACAGAGCTACAGATAAAGGTGCGTACCCAAATACTAAAATACAGAGCTACTGATAAAGGTGCGTACCCTAATACTAAAATACAGAGCTACAGATAAAGGTGCGTACCCAAATACTAAAATATAGAGCTACAGATAAAGGTGCGTACCCAAATACTAAAATACAGAGCTACAGATAAAGGTGCGTACCCAAATACTAAAATACAGAGCTACAGATAAAGGTGCGTACCCAAATACTAAAATCGTCATTTCTCCACCAAACCCTATACTGTGACCACTCCTTAGAATCCACTCCTCAAGACGATTCTAAAGAGTAGTCACAGAATAGGGTTTGGTGAAGAAATAAAGGAGCTATTGTTGATAAAAAAATGATATACGCATCTTATAATCTGGACATCTGCTTGCCAGATTACTTGTGCAAGATTAAGTGCATGGCTAGTTTGAAAGTATTAATCCTTTACTCCATGAATATTCATGTTAGAAATGATGACATCATAAATATTAATTAGATTAGTTTTTAAAATGGCATATGAGCACATTGACGTTTTTACCAAAGCGGAACCTGCAGAATTAGATATATATATCATTCCATTAGCAAAAAAGTGCAGATCCTGATCAAACGGCTCCTATAGGATCCGTCTGATATGGATCTTCTATGTTTGCAAAGGCGTAGAAAGGCGTATTTATGGAGTAAATGGTTAAACAGTTTCTTATATTTAAACCTTTCAATACTTTATCAATTATTCGTCAGTTTCAATTCTACGTCGTGTACATTTTTATGCAATTTCTTAATAAAATAGTGTCAGAGATTCAAACAGCTTAGATCCAGATGAGATGCCGAGATACGTTTGTTTCCCATCTAGAGCCAGACTGTTTAATAAGTCTAATAACAGTTCGATACTAGAATACAAATGTTTAGTTGGGAGATAATAAGAAAGAATAAAATTATTAACAAAAATACTTTATTTCATAAATAACATATTCTGACAATGAAATCACACAGGTCACGTGACAAAAGCGAATGTTCTATGAATTCTACACAACAAAAGGAACAGGTATGGAAATGCATTTGGAAGGATTCTGGTCTGTCCGTTGTAGATGTAATAATCTGGAACGAAAAACAAGATTATATCAATTTAACTGTTTTATCCATATACATGTACAGTAAAACCCCGTTAATGCTAGATGCAGGTGGTAGCTTAATGCAGGACAAAAGTAATGCAGAAAGCTCCTAGAGGAGCTTTCTGTATTACTTGTGCCATGCATTAAGCAACCACCTGCTTATAAGGACAACCATGTGTATTTATTAAGTGGTCGCATTAGAGGGGTTCTACTGCATATGCATTTTACGCCCTCAAACAGAGAAGATCCAGATTAGACTGTCCCTGTATAAGCCACCTGCTTTGTTTGCTTATTGAATTAAAAATCTGGGTCCATGCTTATAAAACTTTTTACATCGTAGTTGAGTCTGAGTTCGTCCTCAAGCTTTTGATTGGTCAGATTTGAGTTCTCAAGCTTTTGATTGGTCAGATTTGAGCCAAAGGCTCAAATCTGACCAGTCAAAAACTTGAGAACGAACTCAGACTCAACTAAAAGTTTTATAAGCATGGACCCAGATTCTTCAGTTTGCGCCATGTCTATAAAATCCTGTATTCATATGCCATTATAAAGTGTTGGGTAATAAATATTCATGATGTTATATCTCTTACATGAATATTCATGGAGTAATAGGTTAATATAACATTTAGCAGGATATGGACAGACAGAGCAGAACCTGATCAGGCGGCTCACATAGGAACCGTCTGATCTGGATCTACACTGTTTGAAAGACGTGTGACAACCTTTGCAAAAAGTGTGGATCCGGATGAAACACCGAATATTGCAGGATGAAAGTCGCGCAGAAAGCTCCCAGAGGAGCTTTCTGCAAGACTTTCACCCTGCATTAAGCTGCCACCTACCTCAAAGACCAATATTTATACTAAATTTAATGTCCGGTTTAGAGGGGTTTTACAGTATAGTATTAGTAGTTTGGAACTATTGCTGGACCAAGTTGTGAGTAATTTGCATACATCAGAGCCTGTCTTAAGCGGCCACCAAAAAGAGGTCTAATTATGGGGTTTACGGCAAGTGATAGCTTAATGCAGGTCAAAAGTTATGCAAAAAGTTCTTACATGAATTTTTGCATTACTTTTGCCCTGCATTCAGCAACCACCTGCTTTTAAACCCTTTCCCTGTTCTGTGTTTATTACAAATTTCAATACCTGCTGAATATACATGGACAGAATAGTTATAATGGAAGTTGGAACATTGTAGCCCTTTTAGAAAGAAAAGAAACAGATCTATCAAATTCCATTAGCAAACAGAGCAGACCCTGATCAGACGGCTCCTCTAGGAGCCGTCTGATCTGGATCTTCTCTGTCTGCAGGTGCGTGAAAACACGTTTATATGAGGGACCGGTTCTACTGTATTAGTTTAGAGAACTTTGGTCATTTGTTAATGCTGTACTGATAGCAACACCCTGTTCGTGTATTTGCTGTAACGATAGACCAAGACTAGTTGTCTCCTCTAGGAGCCATCTGATCAATGTCTATTCTGTTTGCTTATGAAATTATATAGGTCTGCTTTTACAATTTATGCCGTGGCAAAATTTTGTTGTGCTCATATGGCATTATAAACGATCAGCTGATAAATATTCATGGTGTCATTTTTCCTGGGCCCTTATTCATAAAACTCCTAAGGAGAAACTTGAAAATTCCTTATTTTTTTATAAAATCAATACAAGTAATAATATTTAAAGAAATAATGTTTTATATAAAATTATACATTGTACTTAAACAAAAATTCCAGGAGTCAAGGAATGAACAATTACACTTTAGTTTCTTTAGTTTTTCTAGTTGTAGGTAGAAAATGTCTCCTCAAGTTATTCTAAGGTTAACGTATTCCTAAGGAGATTTATAAATATAGACCCGGGTAAAGGGTTGAACAAATGTGGTCCACATGCTTCAAAGGCAGATACTTACTGCATCCTTTTTCGTCAGACCTATCAAGGCAATGGTTTATTCTATCACAATGCTGCTTCGGATCTATACACCCCGAGTCGTCATGGCAACGGAAACGCCCATAGCACGACTCTTCTGTCGTAGTTTGATGCGCTTCAGAAATAAACAAGAACAATTCAGGTACGTCATTATTTGTCTAGAAATATATTAAAGAAATCTTGCAAGATAAAAAAAAATCAAGGAAACGAAACAGACTACAAAGTCGAGTACATTCTCAAACATGTTACCTTGGTTCTGGCAGAAGTTGAGAACCAGTCAACCATGTTTTGAGAATGCGATGGTGAGTTCCAGCCCTAATCCAAAATCTAGGATTGGCACTTTAGCGAAATGCCAAATCATGTGCTATATTTTAGGAGTTGCCAAATTGCATACAATAAAAACTCGATCATTCGAACACTCAAATACGAATTACTATTAATATTTAAGACAGGTGACTGCTTAATACAGAGTGTAAGTCATGCAGAAAGCTTTCTGCGCGACTTTCACTCTGCATGAAGCAGCCTACTACATAAAAGGACACCAATTCTTAATTACTAACATTTCGAAGCATTAGGTATAAATACCTAATGATGGTAAATTTACCACAGTTTGCTTTATTCAAACTGTTTCATATATTTTATGTCTTCAAATGCAAGGATTTCCAAACTCAGTTCAGATGTATTGCGAAGAAATAAAGAATTATGTCTTTAAAATATTAAGAGGTGCAGTTTAACCCATGCATACGTAGTGATACCTTTTGGAGAAGGACCGAACTTTTACTTCGAGTTACTCGAAGTTCGACTTATCCGAGTTCAGTTGTATGTGTGTGGATCGATCCGCCTCTAACCACTATTCTGATTTAGTTGGCCATTGATGAAGCGATTCTAATGAGTACTAACAGGGTAGGAATGGTGGAGGAATAGGAATGGTGGAGGAATACAGAACTATGCTATTTGTATGGATCGATCCGCCTCTAACCTACGACTCCGATTTAGTTAGCCACCGATATGCCAGAGAAATGGTAAGGTTGCAATTGCTTCAAGACTAGATACAATACAAATTGAATACAATAATAATGTATACTTACTCTTGTGTGTTGCAAATTGTATTCTTGGGAAGTCGGATCTATACCAATCAGTGTTGGAGGTAAACCAATCACCACCTGTTGATAGATGCATATGCACAACTTTAATGTTTTACTCCATAGAGACGCATTTTAACAGAGTAGACTCAGATCAGACGGGTCCTATCGGATCTACAGTGCTCCCTCTCTACAACGACACCCTTTGGGATACGAAGAGTGTATGTGTTGTTCAGAGGGAGTTGCTATAGGGAGGGAAAATCAAACATAATTAGATCACCAGATAAGGTGTATTTCGATAACTAAAACCGTTATGCCTTAATCAAACCCTATGTTGTGACCACTCTTTAGAATCGTCACAAAGTGACGATTCTAAAGAGTGGTCACAACATAGGGTTTGATGGAGGCATAAATAAAATACGATGAAAAAAGTTTTTTCTGGAGCTTTGTTATTTGGGAAACAGTGACATGCGTTGTTGTAAGGAGGGAATCGTTATTGAGAGGGTCGTTGTAGGGAGGGAGCACTGTAATTGATATCGGTATGAAACTCGACTATTCAAACACTAAAATGCGTATCATTATTGAACTTTAACCAGGTGGCAGCTTAATGCAGGGTGAAAATCATACAGAAAACTCCGTGTATTGTGACAGGAATGGCTTTTATTTACTGCTCCTTTAAGTTTCACATCTACCTGTATGAATCTCCTTAATCAAGATATTTACAGTGTACATGTTTCTCATATTGGTTTTCTATTGTATATGGTAAGCACAGATAGAATACAGGTGTACTTTTCAGGTAGCTATTATTGTTAAATGATTTTCATGTGCGAAGCATGCTTTTTACCCAGATGAGGGTATATAAGCTCGGCTATTTTGTACTTTCTTCAGTTTGGTTCAGGACATTTAAAGGTAACTTATACCTTCCGTCAGAACTGGCTCAACCCTGTCTATCTCTCTCTTTCTATATATCTCTCTGTTTGTTATTTAATGTGCAATAAAAGAATAATTCCCCTAGACAGGTTTATTGAATACTTTTAGTCCCTATAATAAGAAATAACCTGGGAAAAGTAACCACCCAACTCACAAACCATGTAGACCAGGCAAGCCGGTTACAGTATTAAGCATTCACCTGCCTAAAATGCATCACTTCTTTGTTTCTAAAATTTCGAAGTATCGAGGTTTTACTGTATATTATTTCTTGCCTAAATGTTAACGATGGAGTAAATGGTTAAATGTCTGTTTTTAAAATGATTCCATGTGGTAAAAGAGGCCTAATACGGGTGTTAAGGCAGGTGTTAGCTTAATGCAGGTCAAAAGTAATGTAAAATCTCATATAGAAGCCCTCAACTCTCTCTCTCTCTCTCTCTCTCTCTATCTCTCTCTGTGTCTGTCTGTCTGTCTGCCTGTCTGTGTGTGTGTCTCTCTCTCTTCCCCTCTCTCTCCCCACCTCTCTCTCTCTCTCTCTCTCTCTCTCTCTCTCTCTCTCTCTCTCTCTCTCTCTCTCTCTCTCTCTCTCTCTCTCTCTCTCTCTCTCTCTCTCTCTCTCTCTCCCTCTCTCCTAGGGGCTTTCTGCATGACTCCTTACTCTGTTTAAAGAATGCCTCAACATTTCTCAAATCTTATTTACTATACGTTCGGATAAGCGATATATAAACGTACCTGTATCAGCACAAGCCAGGACAGGGTTCTCGTCCGAGTTGTCTCCACAGTGGTCCACCCCGTCACACTTGAGGTCGTTATGGATACACCACGTGTTGTGGCACATGAACTCCGCTGCCTTTGGACAGCCCACTTTAACACACAAAAAACATCAAGCAATAATGTAATCCTTATCCCGCTCTTTCATGTAAACGTGTTTTCATGCACTTGCAAACAGAGTGGACCTAAATCAGACGGTTCCTATAGGAGGCGTCTGATCTGTGTCCACTCTGTTTGATAGTGGAATTTGAAATATTCATTTCTTTACTTTCTAAAATGGCTACGATGTCCACCTGCCATATTTCATTATACCTATTTTGTACATGAATTTTCAGTAGGTATAAAATTTTGAAATACATGTAAACATAGAACAGGGAAAGGGTTAACCCGCTATTTGCAACCTGAATCGCACTTGGAAACAGCTTAGACCCAGATAAAACGCCGAGAAACTCACCAGCGTTACATCAGCATCCCACCTGTTTGACACAATGGTGCTTTAACCCTTTACTCTATAAATATGCCTGTGTACGACTTTGCAAAAAGAATAGATCCAGATCCTGTAGGAAACAGCTGATCATGGTTTCCTCTGTTTGCTTATGATATAATATAGATATGATTCTACAAGTTCTGCTATTGGTAAAACATTTCTGTGTCCATGTGTTATTATAACAAGTAAACTATTTAATATTCATTATTTATTTTATGAATATTCATGGAGTAAAGGGTTTATTAAAAATCGTGTGTCATAGTATCATGACACTTGGTTTAATAGTTTTTTCAAAAGCTAATAATGGCAAAAATGAAAACATATCATAAAAGAGAAATGATGGTTTTAATATTTAGGTACGAAGATTTTATTTGTAGATAAAGATACGTACATAACTACTAAAATCGTCATTTGTCCACCAAACTCTATACTGTGACTACTGTTCGAGACGATTCTAAAGAGTGGTCATATTATAGGATTTAGTGGAGAAATAAAGGAGTTACATGTATTCTTGAACATGTTTAACTTTACGCATCTTATCTGGACCTCTAATATTGTCGTCCCAATGTTTTTCAGCAATTGGGCCAATAAATTATGTACATTGTACATTGTAGAGGCATTTTTGAAGGAGTTCATCGTGTTGGTCCTCCAATTTAAATAAAAAGATTTTCTTCTAACTCAACACAAATAAATGAATTTTCACGTACTTTTATTGACGGGTTCTACCACTTTCCTCGACGATCCCGATGAAAGGGAGGGACTATCAAGGAAGCGATTCAAATACTTAAAGCCACGAAGACTGGCGGAAATCATCGGGATCGTCGACCTTGACCTGACCGCAGTTCGGCAGTTCTGAAGATGATCACAGAGGAAAGTGGTCGAAACCGTCATCGGCGCGAGGGCATAAAGCCCTCGCCTCTATATGGAACGCTTTCAGTGGAATTTCACTGGTAGGAGGGCTGATATATTAAGAATTTTGAGAAAAAAAGGTCTGGAAATGTAATTTTTAGTTTATTTCTAATGAATACGTCCACACGTTGAGAACTTACCAGCTGTTATGTTGTTGACCCCAGTGAAAACCATTTTCAGGCGATCAACTTTGTTGAAAATTCCCCGGAGTCGTATGTAGAGACCGTCCCCAGAACTGTATATGATTTCTCCAGCCTTAAAATTGTGCGAGGTATATTTTTCAATCACACTGCCAGTAGACGTGACTCCCTCGTAGACCTCGAGTGTATTAATTCCTTCTTGCACCCAACCTGATAAAGATAATACAATTCACTGTACAGGTGTATTCCTACGAAATGCTATGAAAATAGTCAAAATACGGACAGCAGTTAAAACAGAACAAATTTCAAATATAGTAAAACCCCACTAAACCGGAATTCTAGAAGAGAATAATTTAGATATATGTTTAGACAGGCGGCTGCTTAACGCAGGGTGAGAGTCATGCAGAAAGCTCCTGGTTTTGTCTCCAAGACCGATATTGATACTAAAGTGAACGGGGTTTACTACAGCCGCTAGCCTATTTATTCCCACAGTATTTAAGGGAAATCCGCCCGTCCATATTAGCTCCCGCCCATTTTTCATGTTGAGGGAGCTCTCTGATCTGATCTGGGTCTACGATGTCTTGACTATGTCATTTTTAAGGAACACAGGGTACCAATGAGTTATAGTCATATATTGAGAATAAGCTCTGCCCCTGGTGCACATGGCCATGTGTTTGACAAATTACAGAGATTGAAATAATTATCGAAGGTCAATTCTGTCGACAACGGTTTCAGAGAAAGGTTTGATTTTTTTAAATTGTCATATACATGAATATCCATATGGAAGTGTTATTCATGAATTACAATTATTTAGATCTATTGTATAGGGTATCCACCGAACATTTCTGAACATATATATTATACAATTCCATTATTTGGTTTCGGATGAGACAAGTTTTGAAAACCCCATGCATGGTGGAAAAATATAGGAAATTAGCCATGTCCTTGACGGCCATTATATTTGCAAGGAACTTCTATTGTTTAAAAAGGTCTGGAAATGAGTCGCCAAGGTAACAAATGCTTTAAAAGACAAACGGATATAGGCAAAATGATTGCAAAAAGGCCATGGTAGTCACAGTTCTATATTTTGGGATAAAATCAGGGCCTTTGCAAACAAAGCAGACCCAGATTGGAGGGCTTCTATAAGTTCAGGGTCTGTTTTGTTTACTTATGGAATTATATAGATCTATTTCAACAGCATGTCTTTATAAATACATGGTTGCTAAATACAAAGTGAAAGCAAAAAAAGCATAACACTCTGTTGGGACGTTTGCTAATATATAATATAATTATATATCCTAAATTCATATGAAAGTTTTATGTGTTTTCATTTTCATGCAATTTGAACTTAGTGCGAATATTACCATTTTTAAAACCCAGCCATTATTTTCAGAAGAAACTTGAGCGTACACAAACTAAAATAAATAGGTCAATTCTTATCACGTGACACGTAATGAACATTAAACATTGACAGTAAATAATGGATAGTGGCGATAAACTTCGCATTCTGGGTGATGCCACCTCAGGTGTTGAATTCACCTACATATCACCAGGCTTGAGACTCGAGAACATTTTCAAATCGTATTTGCTTGGTTCCCAGCTTTCCAACAGAATAGTATAGACCTAGATCCAAAGACAAATGTTTAAGAATACAGTAAAACCCCTTTAAACCGATTTTGTAGTAAAGACTAATTTAGATCTTTATAGACAGGTGACTGCTTAATGAGAATTTTTACATGATTTACACCCTGCATTAACCCTTTCCTTAACATAAACGCCTTTTTACGCATTCGCAAACAGAGTAGACCCAGATCAGACGGCTCCAATAGGAGCCGTCTGATCAGGGTCTGCTCTGTTTGCTTTTGATATCATATTCCACAGTTTTGTCAAAACAAAAATAATCCATTGAAAGGTTAACATTATAATACTTCAGCTAATGAATATTCATGTTGTCATTATTTCTGATTATTTTCTGCATACTGAATAGGTAAAGGGTAAGGCAGCCACCAGTCTTACAGATCGGCATTGCTACTAATTTTAACTTCCGGTTTAGAGGGATTTACTATATTTCGACATTTCAGTTTGGAAATACGTGGTGAAAGCAAGACCACAGATAGAAAAATATGAGGACATCGTTCTTCTTCCGTGCGCATAACAGCTACGAGATCGACAAAAAAAACATGGCGGTTTCATAGACGGTAACATAAACCTGTCTTCAATAATACGACAAAAACTCTGAGTAACATTAAACACCATGCTTTAATCGCTGTAACCTTGCGATTCGGTCATTAAAATTCCATTAAGTTACCGATAAACTGAAAAATGATAGGCATTTAGGACCATAGTTAATTAGTTTAAGTAAAACCCTTCACCTTTTAAATGCGGGGTACACGTGTATTGACATTTGTAAACAGTGTAGACTACTAAAATCAGATGACCCCTCGATGAGTTCACTGATAAGGGTCTGTACTGTCTGTCATTCAAAATCCTCTGGTAACTTTAAACATAGCATATTGAATTGGAAACCATACTTAAACAATGATGGGTCATTCCTTGATATATATCAGCAATTAAAGGGTTAATTTTGAAAGTAAAGATAAGCGTTAATTTATTGTTTGCCATTGATGCATATTCAATGCTGTAGACGGTTTTCACATAACCCTTTCCTCCATAGGCTATTTTAGACCTAACCTCTTTGAATGAATCTACCTAAAAGGAGCATTTACTAGAGAAAAGTGAAATTTAAGAATTTTGTAGTTTGAAACCATTGTGAAAAATAGAGCATTTGCTCCTATAGGAGCAAATGCTCTATTTATCACAATGGCTTCAAGAAGTGGTTATTACAGAAGCATAGCAATGCGTATTTATGGAGGAATGGGTTAAATGAAAATAAGACATAAATGCCAGGAATTGTGAAGCCTTACCGTACCCATGCGAAGCCCGATTTGATTGGCGTTTGCAAATAGTTTTGATCCTGATGAAACGCCGAGTAGCTCGACATCTTATTAGCATCCAAACTATTTGTCGTGCAATAGTTCCTTAACTGTTTAACTCATTCTCTCCTAGGCTATTTTTAGACCCAACCTCTTTGAATAAATCTTCCGAACATTAACTATAGAAAAGGAGAGTTTTAGAATTGTGTAGACTTGAAACCATTGTTATAAATAGAGCATTTGCTCCCATAGGAGCAAATGCTCTATTTATCACAATGGTTTCAAAATGTGAATTTTAAAGAGGAGCAAAAATTCGTCACTAGGGGGTAATGCGTTAAAGGAAGCAATAACTAGGACTTTAGCTCACGTCGTTTTTACCCTTATTGTTCCTGAACAGAGTATATAAGACACTTGCAAACAGTGCAGAATTTGATCAGGAACCGTGCTGTTTGTCATAAAAATCTTTTTCGTTGGTGATAAATTTTGATAGAACATTAATTTTGTTTCATTAAAATTAGAAAGGGAGAGTTACGTTTTGATTATTCAGCCAGTTAAGGGCTAAACATGATTAGGGAAAATTAAATATTTTAAATATTTAAAAAACAAACGCAAAAAAACCAGGATCACGTCTGGGACTCTTTTATGTCCAAGATGGCTTTTAAGAATGTACTTACATGTGCATACATTTATATGGAGTAATTTACTTCATTAGGAGTCCCAAGATTTCTTTGTTCGTGTTCCCATGGGCTAATAAGACACCAACAAAAACTTTAAACGGAGACAGATGGCGAACCATTTTTAACGGTTATTTAGATTATCAAATAAAATCTATTTTCTTCAACTCAAACCATTATCTTCAATTCAACGCATCAAGTACACACTAAATAAAAACAATTGTTCTCTGCTCTGAAAAAAATACGCCCTTTCCTGTTTCAATTTATAAATTTATACTCGCGAGTATAGTAAAAGTGCATGTATACATGTTGTTAAACCTGTGTTCCTAATTATTCAATTTTAACCCTTTCCCTGTTCTATGCTTATTTCAAATTTCAATACCTACCGAATATTCATAGACAAAATAGTTATAATGAAATACGGAAGGTGGAACATTGTACCCATTTTAGAAAGTAAAGAAACAGATATTTCAAATTCCATTAGCAAACAGAACAAACTCTGTTCAGACGGCTCCGTCTAATCTGGGTCTACTCTATTTGCAAATAGCAAAATACAGATTCATATTCCGCCGGTCAAGCTCAAGGTCTCTTTGTCCAAATCTATTTATTCCATTACTAATGTAAGGAATAATACATGTAAGACTATCAATTACCTTAATATCTATAGTGGTACATGTATATGTATAAAAAAAGAAAGTTTTGACACGGTAAAAACTAGAATCGGTGTTATATATTATCTCCAGAAGTAAAACGTGCATGATTCTATCATGAGACGTCTGATCGGGGTCTACACTGTTCGCAAAGGCGTTGATGGGCATATTTATGGAGTACATTGTTAAAACTATGAAATAATCTTATAAGATGCTACACTAAGCTTTACCCAAATACAAAAGTTGTACAGTAAAACGCTTGAATTGTATAACTTTTTTCAATCACTTTTTTTTATTTGTATTAATCGAAAAACGCTTTCTGAAGATATTGATTGGACAAGTTCTAAGGTTTAAATCCGAGTTCCAACATTTACATTTATTGTGGGTTTATACAGCTGAGCATGTATATAAAATTCAGTCATTTTAACCCTTTTCTCCATAAATACGCCTTTCTACGCCTCTGTAATAACCACTTCTTGAAACCATTGTGATAAATAGAGCATTTGCTCCTACAGGAGCAAATGCTCTATTTATAACAATGATTTCAACTACAAAATGTACAAAACTACAAAATAACCTATGGAGGAAAGGGTTAAGTCAATATCCTTAAATATTTCACTGCCTGATATTTTCGTATGCAACATCAAAATTGTGTCGTCGTCTACTACAATTTTCATTTATTTAATGTTCTCCCATTTTCTTTAAGATTACCCCAGTAACATACATTTTGGTACTTGCTTTTGATCTAAACTGGTTGCTTAGGTAATCACAGATGCGACATTGACAGCAAAAGAGTTGTGTGTGTGTGTGTGTGTGTGTGTGTGTGTGTGTGTGTGTGTGTGTGTGTGTGTGTGTGTGTGTGTGTGTGTGTGTGTGTGTGTGTGTGTGTGTGTGTGTGTGTGTGTGTGTGTGTGTGTGTGTGTGTGTGTGTGTGTGTGTGTGTGTGTGTGTGTGTGTGTGTGTGTGTGTGTGTGTGTGTGTGTGTGTGTGTGTGTGTGTGTGTGTGTGTGTGTGTGTGTGTGTGTGTGTGTGTGTGTGTGTGTGTGTGTGTGTGTGTGTGTGTGTGTGTGTGTGTGTGTGTGTGTGTGTGTGTGTGTGTGTGTGTGTGTGTGTGTGTGTGTGTGTGTGTGTGTGTGTGTGTGTGTGTGTGTGTGTGTGTGTGTGTGTGTGTGTGTGTGTGTGTGTGTGTGTGTGTGTGTGTGTGTGTGTGTGTGTGTGTGTGTGTGTGTGTGTGTGTGTGTGTGTGTGTGTGTGTGTGTGTGTGTGTGTGTGTGTGTGTGTGTGTGTGTGTGTGTGTGTGTGTGTGTGTGTGTGTGTGTGTGTGTGTGTGTGTGTGTGTGTGTGTGTGTGTGTGTGTGTGTGTGTGTGTGTGTGTGTGTGTGTGTGTGTGTGTGTGTGTGTGTGTGTGTGTGTGTGTGTGTGTGTGTGTGTGTGTGTGTGTGTGTGTGTGTGTGTGTGTGTGTGTGTGTGTGTGTGTGTGTGTGTGTGTGTGTGTGTGTGTGTGTGTGTGTGTGTGTGTGTGTGTGTGTGTGTGTGTGTGTGTGTGTGTGTGTGTGTGTGTGTGTGTGTGTGTGTGTGTGTGTGTGTGTGTGTGTGTGTGTGTGTGTGTGTGTGTGTGTGTGTGTGTGTGTGTGTGTGTGTGTGTGTGTGTGTGTGTGTGTGTGTGTGTGTGTGTGTGTGTGTGTGTGTGTGTGTGTGTGTGTGTGTGTGTGTGTGTGTGTGTGTGTGTGTGTGTGTGTGTGTGTGTGTGTGTGTGTGTGTGTGTGTGTGTGTGTGTGTGTGTGTGTGTGTGTGTGTGTGTGTGTGTGTGTGTGTGTGTGTGTGTGTGTGTGTGTGTGTGTGTGTGTGTGTGTGTGTGTGTGTGTGTGTGTGTGTGTGTGTGTGTGTGTGTGTGTGTGTGTGTGTGTGTGTGTGTGTGTGTGTGTGTGTGTGTGTGTGTGTGTGTGTGTGTGTGTGTGTGTGTGTGTGTGTGTGTGTGTGTGTGTGTGTGTGTGTGTGTGTGTGTGTGTGTGTGTGTGTGTGTGTGTGTGTGTGTGTGTGTGTGTGTGTGTGTGTGTGTGTGTGTGTGTGTGTGTGTGTGTGTGTGTGTGTGTGTGTGTGTGTGTGTGTGTGTGTGTGTGTGTGTGTGTGTGTGTGTGTGTGTGTGTGTGTGTGTGTGTGTGTGTGTGTGTGTGTGTGTGTGTGTGTGTGTGTGTGTGTGTGTGTGTGTGTGTGTGTGTGTGTGTGTGTGTGTGTGTGTGTGTGTGTGTGTGTGTGTGTGTGTGTGTGTGTGTGTGTGTGTGTGTGTGTGTGTGTGTGTGTGTGTGTGTGTGTGTGTGTGTGTGTGTGTGCGCGCGTGCGCGCGTGCGCGCGTGTGTGCTTGTATACATGTATGTGCAAGGGGTTGGGTGGAGCTGAAATGCAAATACATTAATCGCAATTGATGTTTAAATGTAATTTCTTTTGGAAATCTTAGAAAAGGTGTTAAAAATTCTTTTAAAAATCAACGGAAACTCTTAATCACAAGTGTTGATAAAAATGCATTAGCCTTTGAAATAACTGTCACTTTTGTTGGATCTTTTAATGTACAATCTGTTGATAAAGGGTAGCGTTATCTTTGTGTTATTTTCCAGTCTACAACGAGTTTGTAACATTCCAGAAACCTGTGAATATCAACATTTCTTCTATTGCCAGGATTTACAAGCGCAATAAATTAAAACATGACGTAATCATCGATACATTACATTAAACAGTAAAACCGGAATTTTAGGCATATGGCTTCTTAAAGGAACTCATACGCCAATGGGGGGGATAATTTTAAACATCCCGACTCAAAACACCTATGATGATCTACTCCTACGGAGCAAATACTCTATTAATCACAATGGTTTCAAAAATGACTTTTACAGTGGCGTCACAGGGCATCAGCAGGAGGGAATGGGCACCTGGCTCAAAAGTTCTCAATTCGTCTATACTAGAAGTTTGGTTTGGCGAAGTTTTACTGTTTTGCAGAATATTGAAAGTAAATATTTGATTGCTAAGTTTGACATTGTCTCTTCCATTTATCTTAATGGTAATCCATCAAATGATAAATGATGAGATTATGATGATGATGATGATGATGATACTGATGATGACGATGAAACTAACACTTGTTACCGATACTCCTTATACCGTTGACTATTCAAAGTGATATGTTCCATCAGTGTTTCATGATAGGGAATCCATTCAGCTTGAATGTCTATAATTTGCGAGAATATTTTGAATGACAAACAGTGCAGACTCTGATTAGAGCCCTACTCTGATCTGGGTCTACACTGCTTGCAAATGATAGTGCAATCGTGTGCCGCGTTCAACAGGTTTAACTGTTCCCTCCATAAATACGCCATTCTACGCCTCTGTAAAAATCACACAATGAAACCATTGTGATAAATCGAGCATTTGCTCCTATAGGAGCAAATGCTCGATTTATCACAATGGTTTCAAACTTAGAAAATTCTAAAATTTTCCTTTTCTCTACTTAATGCTCCTTTTCGGTAGATTTATTCAAGTGGTTGGATCTAAAAATAGCTTGTGAGGGAATGGGTTAACAGTTAACTGTGTAGCATTAAATATTTAAAAATAGAAATCCATATTTATATTTGGATTTTGTCTGTGCAATCTCAACCACATAAGCGTGAGGTATTTTGTCAGAATGTACATGTACATCCTTATCAACAGATAAGCGCATTCATCGGAAACAATCAACAGATAACTGCATTCATCAAACATATAATGGCAGTCTTCAAAAAAAAAAAACACACACACAATCAGATAAATATATTCTTTAAAAATGTTTTTCGATTTAGCCCTTACAGTGCGGGACATTAGTCACTAATGTCCTTTACAAACAGTGTATACACAGATGAGAGGGCTCCTAGAGGAGATCTCTCATCATGGTCTGCACTATTTGTCATGTTACATTATTCTTTAGAAATCCCTAAATATTTACCTTAACCCTTTCGCTGCCAAACTCTGTCGTCTGCTAACTTTGTCGTCTGCTACAAATTTTCATTCTTTTGATTTTCTTCATTTTTGTTTCAAAAACATAGTAACAGTAACAAACAGTTTGGATCCTGATGAGACGCCGTGCTACTCGGCGTCTCATCTGGATCCAAACTGTTTGCATAGGTAATCACATATCCGGCATTGGCAGCGAAAGGGTTAAACGTGGCCTATTTGAATTGTGGAATAGTCCATTTGAAAAGTCAGCGTTGCAAGGGTTAATTATACTAGTTTCAACATGTGTCTTTAGTCAAAAGTAGCGAACCTGGGAGTTTCAAGAGTTACTTGTCTCAAATATTGTTTGCGCAATTTGTCTAACTCCTTCTGGCCTTTATTATCTTCTCTGACATTAAAACTCATCTTTTTTATTGATAAGTGATGAACTCTTAGCTAAACGTTGTTTTGCATACTTATCTTCCGTTTGGAATATCAATTGGACGTTTAACCCTTTCACCGCCGCAGTCACATAAATGCACCACGAGAAATAGTGCAGTCCCAGATCAGACGCCGCCTTTTCAAGGCGGCGTCTGATCAGGGACTTCACTATTTGTCTTATTCTCTATTTCTATATATGTGCTTTATTCCTTTGAAATTTGCATTTATTTATCTCATTTCCTTATTTTACTGAATGATTTAACAAACTTGGATTGCAGACGACAATTAGAAATTTGGCGCCGAAAGGGTTAAACATATGTTGTAATTTGTGACGTAAATGCTATTTAATTAGCAGGGGTAAAATAAAAATGAGTCAAAAATAACATTGTACACTTCCTTTTTGACCCAGACTGCCAAATCAAGTACAGATGTCCTATTGTTTTATCTGGTTCTATTTTAGATGCCCAGTGTTAAGCACTGATACATCGGACCTCGATTTATAAAGTCTCCTCCGAAGTCCAACGGATGATTGAACCCGGGATCCCTGGTGCCGTAGTCGTCAACATAAAACAGCAGACTGATCATCTACGGCGGCAATTTGGAAAAAAACAACACTTTCAGTCGTTCCAGATAAGATGTATAAGTTAAAACATTTTTTCAGAATAACTTATTTATTTCTCCACCAATCCCTATGTTGACCACTCTTTAGAATGGTCTCAAAGAGACGATTCTAAAGAGTGGTCACAACAGAGGGTTTGGTGGCGAAATGATGATTTTAGTATTTGAGTAGGCACCATTATCTGTTGTTCTGATAATCAGATTCGACACCATTGTGTTCTTTATGTTTGACTGGGTGAATAATTATTATAATCATTTGCTCAGCAATGCGAAATTCGCCGGAACAAATCACACAAGCAACATAGCTATATTTATTAGGTAAAGTGTACGGATTTTCCTAGATTGCCGGAAACCACCAAGTAAGTACGACTAGAGTAATACATGTGTACGTATGAACTACTTCTTTTAGTGGAGACATTTGTTTACCTTGTCCAAGTTGTACTTCGTCCATTCTGAGTATGACGCCATCCGGGTAATTGGTGATATATCGTTTGATAGTCCAGACGCAATCGTACCATTGAGGAATCTCGTCTGCTTCAATCTTAAACTCGATCGTCCCGCCAGTTTGCAAAAGGAAGGACTCGCTACAGTCTGCAACACACGAAATTAGTATCTAAACTATCTCTGTAATTCCACCTTTTTTAAATCCTCTGCAATAAGATCGCGCGAGCTGTCTGCTGCGATTCTGCTCTGTATGCTTAAATCATACCATAGATCTGATTCTACACAGTCTGCCAAGGCAAACGTTTACTTTAGTTCTGAAAGTACAGTAAGACCTCTCTATAACGGCCACTAAATTACATCATGCATATCTTGGTAAACGCAGGTGGCTGCTTAAAGCAAGGTGAAAGTAAAACAGAACGCTCCTATAGGAGCGTTGTGTTTTACTTTCACCTTGCTTTAAGCAGCCACCTGCCCTAAATACCAACTAATTAACACAATTTAGTGGCCGTTATAGAGAGGTTTTACTGTATTAACGTATGGAAACATTAACACATTATCTGATAGATGCACCGTTTGACGCCTTTGCAAACAGAGCAGCCCCAGATCAGATCTGACAAGGGTTTGCTGTGCTTGCCTATAGAAATATCATATACAGTTAAACTTCGATATCTCGAACTCGGATAACCCGAACTCCGTGGTAACTCGAACAAAAAGTTCAGTCCTTCCAAAATTTACAATACACACTTACTCTAAAATGTATCGCTACAGATATCTAGGAACACATGTGACAGCTTAATACAGGTCTAAAGTAATGCTGAAAGATCCTACAGGAGCTTTCAGCATTACTTTAGACCTGTATTAAACTGTGGCATTGATAAATTCAGATATCGATGTTTAGATCGGGTGACTCGAACTTCTCTTATCTCGAACTAAGTTGTATGGTCCCTTGAAGTTCGAGTTATCGAAGTTCAACTGTAGATTTATTTCTACTTTCTACAGCTTCTGTTATGGCCAACGAGTTCTGTTGTCATTATGCGAGTATAGAAAATCAGCAAATTAATATTCATGATGACATTATTTCTTACATGAATGATCATTAAGTGAATGGCCAAAAGAACAACTGGTAATTTTACCTGTTCTTGGTCTTTCTGTCCATGTGTCATCTGTAAAGGTAAATATCACAATTACCGGTAATCCTTCTTATACTAAAACAACGAAGCAAAGTATTCTTAACCATTACAATGCTGGATTTTCAAATGGACTATTCCAAGATACAAACAGGCCAAACAAGAAAAGTGTTACCTGACAAACAATGCATACCCTGATGAGAGGGCTCCTCTAGGAGCCCTCTCACCTGGGTATACACTGTTTGCAAATGACATTAATGACTGATGTCCCGGATTGTAAGGGTTAAACAAATCTTGCCGTGGCTAGGTTGACACTATTTACTTACAACCGATTCGTTCAAGCTTTTAAGAAAACCATTGACTGAATGTCACATGAGAAAGTATATATTGGCCAAGTGGCAAATAACTTGGAAACGGATGAGACTTGGAAACGGATGAGCTATCAATTTGTTACAACTTATCCACAATAAAAGGTCTGGTTTATAAAGATTTAGATCTACACAATGTATATATACCTATTTGTTACAACCAACTTCTCTACGATAATAAGCTTGGTTTGTAAAGATTTATAAAACGTAGTATCTATTTGTTACAACTTACCCACGATAAAAGGTCTTGTTTATATTTTTTATAAAACGCAATAAATATATATGTATCGGTTTATTACAACGTTTATAAATATTTATAAAATGTATATTTATTTGTTATAACAACTTAGCCATGATGAAAAAACGTCCCCATTCATAAACAGTACATAAATTAACTTGGCCTAATTTTTTGTGATAGGCACTTAAAATGTTTTGTTTTGTAAGCGAAACAACATAATTCTGCGTTTTCTATAGTCAGTACAAACCATGTACTGTATAACCTGGCGGCCATTCATTTATTGAACATAGGAGTCTTAACCCTTCGCTTGCTATTCACGTCAATATACCTACCTGTAAATAGTGAAGACCCAGATGAGACAGCTCCTGCAGGAGCTGTCTCATCGGGGTCTGCACTATTTACAAGTTGATTGTGCAACCAGCGCACTCCACAGCAGTGATTGCACAGCGCAATACTTGTACACAGTGAAGATATATGTAATAATACAACAGGGCATGGGTAAAGAAGGAGAAATGTGTTTTAAAATTCAGCAAGTGAAGGGTTAAAAAGCAGGTGGTTGCTTAGGTTCTACGGTACACATATATTGGTGACTGTTTCGTCATTGCATTGTTTTTGTTTGTACGAGTATTTACCTGAAACAAATGTATATGTTGCTTTGAAACCTATGTGGTTACAACAGGCATAAGGGTCGTTGCCGACGTTGAAAACTAGCACCATTGTATTCGTGTCGGATAGTATAGTGGGCCGCTTCCGTCGGCCATAAATTGTCGCTCTTGTTGGTCCAGACAAGTCATCATAAACCTGAATCACAGAGTTAAGCCGAAGATTTATATGACAAACAACATGGGGTTCGTGAATTTATCCATATATTCCAGTATCTATTTTAACACATTTCCTCATATTGACACCTTTTGATGCTTTTGTAAAAGTCGTGTTTTGAAACTATTGTGATAAATACAGCATTTGCTCCACAGGAGAAAATTCTCTATAGTATTTACCACAATACTATAGCTTGGAAACTGCAAATTCTAAACTTTCCTTTTTCTGATAAATGGGACAAAAATACCGTATGAGGGAATGCCCTAAATGTTTTCATTTGTCAGTTTTCAAAAGAAATATAAAGTTTATAAAAACATTTCCTGTTCAGTTAAAAACAATAGATGGATAGAAAAATAGATTTATTTAACATCTCAATTTGCATACAATTTACAAGATATTAATACATAAACATGACATATTTAATAATATGGTACAATCAAAAAGTGTAATGATTTCTATATAAATATTTAAATATTACATAGAAGCAAATTTTAATCAGTTATATTGAAATATTACAATAGTGTAGTTCGATCCAATAAGATGGTATAATATGTTAGAATGATGATGATAAAAAATAGATCTAAGTTGACTTTGATCATGACTTGGAAGAGTATGCCGATGCTGGGAAAGTCCAGAAAAGTCCGAAGACTTATTTCCACTGGGGTCCCGAAATTAGAAGAAATATTTAAAATATCAAACGGCAAATATGAAGTTGTTCGATATTAATCTTGTTTTACAGTCAATTTCTTTTAAATACAGTAGAAACCTTCCAGAGCCACCGTTTAATGAGTATATGTTTGTGTCTTTAAACTAAGACGGTTGCTTAATGAAAGATGACAGTAATGCAGAAATATCCTGCTATATCTTTCCGTATTACTTTCGTCTTGCATTGAGCTGCCACCTGAATTTCAGACTCATTATTATGCAGAACTATGCATCGTTTGGGATGGGCGCTTTAGACAGGTTTTACTGTAGTTCAATTTAACCCTTTACTCCATAAATATGCATTTCTGAGCCTTCGCAAACAGAGTATACCCAGATCAGATGGCCCCTGTAGAAGCTGTCTGATCAGGGTCTGCTCTGTTTGCTTATGATATAATATAGACCTGATTCTACATTTTCTGCAACGGTCAAAGGTTCCTGTGTTCATTTGTCATTATAAGATATAAGCTAATCAATATTCATGATGTTATTTATTCCTTCAGCAATATACATGGAGTAAAGGGTCAAAGTCATATAATTATTATTAATGCATGCTTAATAGCACCTAATTAATGGAAAACAATATGAAGACAAATGAACACAAACCTGTATGTGACTTTTTTCAGCCAAATCCCAGTCATCAAACACCAGCTGCACGTGACCATACGGATCCAGATTTTGTATCATGTAAGTAAAGATCTCCCCGTTCAGTGCGTACCCGTATGGAAAGTTGGGTGAAGTTATAGTACCAGACACTACGCTGTACATTGGTGACGTCACAGTGCCTGTTATCTTCTCTGTTTTGTCTGGAAGAGAGCAGATCGAAATATTAGTCATTGTATCTTCCAGAAGTACTATTATTTAACGATGCATTTCCTCTAGCTTGCGGTAGGTGGATGGTTCTACATGGATGTTCTTCTGTGCACGAAACAATGCAATTTGTTCCGTGCACAGCAGCGCATTTGGGGTCTTCTTCCACCCGTAATTAACTGGACGTGTGATATGACTGAAATACTGTTAAAACGACATAAAACCCGATAAAAAACCCTACTTTTTTAAAACTATTTCTCTGCAAAAATGCAAGAGTGTGAACATATTTCCTCGTACTGACGCCTTTTGACTCTTCTGTAAAAAACATTTTTGAAACCATTGTGATAAATAGCGCATTTGCTCCATGGGAGCAAATGCTCTATTCATCACAATGGTTTCGAAGCAATAACATTCTAAAATGTTCCTTTTTTCTACTAAATGCTCCTTTTCGGTAGGTTTATTCAAAGAGGTTGGGTCTAAAATTAGTCTAGGAGGGAATAGTAGGCTAAACAGTTTGGATCCTGATGAGACCAATTCGTTCATACGAAACATGCTGAAGGCCAATCTTTTTGCTGCCAAGTATTATAATCTACAAAACATATCGCCTGTTACATTTTTTTTTTATCTTTCAACTTAATTTCAGCTTTGCTTCAAGAAAAGGTTTGATCCTGATGGCATCTCATCTGGATCTAAACTGTTTGCATAGGTTTGGAAAGTGTTACATGAAAAAATATGTAAGCAGTTAAAGTAACACACGCATTTTGAGATTCCCCATGTCTTTATAACCGTTTTTTTTATTTTTACTAATGGAGAAAAATAGCGATGTTATACATGTTTTTGTTGAGAAACATCTTTTTTGAAAACGAACGATGCATTTGGGTAAACATGATACAGTTACTACAGTAGAACATGACTTAAAAGCAATCATTCATTTATTGAACATCGGAGACTTTAAAGAGCAGGTGGTTTCTTAATGCAGGGCAAAAGTGATGCAGAAAGCTCCTATAGGAGCTTTCTGTATCACTTTTGTCCTGCATTAAGCTACCAACTGTTTTAAAACTTCAGATTGAAACCTCTTTTGAATTGTCGTTTAAGACGGTTTCTACTGTACATACAAGTGTTCTTGTCATACTTTGGACAAGGCAATAATCTTTATGCACGGATAACTGGAAAAATCTTTGAACAATATAGTCTTTATTTGTTGAAGAAAAAATGAAAAATCATTATAAGTGCGTAAAATATACAACATTTAAAGTATACTGTTTTCATCTCAATAATCTTTCTTATGGTATGCCATAACGTTTACGGCTTTTAGACACATACTTAACTGTTCTTTATGAACAGTTCGCATTCGGGGCTTGACCCTTCGTAACAAACCATATCAACTTTTCTCAAACTCAAAAAACAATGTCTTCTCACACTCTGATTTGCTGAAATATTCACCGACTTCCGATTCGTTTAATCTTTTGAGAAACTATTGATCGAGTGTCAAACAGCTTGGATCCTGAAGAGATGCCGAGTTACTCGGCGTCTTATCTGGTTTCAAGCTGTTTGCAAATGCCAGTCAAACTACGCTTAGCCTGAGAAGAGTTAAGTGTTAAGTCTCTGTTTCAATTAACTTAAAGTGCCCTTCAAAACGTTGATGTTTTAGTGTTACTTTTCAACGGTTCTGAGATCCGAATTTTGATACATCAAATCGTCAAATATTATACAGAGTCTTAACGCTTTCGGCGCCAAATTTCTAATTGTCGTCTGCAATCCATTTTCTTTAGATCAGATGGTAAAATAAGGAATTGAAATAAATAAATGCAAATTTAAAAGGCATAAAGCACAGATATAGAAATAGCGTTGAGACAAAAAGTGAAGTCCCTGATCAGACACTGCATTGAAAAGGCGGCGTCTGAGCTGGGACTGTACTATTTTTCGTGGTGCATTTTTGCAACATTGGCGGAGAAAAGGTTAAAAACTAATTTCATACAATAAAGCAAATTACTATAAGACAACATAATCATTTTCACATAGAAACACATTTTAGCGCATATGCGTACAGAGTAGACCCAGATCAGACGGGTAATATAGATCTGCTTTTTCAGTTTCTGCGTGGGCAAAAGTTCTCTTGCTTATGTGTAATCATACAAACTATCATCAAATTAATCTTCATAAAATCACTCTGTTTTACTTGATAAATATCATCTCTTGACAATTGCGTTCTTCATTGGTAACTTACAGAAATTAAAATATTGTATATTCCTACTATTGATCAACCCTTTATTTCATGTAAGAAATACTGACATAATGAATAGTAATTAGCTGGATTTTTATTATAGTATTATTCGAACATGGGGTTTCGGCCGAAAATGTGAATTAAGATCTAAGATCACATAAGATCACATAAGATCACATTAGAAAACTGAGCAGATATTGAGCAGATGGTCTATACTTAGTTTGAAAATGCGTTAAAAGGCTGTATCTTTGGATTCAATGTTTAACCCATTACCTCATATGCTATTTTTAGATATAACCTCTTTGAATAAAATTAATCTACCGAAAAGGAGCATAAAATAGAGAAAATGTTAATTTTAGAATTTTGTAGTTTGAAACCATTGTGATAAATAGAGCATTTGCTCCTATAGGAGCAAATGCTCTATTTATCACAACGGTTTCCATAGGTGATTTTTACAGAGGTATAGAAAGGCGTATTTATGGAGTCAATGTTTAAGGTATATGTGTACGCGTCAATGTTAATATTGGTGCTATTAACCTAATGCAGCATTTAAGGTAGTGTCAGATTTAATAAATTAACATTACTCTCCACATAAATCCATTCGTGCCGACATGTTTATACGTTTTTAATGTAAGAGTCTTAATATCCATGCTTACCAAAACGACTTTTTGTGCCAATTAGTTAAAAACCTATAAACCTGCTTGTATCTAAAGTGATAAATTCCAGTTGAAATCCGTTTGTTAATTATATCAAGACATTTACTGCAAATGTAAATGGAAAAAATAATCCATGTAAACTACTCTCTGGCATTTCATACACCTACGTCATATATATATACTACAAAACGGACTTGTCGATTCTCAGTTTTAGAGAAGCTACATATATACAGCAAGACCCTCTAAACCGGAATTCTAAATGAGAATAATTTAGATACGTTTAGGCAGGTGGCTGATTAATGCATGGTGAAAGTCATGCAGAAAGCTCCTATAGGAGCTTTCTGTGTGACTTTCACCATGCATTAAACTGCCACCTGTCTCCAAGACCGATATTTTCATATACATGTACATAATTGACGCCCGGGTTAGAGTGGTATTACTGTACACGCTTATTGAACGAGGTAATTTTACAGGTTCAAGGAAAGCTTTTTAGGCAAATATTGAAGAAAAAAAAGGAAACCCCATTACTCTTTGAAAATTCCTTTAAGAACAAACTCCTTCATGAATATTAATAAGATGGATTTCTATAACCCTTTCCTCCATAAAGACGCTTTTATACGCCTCTGTAAAAGTCCCTTTTTGAAACCATTCTGATAAATAGAGCATTTGCTCCTTTAGGAACAAATACTCTATTTATCACAATGGTTTTTAACTACAAAATTCTAAAAAAAACACCATTTTCTCTAGTTAATGCTCTTTTTCGGTAGATTTATTCAAAGTGATTGGATCTAAAATAGCCTATGAGAGAATGGATTAAGGAACTATAAACCGTAATTCTAGAGAATAATTTAGATACATTTACCCGGGCGGTTGCTTTATGCAAGGTGAAAGTCATGCAGAAAGCTCCTTTAATCCCTTCCCTGTTCTAAGTTTATACCAAATTTCAATACCTACTGAATATTCATTAACAAAATAGTTATAAAGAAATATGGAAGTTGGAACATTGTAGACATTTTAGAAAGCAAAGAAATATATTTATCAAAATCTATAAGCAAACACAGCAGACCCTGATCAGACGGCTCCTCTAGGAGCCGTCTGATCTGGGTCTACTCTGTTTGCAAATGCGTGAAAACACGTTTATATGAGGGAAAGGGTTAACTCTCCATTAAGCTACCACATGTCCCCAATACCGATATTTATACTAACTTTGAACGTCCGGTTTGAAAGTTTTTGCCCTGGCGAAACATCACGTGTTCATAAATTATTATAAAATTCAGATATTCTTAGATAAATATTCATCCGGTATTATAAAGGGGAAGGGGGGCAGTTTTAGAATTTATGTAGACGGCATTTTCTGCAGACGACGGTTTGCACAATTAGCTACCGTACTTTCTCCCATTAAACGCACCACTCTAATAAACGCACCACTAATTAACGCAGGTACTCTAATAAACGCCCAAACTAATGAAAATCAACGTAGCTTAGCAGAATTCAACATTGTTCTGTAACTCATTATAAAAAAGCTACAAACCAAATATCACTTCAATTTCTGCTTGAGTTTAGAAAAAAAAAACAGTCCGGAAAATCTAAATATTCATGAAAATTTCTAAGTACAACTGCTGTAATTCCTTGAAAAATCAGCGTAGCGTAAAACAATTTAAACTTGATCTGTAACTCATTATCATAAAGCCACATAACAAATATCACTTCAATATTGGCAGGTTCCGAAGAAACTGAAGTGTGACTGACAGACGGACTGACGAACGGACTGACGGATGGACGGAGTGCTATCCTTAAGTCCCCTTCGGCACTGCCAGTAACGGACTAAATATTTGCAGCTCGACATAATGTAGTAATCCTAACTTAGGGTGTGAGGTAAGTCTTTGTGCATGTATGTTGATAACTTGAGCGGAATAGAGCTTGACATTGAGCTTGAAATTTGCTTTACTGGTTTCGCTAATACGTTGGTGAGAGAAAAAAAGATTCACCTTGGATGTTTAAACACCCTTTCATCCCTGAATGATCAATGTGGAATAGCCCATCAATGTTAAACGATAGAGTTCACTCAGTATAAAAGAATGAAATCTCAGTATAATCAATGAAATATGCTTGAGGATTTTCATTGAAAACAGTGTAGACCCTGATCAGAGGGCTCCTCTAGGAGCCCTCTGATCTGGGTCTACACTGTTTTCAAATGATAGTGCACGCATGCCCAGGGTTTAAGGAGTTTAATCATAAATTTGTTTGCCATGCATAATCATTACTCCGTATGAACTAATTTAAGGGTCTTACGTTTTGCAGCCAACAGCTTCACTTGGATTAAAACGGATTTGATTAATTTCAACAAAATGACTCACGCTTTTGAAATTTGTTTTCTCACGGGGCTTTATGAAATCACTTTCATAAAATGGAACGAACAAAACACACGTTTCTATATGAGAGATATTGACGTATCTATGATATACATGATCGTATGTTTATATCATTCTTGGGTTCATTCGCGTTTCGCTTTTCATGCATTGGCCGTATTAGGTCGATGTTTTAATTTTGTTCGCTATACTATCATTTGTTCGCTACACTATTATATGTCTTGTCATGAAACTATTGTATATACACATGTGTTGCAATGATATACTTAATGAGGTACTTAATGTACAAATTGCTAATAAAGATTATATTCTGTTTTGTTTATGAATGAGCACATGGTAATGGCAGGTAACCTTTTACGTTATAAAAATGGCACCGTGTACATTAACTATTTACTCCATTAATCTGATTTTAACGCCTTTTATTTGCAAACAGAGAAGACCCAGATCAGACGGCTCCTATGGGAGCCGTCTGATCAGGGTCTGCTCTGTTTGCTTATGGAATTATATAGATCTGATTCTACAATGTCTGCTATGGCCGAAATATACATTTGTTCATACGCCATTATAACCATTTATGTGATTAATATTGATGACGTCATTATTCCTTACATGAATATTCATGGAGTAAAGGATTACGTAGATTAATTTGTATAATACCTCATGAACACAGGAAATTTTCGACATAGCAGAAATTGTAGAATTACATGTACAGTAAAACCTCTCTATAATGACCACTAAATTACATCAAGTATTTTGTGTTAAAGACAGGTGGCTGCTTAAAGCAAGATGAAAGTAAAACAGAACGCTCCTATAGGAGCGTTCTGTTTTACTTTCACCTTGCTTTAAGCAGCCACCTGCCCTAAATACAAACCAATTAACACAATTTAGTGGCCGTTATAGAGAGGTTTTACTATAGATATATATTATCCCATAGGCAAACACAGAGCAGATCCTGATCAGGCGGTTTCTTCAGGCGTTGTCTGGTATGGATCAACTCTGTTTGCAAACGTATCTAAAGGCGTATCTATAAAATATATAGTTATAGATTCGGTTCAGTGTTTTTTAAAAAAAATAAACTGAAGACACCAAAAATAAAAAATAATAAAAAATTAACGTATAACTTTTTCAAATATCTCGAACTTCAAGGGAACCTACAAATAATTTCGACACAGCAGATGTTTCAGTCATCCGATTGCTTATCCGAACAATTTCTCAATTTCACAGCTTCTGTAGGAGCTTTCAACATTTCTTTCGACATACACTTAGCTGTTTTAAAATGTGTTTCTAGATATGCGCAGTGATACATTTTAGATTTATTGTAAATTTTGGAAGGTTTATCCCGAAGTTCGAGTTATCCGAGTTCCAGATGTCGAAGTTCAACTGCACCTTACATAAATGTTTTATTAGAGGTATAAATTTCTTCAAGGCATGCAACTTAGGACAGAACATCAGTTTTTAAAACGAATTCTTTTGAAACAGAAAAGTGAAAACTTTATATCACGTACCAATTACCTCATACTGTATATAAAATCTTTTTCCTGCGTCACTCGTGGAGTTTGACATACAGTGTTGTATTACTACGACCGAAGAGATCGTCTCGTAGTAGGATCCCTCCGCCTCGGAAAAATAGTTCTTTTGAGTAGTACTGTGATATGGTTGGTCGACTTCAAACAGTCGAATGTGGTCGCACCTATGTACAAAGAGATAAATACTCTTTGAAAACAAATATTTATTTTAAAATTCAATATTAAGCATGAAATGTTATATATACAGTAAACCTCTCTATAATGGACACTAAATTACATCAAGTATTTTGTGCTAAAGGTAGGTGGCTGCTTAAAGCAATGTGAAAGTAAAACAGAACGCTCCAATAGGAGCGTTCTGTTTTACTTTCACCTTGCTTTAAGCGGCCACCTGTTCTAAATACCAAATTATTAACACAATTTAGTGGTCGTTATAGAGAGGTTTTACTGTATGTTGCTTCGTTGAAATATAATGTATAATACAAATCAACAGATAAAGGGGCGTACTAAAGTACTGAAATCGACCTTTCTCCGCCAAACCCTATGTTGTGACCACAGGGTTTGGTGGAGAAATAAAGAAGGTATTCTTGAAAATGTTTAAATTTACGCATCTTATCTGGACCTCTGACATACTATGAATGTTCCGGGATATGTCATGGGCAAATTACATGAAAAGCAATTGTTGTCCACGCACAAAATATCTAGTATTTGATAAAGTGAAAACTAGAACTTAAGTGTGTACATTATATCAGATATCAATAACTGGTAATATTGCATATACGTATATATATATATATATATATTTATTTGCAAGCAGCGTGTATCCAGGTGATACACCGAATAACTCGGCTTCTCACCAGTGTCCAAGCTGTTCAAATGACACTCGGTCAATAGTTTCTCAAAGGCTTGAAAGAATCGGTTGACAGTAAATGTTTAGCACATTAGAGATTGAGAGAAACTATTTTTCAGCAAGAGATGAACTAAAGTAATAGTGTTTCTATTTCAAAGCCCCGTGCACGAGGTTATAACAGGTTTTGCTTGAGTCAGAGATTATTCTCAAGCATCTGATTGGTCCGATTCTGAGCTTACTCAGAATCTGACCAGTCATATACATGTACTTGAGAATGGTTTCAGACTCAGAAGTGTTATAACTCTCGGTCACTAACTCGTCGTTTTTCATGGTATCCTTACCCTTCTACACATACGCTACGAATCTGGTGGACTACTTTTGTTTGCTGGGCTACGCAATCCGGGAACCTTAGCTCTACAAATTTCAATCGTATTTTGCACGTGCTACACGCTTGAAGTTCCACATTACACAGATGTCCGTGGTACACGTCCGTCGAGTAGTTGTTGGGATACCCGTATGACGCGATGTACCCGACATCGCCTTTCTCAACCTCTATATTCGCCCCGATATTCCGCTCGCTCCACTTACAGTATGTTACACCTGGCGAATAGAAAAAAGGTGTCATTTTGGAATAGTTGTTGCCAATGAATTCTTTATAGTATTATTGATACCTACGTTGTGTTCGCTATCTATTTACTTGATGAATATTCTTCAGAGCAACAGATAAAGGGGTGTACTCAAATACATGTACTAAATTCGTCATTTCTCCACCAAACCCTATGTTTTGGATAAACTCTTTAGAAACGTCTCTTCGAGGCGATTGTAATGAGTGGTATCAACATAGGGTTTGGTGGGGAAATAAAGAAATTATTCTTGAACAAGTTTTAACCCTTCGCTTGCTATTCACGTCAATATACCTACCTGTAAATAGTGAAGACCCAGATGAGACAGCTCCTGCAGGAGCTGTCTCATCAGGGTCTGCACTATTTACAAATTGATTGTGCAACCAGTGCACTCCAAAGCAGTGATTGCACAGCAAAATACTTGTACACAGTGAAGATATACGTAATTATACAACAGGGCATGGGTAAAGAAGGAGAAATGTGTTTTTAAAATTCAGCAAGAGAAGGGTTAATGTAAACATCTTTTCTGGATTTCTGATTATCGTAAAAGTAATTACTGTATGCATATTAATTAGCTATTGTTTTACTATGGCATCATGAACGTCGGCCCGTTTGACCATGCCAGAGACTGTGAAAGAAGATCGGTATTGTTTCATAATGAAACGAAACAGCCACTGGCGAGACAGCTCCTATAGCAAGTATGTTATTTGAGTCTACTCTGTTACAAATGCGTGAAAATGCACCTCTGCCAGGTAAAGGACTAACTAATAGCATCTAAAAGAACCAGAGAAATTCAGTCGATAATAAGAGTAGGGCATCAAGCCCGGGTTTCTCTGTATCCTCTCCCCTCTCTCTGGGGCGTCCAATTAGCCCATAGTGAGCAGAAACGCACGCTAATCAACACAAACTAACCAATGGATACACACTGATTGTACTTCGAAATATTGTACACCCTTTGAATGTTCAGTTTTCAAAGTGGAATGGTCCATAATTGTTTAACAACAGAGTCCATTGAGTATGAAAGTGTATAATTTGCTAAAGTATACTGAAACATTGCAGATCCGGCTCAGAGTCTGGGTAAACACTGACAGCAAAATTAAGTTAACTTGTTTTCCCTTAACCTTTTCCCTGGTTAATATTCATGTAGGAAATAATGATGTCATGAATATTAATAAGATTGTTTTTTATAATGGCATATGAACACAGGATATTTCGGCTCAGGCAGAAGCTGTAGAATCATATCTATATTACACCATAAGCAAACAGAGCAGACCCTGATCAGACGGCTCCTATAGGAGCCGTCTGATCTTGGTCTACTCTGTTTGCATATGCCTCAAAATGCGCTTACATAAGGGAAAGGGTCAACACTGCAAAGCAAAATAAGTTCACAAGAGCATTGTATAGACAAGCTGTGGGGAAATAACACAAATACCTGGCCATGTAACAACAGAAACTCCCTCATATTGACGCCTATTGGCGCCTTTCTAAGTCATTTTTGAAAACATTGTGATAAATGCACAATAGTTTCAAAACTACACAATTCTAAAAGTTTTTATTTTCTCTAGTAAATGCTCCTTTCTAGTAGATTTATTCAAAGAGGCTGGCTCTAAAATTAGCCTATGCAATAACAGGTTATTACACTGTAACGTATGTTCACCGCAATACGTATTCCGATTAAAAGATTTTCCCTCTCACATACCGCAATTTATTTCCTATGATATTCTTATCTATAATTATAGGTCTACAAGTAGTAACGCAATCATTCATAAAATACAGTAGAATCCCTATAGCTCGAACACTAAAGCAGGTAGCATTGCCGGTCTTTAAGACAGGTGGGTGCTTAATGCAGGGTGGGTGTCATACAGAAAGCTCCTGTAGGAGCTTTCTGTATGACTTTCAACCGGCGGTACATGTAAGCACCACCTGTCTGTAAAGGCATACATTCTTCATCAGTAAGATTTCAAAGAATCGAGAGTTTACTGAACAATCTCTTCTCTGTGAAGCCATTTGAATGCATGCTGAATGGTCAAAGTGGAGTGTCCCATCGGTGTATAACGAGCGAGTCCATTCGGTATGAAATGCTTAGATTTGTTAGAGGATTTTGATTGACAGATAGTGCAAGCACTGATAAGAGGAATCTTCTGGTATGCATCTACACTGTTTTCAAATGGCACTACAGTAAAACCTCTCTATAACGGCCACTTAATTGTTTTAATTAGTTGGAACAGTAAAACCTCTCTATAACGGCCACTTAATTGTTTTAATTAGTTGGTACAGTAAAACCTCTCTATAACGGCCACTCAATTGTTTTAATAAGTTGGTACAGTAAAACCTCTCTATAACGGCCACTTAATTGTTTTAATTAGTTGGTATTTAGGGCAGGTGGCTGCTTAAAGGCTCCAATAGGAGCGTTCTGTTTTACTTTCACCTTGCTTTAAGCAGCCACCTGCCTTTAACCCAAAATACTTGATGTAATTTAGTGACCGTTATAGAGATGTGTTACTGTACATTCGTTTCCCGCATGTAAATGGCTGTTTACCTTATTAATAACGACTGGTAATAGCGTTTTGTTTAACTCTGTTTTATATTTATTCAAAATTTCAATACCTACTGAAAATTCATAGACATAATAGTTGGAACAGTGAAGCCATTTTAGAAACTGATAAAATAGATACAGGAGCCGTCTGATCAGAGTCTGCTTTGTTTGCCAAGGGAATTTGATAGATTTGTTTCTTTAGTTTCTAAACTGGCTCAATGTTGTCATTGTAACTATTTTGTCCATGAATATTCAGCAGGTATTTGACTTTGGTATAAACATAGAACAGGAAAAGGGTTAAACCATTTGACGTATAAAACTGCATTAATGTTTAAATTCAGAAGCTGCGCCTCTCTGTAAGTAATGATTAGGGGGAGATAATTTGCTGTATGTTTATTACAAAAGAAACGAGAACGCTAGTATTCCACTTGAAGATAAAACAATTTAACCCCTTTGAATGCTGAAATTCCAAATTTGATTGGTTATGGAAGATCATTGGTTATGGAAGAATCTATTCATCATGAAAGGAGTAATAGTTTGACAAGATTTTCAAATGACAAATAGTGCAGACCCTGATCAGAGGGCTCCTCCAGGAGCCCTATGATCTGGATCTACTCTGTTTGCACATGCCAATCAACTCGTTCTCATGCTAAGGGTAAGCGACAGTTATTTGCGTATATCTTAAGTGTCCCGGCATTAATCATTGCAATTATCACTCATACGATAAGGGTCTTAATAAAATAACATTATATGAGCGTAGCAGTAAAGCAACTATCGTACTGGCTTGACAACAGTGTAACCCCAAGATCAGCTGCGGCGTATGGTCCAGGTGTGTAGGCCTCAACTATATATTTGTCAGGTTGGATCACATGTGTTCCAAGCGTAAATCTAGTCACTAGTATCGTCAAATACTTAGACAACAAAAGAGACCCTTTTAAAATGAGAAACATGTCCCATAAAAGCATTTGAGTGTTTTTGCGAGTTTCAATTTATTGTCGAAAAGTTGAAACTCGCTAGAAAATCGACAACAACTGTAGATCCACGTTTCGAACACCTATAAGTAGGTCAGTCAAACAGCGAGACACACAAATCGTATACAGTATAGGTCTTGACGTTGTCTTATCTAGTTCTCTATTGTTTGCAAACCCTCTTTTTCGTTGATGCGACTCAGTCATTATTGTAAATACAGTAAAACCTCTCTATAATGGCCACTAAATTGAATTAATTAGTTGGTATTTAGGGCAGGTGGCTGCTTTAAGCAAGGCGAAAGTAACAGAACGCTCTGTTTTACTTTCACCTTGCTTTAAGCAGCCACCTGTCTTTTACACAAAATACTTTTTTGATGTAATTTAGTGGTCGTTATAGAGAGGTTTTACTGTATAACTAAAGTATATCCCCTATAAAACGGACGTAAATGTAGTATAAATATCGGTCTTGGAGACAGGTTGCAATGCTAGGCGTATTTACAGAGTTAAGGAAAATCCGTCCAGGTCTTATTTTGGAACCCATCCATTGTTCATGTTGAGTGAGTACATCGGACACAGTACATTCAGCCATAAAATCAAAGAGAATAAAGATTATTCTCTTTGATTTTATGGCTGAATGCATGTAACAAAAATGTGACGTGTATTTTGACATGATAATCTTTGAAAAAGGCCCTTAGTGGTCGAAATATTAGATCAGAGCAGTTCAAGTATTTATGTATTACATTAATTCCCTATTTTGGAATATTTTCTTCATTGTACATTGTATAACTATTATGTCAATGAATATTGAGTATGTATTGAACTTTGGAATAAACATAAAACAGGGAAAGGGTTAAATGAACATTGTAAGGGAAAGGGTTAAATGAACATTGTAAGGGAAAGGGTTAAATGAACATTGTAAGGGAAAGGGTTAAATGAACATTGTAAGGGAAAGGGTTAAATGAACATTGTAAGGGAAAGGGTTAAATGAACATTGTAAGGGAAAGGGTTAAATCTGAAGTAAGCAAACATTGAGCGTAAGCAGGCATAATTTTTAAAGTAGGACAAATGATAAAGGCGATGCCCAAATAATCTAAGATTAAAAGCGCAAAATGCTTGATCTTTCTTTTTTATAACTAACATACTCTCGTGTTACATAATGATTGATGATATTTTTATTGATGTGGGAAGGGTCTTCTTAACCCTTTCAGCCATGAATTACCAGAATGAAAAAAAATCAACGTTTAATCATAAAATCCATTCAGTATGGAAGCTTTACATTTGCTAGTAGATTTTGAATAGCAAACTGAAGTCTCAGATCAGAGGGCTCCTCTAGGAGCCCTCTGATCTGGGTCTACACTGTTTGCAAATGGCAGTACATGCATAACCCGGATTGAAAAGAGTTTAATTGCAAACGGCTCATACTTGTAACCCTTCTCATGATAAGCCCGATCTGGCTGGCATTTGAAAACAGCTTGGATCCTGATGAGATGCCGAGTAACTCGGCATCTCATCAGGATCCAAGCTGTTTGATACTTGGCTAATAGGTTCTTGAAAGCTTGAACCAATCGGGTGTAAGTTTAACTTATACCAGGTCAGGGTTTTAACCGACTTTTCAGCACGAGAATGGATAAACCTGACAGGTACTTTATAAGAATACTTCACCTAATGCTAAATTGAGCAACGGTTTTAATGTTCATTTTTATGTTAAAGATAATATGTTAAAATGGCTATTACATGCTTTATCCATTTCCCTCATAGAGATGCCGTTAAACTCTGTCCTTCATATAAACGCATTTTCAAGCATTTGCAAACAGAGTTGACCCAGATCAGACGGCTCCTATAGGAGCCGTCTGATCAGAGTCTGCTCCGTTTGCTAATATAATTTGATAGATCGGTTTCTTTAGTTTCTAAAAATGTCTACAATGTCCCACCTTCCATATTTCATTATAATTATTTTGTCCATGAATATTCAGTAAATATCAAAATTTGGAATAAATACAGAACAAGGAAATGGTGAACGCCTTTGCAAATAGAGCAGACCTCGATCAGACGGCTCCTGCAAATGAAGGTCTGCTCTTATTGTGGCATTATATAGATATGTTTTTAAGGTTACTGCTATGGCAAAACAAATCATATGATCATATAATTATATCGTTATAGACACTCTACGTGTATTAATAAATACCCATGATGACATTATTTCTGACAGAGGTCCAGCTAAGATGCGTAAATCAAAACATTTTCAAGAATAACTCCTTTTATTTCTCTACCAAACCCTATGTTGTGACCACTCTTTAGAATCGTCTCTTCGACGATTCTATAAAGTGTTCACAGCATAAGGATTGGTGAAGAAGTGACGATTTTAGTATTTGAGAACGCACGTCTATCTGTAACTCTGTTCTTACACGGTTTTTCATCAGGGTTAAATAATCAATTACTGTCGGATACAAGAAATGACTACATGTGAACTTGTAAATTGATGTGTTTCGTTCCTCTTAGATGATGCTGTGAACACATTCAGAATTATAGGCTCCCTCCTCGCGACCACTCAACCATGTCTGCTTAACCTTTCCTTCATATAAACGTGTTTTCACGCATTTGCAAACAGATTAGACCCAGATCAGACGGCTCCTATAGGAGCCGTCTGATCAGAGTCTGTTCTGTTTGCTAATGTAATTTGAAAGATATGCTTCTTTACTTTCTGAAATGACTATGTATACAATGTTCCACCTTCCATGCTTTGTTGTAACTATTTTGTCCATGAATATACTGTATGTGTTAAAATTTGGAATAAACATACAACAGGAAAAATGTTAAAGGTCTTTAACTCTTTACCTGATAAGTATTCATATGAGAAACAATTACTTCATGAATACCAATCTGCGGATGTTTTATAATGGCAATTTGAATAAGGGAATGGTGGCAATTAGCCAATTTCCTTCCAGACTATTTTTCGACTCAACCTCTTTGAATACATCTACTGAAAAGGAGTGAGTGAGTGAGTGAGTTGGGTTTTACGGCACTGCGACACAAAATAGGTCATATAGCGCCGATGAATAATGAGATGACATGATGATGACGGATGCTATCAGGAAGATGATTTCGGCTAAAAAGGAGCATTTACAAGAAAAAAAGGAAATGTTTAGAATTATATGGTTTTGAAACCAATGTGATGAATAGAACAATGGTTTCAAGTATGACTTAAAGGTGTCAGTAGGAGGGAATGAGTTAAAGAACTTGAATGACCATATCTATATAATTCCATAAGCAAACATAACAGAACCTGGTCACACAGTTTCATCTGGAGCCATGCTGTCTGTAAATACAAGTCAAGTCAAGTCAAGTCAAGTCAAGTCACGCGGGATAATGGTTGAACAAAGCAATGACTGACCAGGATCTGCTCTGTTTGCCTATGATATGATACAGATATGGTTCTGCAGTTTCTGCCATTGCTTAAATTTCATGTGTTCATGTGCCATTATAAAAAAATATCTAATTAATATTCATGATGCCATTATTTATTACATGAATATTCATGAAGTACATGTATATGGTTAAACGCTTGAACGAATCGGATTAACCCTTCGTTTGCTATTCACGTCAATATACCTACCTGTAAATAGTGAAAACCCAGATGAGACAGCTCCTGCAGGAGCTGTCTCATCAGGGTCTGCACTATTTACAATTTGATTATGCAACCAGTGCACTCCACGCCAGTGATTGCACAGTGAAATACTTGTACACAGTGAAGATATATGTAATTATACAACAGGGCATGGGTAAAGAAGGAGAAATGTGTTTTAAAATTCAGCACGCGAAGGGTTTAGTTAAAAGTGTAACAAATCAGGGTTTTAAATGACTGAAACATGAGTTGAACAAAGCAAATGTAAGCCTGACATTTTTTTTGAGATTCAGTTTTTGTTCAAAAATGTATTTCGCCTTTGTATGATTTATAGATGGATTTTAACTCCAGTTGATACCGACCCCATTTGCTCTTAACCAATCTCGACCAATCGACATAAACGAGATACCAGAACCACGTAACTCTGATAATATCAGCAATTTATCGTATTGTAAGCTAAACAATGTTAAACACGTAAAAAGAATTAAAATGTACAGAATTCTTCCAAATCGAAAACTTATCTTGAAACTTAACCGATATCCCACTATTCACGACCTTGCTCGCGTTTGCAAACAGCTTGGATCCAGATGAGACGCCGAGTAACACGGCGTCTCATCAGAATCCAAGCTGTTTGACACTCGGTTAAAAGTTTCTTAAAAGCTTGTTCGGGTCGGAAATAGTTGAAATTGCACCTGATCCAAATTTTAGCAAAGATTTGTCTTTTCTCGTAAAAAGGGTGAAGGATACTTATTAAGTCGAATTAAGCCTTTCCTTGTTCTATGTTTATTACGAATTTCAATATACCTATTGAATATTCATGGACAAAATAGCTAGAATCAAATATGGAAGGTGAAGCATTGTAGCCATTTTAGAAACTAAAGAAACAGATCTATCAAATTCCATTAGCAAACAGAGCAGATTCTGATCAGACGGCTCCTATCTGATCTGGGTCTACTCTGTTTGCAGATGCGTGAAAACACGTTTATATGAGGGAAAGGGTTAAGCCTTTTATAGAATCGAGATAGAACGCACCTAGCACGATTCATACTGATTGTCAATCGCATTTATTTCAATAGGATGAAATGATGCCATGCACTAAGACTAAAAAACTATCTCAGAGACTGTAAGACTGCTTTAGTACCTGACAGACGTACCTTTTGAAGCGCTATGCCAAAAGGGTAGACCCAGATCAAACGGCTCCTATAGGAGCCGTAAATTGGGTCGGCTCATTTATCATATGGATCTTAGTCAGCAACATCTGCACATGGTCCAACTATCTTGTTTATATATTGTTATAAAAACTCAGCTAATAAATATTTAAAATACCATTTTTTCTCACATGAATTTCTTCCTTTTTTTTTTACTTGAAACATAATCATCCAGGAAACATCAAACAAAACTTTTCAGTTTGTCACATCGCTTCCCAGTTTGATGAAAGGATACCATTACGTCACGTTATCAGGGCCCACAAGGGCTGTTGATAGACCCTTAAAAGATAACGTCCGTTAGACCAGACAGTTTGACTTGAGACCTGCACGTGCGCTGCCAGATATTTGCAAGATAATTGTGTCAAATAAAGACCAATAAAGAGATGTGTTGTAAGGTAATTGCAAGCGTAGTTTTTCTGAGTGAAAATATCACTAACAGAGCAACAGATAAACGTGCATACTCAAGTACTAAAATCGTCATTTTCCCACCAAACCTCTGTTGTGACGACCCTTTAGAATCGTCTCTTGATTTATTCATTAAGTGGTCGCATTAGAGGGGTTCTACTGCGTCTTATGACCATTTTAGTGGGTATTTTGCCCAACTCTTTACCCGTTATAAACACATTTAGAAAATACAGTTGACCATGGTCAATCAGACGGTCGATGTGGGAGCCGTCTGATCTGCTGTGTTTGCTTATTAAATACATATAATAAGATACTATTCTACAGTTGCTGTCACAGCCAAAACCTGCCATGTTCGTATAACATTATATAAATATCCATGACGTCATTGTTTCTTATATAAATAAAACCTGAGTTAATTCCCAAGCAACTGATTGGTCAAAATGTTTCGCTAAATTCAAACCCTGACTAGTCAGATGCTTAAGTACGGTCTTAACCCATTGTGACCAGTGTTTTTTGTTTTTATTTTTAAAAACAAAAACACAAACAACGGACACGTGCAAACAGTGTAGACCCAGATCAGAGAGCTCCTGAAGGAGTCCTCTGATCAGGGTCTACACTGTTTGCTGAACCTATCAATGTCAATGGCTTACATCAGCAAATACGCTGTTTGCTGTGCTCCCACTTTAACATGAAGAATGGATGGGTTCCAAACTCTGATCTAGGCAGGGATTCCTTAAAAGGGGACATAAATAGGTAAATTGCAAACTCATCGGTTTCAACAAAGATCACGGTGGTTCGTCTGAACTGTTTGCAATGTCTAAGGGTACATGTAGGTATTTTCGTTGTTCCAGGCCTTGCGAATACATTCCATTTTTACTCTGTAGTCTTGCTCCTGTTGTTTAACCCTTTACTTCATGAATATTCATGCAAGAAATAATGACTGCATGAATATTAATTAGTTTATTTTTATATACTTACACATGAACACAGGATGAACACAGGCCATGGCAGATACTATAAAATTATATCTGTATTAGTTCATATACAAACGGAGCAGGTCCTGATCAGGCGGCTCCTACAGGAGCCGTCTGATCTGGGTATACTCTGTTTGCAGACGTGTACAAAGGTGTATTTATTGAGTAAAGGGTTAACACCTTTCTTATTGAATATTCATGTAATAATTTAATGACTGCATGCATATCAGCTAGCTGGATTTTATGATGGCATGAGGAGTAATACCATAATTATGATACATTAAAAATACCTGACATTTTTTACCATGGCATAACTGTATAATCGGATCTATACGGGTATTATTAATGTAATAAGCAAACAGAGTCTATCCTGATCAGACGGCTCCTGAAGGAGTGGTATGGTTGGCCTTCTTTGCAATCTCTAAAGACATCAATATAACAACATGTGATTTATTTTTGTACAGCTTTCCAAATAGTTTGGATTCTAATGAAAAGTCGATTGACTTAGTTTATCATCAGAATGCATCAAAAAAACACAAATCATTGCATGAAGTGTGTTGATGATTTTAAGAATATCTATATAATTACAAAGATTCTTTTTTTAAACGATTCATGTGTACAGAATTAGAGATTTTATAGAGAACCTGACTATGTGCAACGGAGCGTGCCTTTCTGGTCTGGATTCCATAAGTGGACGTCTGAGCCTCGTGGTATCTTAATTGAATCATGTTTCCTTTCACCACAAACCGAACAAGACACTCCTAATCATGCATCTGTATTAGCAAAAGTACATGATAGACACCAAAGAAATGATCTCATAAGCTAATCCTAAATCTGAAAGCACGTACTCCTGTACAGTAGAGTTTCATTAATCCGATATCTGTCACAACTACAATATTTTGTAATTTGTTCAAATAAATCTGGGTCCATGCTTACAAAACTTTTAGTTGAGTCTGAGTTCGTTCTCAAGTTTTTGATTCGTCACTTTGGCTCAAATCTGACCAATCAAAAGCTTGAGAACACAAATCTGACCAATCAATAGCTTGAGAACGAACTCAGACTCAACTAAAAAGCTTTATAAGCACGGACCCTGATTTCATATAGTGGTTTCCCGTTGATCTATGTTCAGCTCGGTCTGATTCACAATGTACTGATCTTACATCATGGTGTCTATGTCACGCATGTTGTTTTGATGCCCCCATCCCCGATCAAAGTGTGTGTGTGTGTGTGGGGGGGGGGGTGTTATTGTTTTTTACCTGTCTGTTGGTTGGTTTGTTTTGGTCCCAACTTTAACGTTGGCGATAATAATGTAGCAATTACACATACATGCTTCAAACTTGACATGCATGTGCAACATATGGAGGCGAACATTTTAAGGGTGACTTATTAAGGCCAATGTCATACATCAAGGTCAAAGTCCAATTACGGATCAAATTTAGATTGGCGGTCATTTTGTTGTTATTCAACATGCATCCTGATCTTATTTCTCTCTGCTATTTTGTCCTTTCCCTCACAAAATCATAATGTTGTTCGAACACATGATGTTTTGGCAATCATTGAATGACAAAAATAGTAGATCTACAACCAGAACAAAAAAACAAACAAAAGCCCAAAAATCGGAAGCAGACTTTTGCAAATGATTTTATTCGTAAGTGTGTTTGTATCGTATCTTTAACAGTATTTCAGTCATATCGCGAAGTCCAGCTTACTCAGATGGAGGAATACCTCCGAAGAACATCCAAGTAGAGTAAGCCAGCTAGAAGGCTTCCTGGCGGGAAAAAAACTAAATACCCAGTCAGGGATTTCTGCAAATGATGTCCGTAATACACGGGCACAGGGGAAGCGAAATATAATGAACGATTATTAATTAGCATACAGTAGAACCCATCTAATCCGGACGTTATATTAAGTATTTATATTTAGCATAAATCTCGGTAATGGAAACAGGTGGCAGCTTAATACAGTGTGAAAGTCATGCAGAAAGCTCCTAAGGGAGCTTTCTGCATGATTTTAACCCTGCATTAAGCAGCAACCTGCCTAAAAGTATCTAATTTCTTCTCTACAAGAATGCAGAACACCTCGGTAATTTCTACGTTAAACTTACCGCCGGAAACCCCCGAGATTGTCGACGAAATACAAATCGGAACACCTCTTGGACCTTTCCGAGCTTGCCGGAGACCACCGAATAGTTACGATTGGATTAGATTATATTTAAATGTTCCGAAGGACATAAATGACGTAAATGGCGTCAATAAATGACGTCGTTACCATGGGCACCATCAAACCGCCATACTAACTAAACGCATTAACACGCATAACGAATTGCTCTCGCTAATATCAAATATAGCAACATGGAAAGAGACGGTGAAGTCAGAAAAATGAATCGTGTGTGGAGAATGTTGACCGACAGATTCCGAGGAATCAACCTTCATGCCATAGCACACGCTCTTGGAGACGTTTTCACCAAATGCAAAGGCAAGAAGTCAACAGCATCAGAGAAACTTCAGAAAAGAGGAGATCCACAGTCAGCCAGCTGGAACAGAGTTGGGAATCACACGAATGCGGAACTGTTGGAGCAGTTGACCAAACTTGTGAGTCGTTTCCAACGACAGAACGAGATACTAGAGAGACATGGACTCAAACAAATACAGAGTAAGTTGATATATCTACTCTGACAACTCTGTAAATATTATTTTGCGCCTTTAGCATATTTAATTTCAATAATTTGGACATGGAGACAGGTCACGAATCTTGCAATATTAGATTTGACCATCTGCCTGCAAAGTACTATATACATAAAAGCAGAGGCCCAGATAAGATGCGTAAATTTAAATATTTTCAAGAATAGCTCCTTTATTTTTTCATCGAACCCTATACTGTGATCACTCTTTAGAATCGTGTCTCCCAGACGATTCTAAAGCGTGGTCAGAGTATTATGGTTTGGTGGAGAAATGACGATTTTAGTATTTGGGTTTGCACCTTTATCTGTAGCTCTGTAAAGGATACAAAATTAATGATAGTTTAATGCGATAATACTGAACGCGCTTTGCCATGTCCTTGCAACCAAGAAGACTCAGGTTAGATGTAGACCCAGGTTAGACCGCTCCTACAGGGTCCGTCTGATCAGGGTCTGCTGTTTTATAGAATTATAACAGATCTGACTTTATAGTTTGTATCAATATCAGAAATGTTGTGTAAATAATGCCATTATGAAAAATAAGCTAATCAATATTCGTAATGTCATTCATTTCTTACATAAATATTCATTAACACACATATGTCACGTCTACAAGCTTATAATAAAAAGAAAATTATGAATAAAATACTAACATATTGTGTTGTTCCTGTTTACTTCATACATGCGTTTTCATCAATTACAGTTGCTCATCACCCAACAAACCCAGCCAAAAGATACCACGGTGCCATTGAACCAGACATAAAGCAGGACCCACTAGCCGTGCTGCTAGCTAAAGTCAGACCAGACAGATATGATGATGAGAGGTTTGACAAGCTGGAGCGACTCATGCACAAGTTCATGGTGACTAGAGTGAGGCATGGCAAGTTTGCGGCTTCTGCAAGACTGGTTAGGAACGATGGGTATGTATAACAAAGATGTGTACATGCATGTATCATTGATATCTAACCACACAATTGGTGGTGTAAGTGCATTGATACACATATAGTCATTTATTTAACTCTCTACCAGGTAGAGAAACCTCTAGATAGTGTCTGTGCAAACAGGATAGATCCAGATTAGTTGGCTCCTGCAGGGGCCATCATATCCGAGTTGGTTGTGTTTACTTATGACATTATATAGATCTGATACAGTTTCTGCAATGACCAAAATATTATGTATCCATGATATAATTATAAAAGCTAAGTCAATAAATATTCAAAATGTCAATATCTCTTTAACCCTTTCGCTGCCAATGCCGGATCTGTGATTACCTATGCAAACAGTTTGGGTCCAGATGAGTAACTCGGCGTCTCATCAGGATCCAAACTGTTTGTTACTATGTTTTTGAAACAAAAATGACGAAAATCAAAAGAATGAAAATTTGTAGCAGACGACAAAGTTAGCAGACGACAGTGTTTGGCAGCGAAAGGGTTAACGAAACTTCACGATATAATGGGTTAACCTTTAGCACGTCATAAGCAAACAGTGCAGACCCTGATCAGACGGTTCCTATAGGAACCGTCTAATCTGGGTCCACTCTGTTTACAAATGCGCGAAAATGCAAATATGAGGGAACGGATTAAGCCATTGACAAGTGACGATTAAAAGTATTTGATCGGTTATCTCAAAACTGCCTATTTTCATTCGGTGGCAAAGTAATTCGATTTAGAAATAAAATGTCTTTATGTGTATTATTAGATAAGTCCAAACTATCAGCACGCAAACATATTTACATAATTGTGGTACATGCATTGATCTATAATGAATGCATTTCTAATAACTACATGTATCTTTTTATCTTTGCAGGTTGTACATATAAACCACAGGGATGAAGATGGACAGAACGCCAAATTTAGAAATATAGATACAAATAATAGCTCACTTAATATAATATAGTTATACTATATTTCCTACATAGCTTTCTCTTTGTTTTCATTTGCACCCAACTACGCTCGTAATGATATATTTAAAAAAGAAATTAAATGGTATAAAATGTTCTAAAATTCTGTTATAATATATATGTACTGGAGTCAGAATCGTCTTTGTGACATAGTTTTGTATGGTCAAAGTACCGGCATAGATATAGATACAGTAAAACTCCTCTAAACCGGAATACTAGTATAGAATAATTTAGATACTTTTAGGCAGTTGGCTGCTTAATGCAGGGTGAAAGTCATGCAGAAAGCTCACAGAGGAACTTTCTGCGTGACTTTTAATCTGCATTAAGCTGCCACCTGTCTCGAAGACACATACTAAATTGAATGTCCGGTTAAGAGGGATTTTACTGCACAATAAAACCTCGTTAAACCGAAACTATAGCGAGGAAGTGGTGATAACTGTTTTACAAAGGTCCATATAATATTGGTTATCCTCTATGAGCTTTCTGCATGACTTCAACCCTGCATTAAGCAGCCATCTGCCTTAAAGTTTATGAATTCTTCTCCGCTAGAATTCCGGTTTAGAGGGGTTTTACTGTGCTGACCGAGAGTAAGACAGCTTGGTTATTGTTTATATAAAGATATCAAGGCTGAAAGTATATCTTTGACAGAGTTTGGTGTCAAGCCAAGCAGTTATACCACATAGTTTTGGCACTGAATCAACGATGAAACAACATTGTGTATCTGCTATAGACTATAAGTATAATACAACGGCTGATGTAACCATTTTCCTGTTGAATATTCATGCAAGAAATGAACACATGGCATTTTCGCTCAGACAAAAACTGTCAAATCAGATTTATATTATACCATGAGCAGACAGAGTAGACCCTGATCTGACGGCTCATGTAAGAGCTGTCTGATATGGGTCTACTATGTTTGTAAAGGCTTGACAATGCGTACACACATGAGGGAAAGGATTAACTTTTAACCATTTCCTTCGTGCAAACGCATTTTCACGTACACGTATTTGCAAACGGAGTAGAGCCAGACCAGGCGGCTCCTAGAGGAGCCGTCTGGTCAGGATCTGCTCTGTTTGCTTATGAAATAATACAGATCTGACTACAGTTTCTACAAATATCAAAACATCATGCGTATATAGGCTATACCAATATAAAAATTCAGCTAATGAATATTCACGATGTCATTAATTCTTTACCGAATATTGAACAGGGAAAGGGCTATGCCAATAGCACTTCATGTTATGACTGAAAAACTCAACAAAGACCCGTAAGTGTCAAGAGAACATAACTGAAAAAAGCTGATCAAATAAACAAATAATCGAACAGTTAGTTACAAAATATGTATGACTTAATCATTTACGGGGGCTGTTTCATGTCTTTGTAAACAAAGTAGACTCAGATCAGACCGCTACCAAAGGCTCTACTTCCTTTCTGATGGACTTATACGATTCTAGTTATACCATGGGTAAGAAAAAACGTACCCATTTGCCGTTATAAAAATAAAACAAGCTAATAAATATTCACGATGTCATAATTTTTTACATAAATATTTATCATGTAAAGGGTTTACAGCACATGCTTCCTATCCAAAGACCGATTTACCATCAAAAAATGGCACTGCCATGGGTTCACCCGTATCTCATGTCGTGGTAAAACCTCTGCACGGAGTTTGCTAAACAGTCATCATCTCTCTGGTTCATATAATGTAGATGATAACATAACAACTATAGAAGTATGGGACTGAAGACTACTCAGGCCACGTAAACTCCTTTGATGAATACATCAACGTCCAGGGGTTCATAATATTATTACCGGTGTCATGAAAACCTTTCACCCTGTGACTGAAGCACCTTCCTCGACATCTTACAAGAAGGAACTTGAGGAATTAGCGTTTAACCCTTTCCCTCATATAAACGTGTTTTCACGCATTTTCAAACAGAGTATATCCAGATCAATCGGCTCCTATAGGAGCACATGATATTGATATGATACTACAGTTTAAGTCTAAGCAAGACAATCCCTTTAATAGTTAACATTATAAAAGTTAATAATATTCATGATTCGTTATTTCTTATATGAATATTCAAACATGGAAAGGGTTAAGGGACCTTGCTTTGCGCAGCTATCACACAACCCAAACTGTCAGGTGTTGAGTTATGTCAGTGAGGACCCAACTGCCCGTTACCCTCCTCCAACACACATGACCAGTTTTAGTTCACCTCGATCGAATCTTTATATTGGCTTTGATCTATTTCTCTTCTATTTCTGTCGAGCGCATTGCCAGTGACGACAATTAATGTACATGCATTTGACTAGAACAGAATTCAGCCAGAAAATTCAAAAATGACACACTAAAGTCCACATCAACATCAGAATTGCGCACTCATATATCGAGGGTTTGGTGCTAAACTAAAGTAACTCCATCACAATTGTTTTTGCACTAAACCCTAGATATACATACACGGCCTTCACAGAACATTCATTTGCCAGCTCAACACTGTCAGAAAATGTACACGAGAAACAGTGAAATATCAGATAACCAATGGAAACAGTTTAGACCCAGACGGGAATCCGTGTTATACGGGGTCTCATTAGGATTTAAACTGTGTGACAATATGCTCTGGGTTTCTGTCTTCAAGAAACAGGGAAAGTCCCATTTACTTTTATTATGATGTAGACGTGTGTTTCTGCCCACGAGACTGTTTTAAAAGTGTCTATATGAAACGAGTCCTTAACTCATTCGGCGCCAATGTCGCCTGTTGGCACCATTGAAGACAGTGCAGTCCCAGGTCAGATGCCGCCTTTTCAAGGCGGCATCTGACCTGGGACTTCACTGTTTTCTGTATTATTTTAGCCCAAGCATACAGGTTTTTGAAAACAAATGTTTTACTAATATAGATCTACCTTTATTATTTAGTTTAGAATTATATTTAATATGAAATTAACATTGCAGACGACACTTTTATATTTGGCGCCAAAACAGTTAAACACGTTTACTGTTGATATCGTGATTACATGTATATCCATACCACTGTAAGATAATTTTGTAAGTTTGCGGAAAATGCCGAACATCTTGACGAATTATTACGATATTTCCGATGAGTTGCACGGAAAGTCCTGAATGACGTGTGTGACGTAAATAACGCTAATAAATGACGTCGTTGCCATTAGCATAGTCAAACCGCTATAATCAGTCATCGCTGCAACACGCATAAAGCATTGCTCTCGCTAATATTAAATATTGCAACATGGAAGCAGACGCTAAAGTCAAAAAAGGGAATCGAGTATGGAGAATGTTGACCGACAGACTCCGAGGAATCAATCTTAATGCCATAGCACATGCACTTGGAGATGTTTTCACCAAATGCAACGGAAAACAGTCAACACAGTCAAAGAAACTTCAAGAAACAATTGATCCACAGTCAATCAGTTACAGCAGAGCTGGATACCACACGAATGCTGAGCTGTTGGAACAGTTGACCGCACTTGAGAGTCGTTTCCAACAACAGAACGAGATACTTGAGAGACATGGTCTCAGACAAATACAGAGTAAGTATGGTGACGACTATATTTGAAATATGAATTAGAATTAAGTATGTTCAATAAACCCTCTCTTAACCGTACGTTAAATTTAGTATAGATGTCGGTCTTGGAGACAGTTGACAGCTTAATGCAGGGTGGAAGTCATGCAGAAAGCTCCTAGAGGAGCATTTCTGCATGACTTTCACTCTGCATTAAGCAGTCACCTGCCTGAAATATCTATTTTTTCTCTACTAGAATTCCGGTTAAGAGAGTTTTTACCGTATTACAATTTATAATTCACGTATGCAATATACAGCTGAACTTCGATATCTCGAACTTCAATGGACTTTACTAATTACTTTGAGATAACAGAGGTTTGAGTGATCCGATTTGTTATCTTAACAATTTCTCAAGTTCAAAGCTTAATGCATGTCTAAAGTAATTACTATCGACCTGTATTAAGCTGTCACATGCGTTTCATTATATGCGCAATGATACATCTTGGAACAATTTTGTATTTGTAAATTTTTGAATGACCGAACTATTACTTCGAGTTATCCCGAAGTTTTAGTCATCCGAGTTCGAGATATCAAGGTTCAACTGTATTCAAATCAAGTTTTGTGGAAATTTAAAAAATACATATGAACGTTCCCATATTACTAACCTTAAAAACAAACTGAAAAATAGAAGAAACCAGTATGGTTCAAAATATCCTGCACAGCTTATGTTGCCCAGTTGTCTTCCCTTGCCAACTTTAAATAAAGCTTAATAATGCCTTATTATACAAAGAAATAGTTACAGTTATCAAGAATGACTAAACATGTGTATAAAACAAAAAGACACGAATGTCTTCTTATGCTTTTATTTATGTTTGGTATTTCGACAATTCCAGTCGCTCCTCGTTCCATAAAGCCAGCCCAGAGATACCATGGTGACATTGAACCAGACATAAAGCAGGACCCGCTAGCCGTGCTGCTAGCTAAAGTCAGACCAGACAGATATGATGATGAGAGGTTTGACAAGCTCGAGCGACTCGTGCAGAAGTTCATGGTGGCTAGAGTGAGTCATGGCAAGGGTGGATCTTCTTCAAGACCAGTCAGGAAAGATTGGTAGGTCTAACAATATATATCGTAGCGACTGGTCAGGGACTGTTTGCGATTCCCTTGAATGTGTAGTAATAGACAGTTGAACATCGTTATCTCGAATTTCAAGAAACCATACAAATGACTTCGCAATAACAGAGGTTCGGGTCATCCGATTTCTAATCTGGACAAGTTCACACCTTATTGCAGGTCTAATGCTGAATCTCATGTATGAGATTTTGACAGCATTACTATAGACCTGCATTAAGGTGTCACATTTGTTTCTGAATATGGATAGTGATACATTTTATAACAATTTTGTAATGTAAATCTTGGAAGGACCGAACTTTTAGTTCGAGTTATCCCGATTTTCGAGTTATCCGTGTTCGAGATATCGATGTTCCACTGTATTCGCTATCTTTCTATACAGTGTAAGGATTGATCAGGGGCCTCATCAGAGAGACATGCTATCTGATTTTATTATACACTGTTTACAATGGAATAAGTTTCTCAGAGAGAGGCTCATTTATTCTAAGAGTTACCCCTTCAGTGCCATGAAGATGGGTATCACATGCAAACAGTTTGGATCCAGATGAGATGCCGAGTAACTCGGCGTCTCATCAGGATCCAAAAGGTTGACATATTATTTATCTCTTTATAAAGAAATTGAACAAGCCCCAACTCTAAAACTCATAGCAGACGAAAATGTGTGTCAGGCAGACGAGAATGCTGGCTCTGAAAGGGTTAGATATAAACTTAAGAACACAAGCAAGCACTCTTAATTTAACAATAACGTCATTAAGATGGAACGACTCCAGAGTGTTGATAAGAAGCATATCAACCCTTTCCATTTCAAATATTCTTGCAAGAAATAATGACTTCATTAACCCTTTCACCGCCGCAGTCGCATAAATGCACCACGACAAATAGTGCAGTCCCAGATCAGACGCCGCCTTTTCAAGGCGGCGTCTGATCAGGGACTTCACTATTTGTCTCAATCTCTATTTCTATATATGTGCTTTATTCATTTGAAATTTGCATTTATTTATCTCATTTCCTTATTTTACTGAATGATTTAACAAACTTGGATTGCAGACGACAATTAGAAAGTTGGCGCCGAAAGGGTTCACATTAAGTACAGTAGTTTTACAATGGTATGTGAACACAATACATTTTGGCTCAGACAGGAACTGTAAAATCAGATCTATATTCTACTATAAGCAAACCGAGCAGACCCTGATCAGACATCTCCTAAATAGGATCCGTCTGATCTGGTCTACTCTGTTTGCAAATACCTGTACGGGAAAATGCGCTTATCTGAAAGAAAGGGTTAACAAATGCAATCGTTTCGGTATTTCTCCACCAAACCCTACATGTGTATCATACCACAACTCATTCCCTATTCCTTGTTATTCTAACAGCTGCAGCAATATAAGGTTGGGTGGAGAAATGATAGATTTTGATTAGTCGGTACCCATCATATTGACATCCACGTTTTCTTGTCTTTTCAGGTTATACGTATGTTAAAGACACGCCGATGGCGACAAAAACATGGAACATGATATTTCCAAACCCCTAAAATACATTAAGTGTTATCATTCACCAAATATACTTCTGTTTTGTTTTGTACCCGTCCATACTGTTTCGTATATGTTATCGACAGAAATCTCCCGACATTTATTTTCAAAACGTTGTGCATCTATTTAAAACAAGTCACGAAAGATGATGTCATAGGGCAAGGGGGAGGGAGAGGCCCAGGTGGTCAGCAGATATTTCTACACCCAAAGAGCACAAAAACATGTTTCACTAACTGAGTTACCTAGCTTTCAAAGGTTTCAAAATCAACAAGACTGGCATAATGCTGCGCTATCAGTATCAAAACTATATGAGATTGTTGCTACATGTAAAAAAAACGGCAAACAAAGTATTGCATTACGCAGAGCAACATATAAATTTGCGTAATCACGTACTAAACTCGTCTTTTCTCCTCCAAACCCTATATAGTGACCACTCTTTAGAATCGTCTCGAAGAGACGATTCTAAAGAGTGGTAACAACATAGGGTTTGGTGGAGAAATAAAGAAGTTATTCTTGGAAATGTTTTTTTTACACATCCTATCGGGAACTCTGAAGACATAGAGTTGGCAACTGAGTTTCTATGCATCCTCTTATCCCACTGTAAAAAATAGAACATGTTAATGTTCAATTATGACAACTTCCGATTTGACCAAGAATGTTAGAAAATATTGACCAAGTTTCCTAATACAAGTGTTTGAGAAACCATTGATCAAGAAACAAAACATTTTGGATCCTGAAGAGACGCAGAGTTACTCGGTGTCTTATCTTGATTCCAGCTGTTTGCAAAACGCGATTCACACATTCTCTCCTACTGTGCCTTTCTCTTCTACTGATGCCTTTTGCGCCTCTGTAGTACTCATTCTTTGAAGCCATTGTGATAGATAGAGCATTTGCTCCATAGGAGCAAATGCTCTTTTTATCACAATGGTTTAAAAAACTACGCAATTCTAAAATTCTCCTTTTCTATAGTTAATGCTCCTTTTCGGTAGATTAATTCAAAAGAGGTTGGGTCTAAAAAATAGTCTAGGAGGGAATGGGTTAACGTCGCGGTTAGCGTAATAATGGATAACATTATAAACAACGAAATTTATAAATTTGTTTAGTAAATAATTCACATCTGGAATTTATTCAAATGCTTTTACAGGTTAATTGTTTTTCACTAAACAATTTAATCTTTGGCATACTTAGTAAATTGACGTCTGCTAATAATGTCGTCTGCTTCAATTCTTACGGAGAGGTTGTTGTTGTTTTTTCAATCAGAGTGTCAAACAGTTTGGATCCTGATTGACGTTTGACACTTGGGGGTTATAAAACGCTCTTCTTGAGTCTGAGTTTATTCTTAACCATTTCCTTCATATAAACGCCTTTTCCACAAATTTGCAAATAGAGTAGACCCAGATCAGACGGCTCCTATAGGAGCCGTCTGATCAGGGTCTGCTCTGTTTGCTTTTGACCTGGTTTAGATGTGATTCTACAGATTTTGCCAAGAAAATTCTTTGAAAAAGTTTACATTACAAACATTCAGCTAATGAATATTCATGATGTCCTTATTTCTTACATGAATATTCATCAATGAAAGGGCTAATCATCTGATTGGTCAGATATTTGAGAACGAACTCAGATTCAGAAGTTTTATATCCCCAAATTCTGATTTACTTCGCGAGTTACTCTGGATACTAATAATTGCAAAGGTCAACACGAATGCATCTAGCACGTGCTAAAGGTCAGCATGGATGTACTTAACACATGCTGAAAGTTAGCACCGATACACTGACCACGTGCTAGGGTCAACGCTACTGCACATAACACGTGCTCCAGGTTAGCAATAGTACACTTAACACATGCTAAATGTTAGCAAGAATGCCCTTAACATTGCTAAGGTTAGCACGAATGCACTTGAAATATATTCAAGGTTAGCATGAACGCACTTAACATGTGCTAAAGGTTAGCTCTTTGTGTCCACAAAAACTGAGTTCTGTTGCAATTCTAAACGTTTACTTTGTTTGTTCAAAAATGCAACCAGAAGGTCAGACAATTTGGATCTTGATGAGGCATCGAGTTACACTGTGTCTCACCTGGATCCAAACTGCTTACATAGGTAATAACAATTCGCCGCTGGCGTGCCATGAATTAATTTTGTATAACAGAACACACTGAGATGGTAAGCCAATTGAATAGGAAAAATTAACAGTGTTTGTCAGAAATGGCATAACGATTTCAAACATTGCGAGAACTCTCAAGGAAAACGAGAAAAACATGAAAGGAAAATAAACTCTGCGATCACTCATGTGCAATCAGACTCAATTAAACGCTTTCTTAAGCAAGCGGCCTCCTGACACCGACACGTGCCATAGAATAAGGGTTATTTACAGAGAAACAGATAAAGGTGCGTACTCAAATACTAAAATCGTCATTTCTCCACCAAACCCTATGTTGTGACCACTCTTTTGAATCGTCTCTTCGAGACGATTCTAAAGAGTGGTCACAACATAGGGTTTGGTGGAGAAATAAAGGAGTTATTCTTGAATATGTTTTAATGTATGCACTTTCCCGCGCAATGACCATACATGCCATTTTTTCTATATACTTTTTGCTGATAACCCATTACCTCATGCATGTTTGTACATGTACAATAATTCATGTATTCATAAATACTCACTACTGTTCTTTATATAAAAATGTAGAATCAGTACCAAAATGTAGAATCAGATCTATATTACACCATAAGCAAACAGAGCAGACCCTGATCAGACGGCTCCTATAGGAGCCGTCTGATCTGGGTCTACTCTGTTTGCAAATGCGTCAAAATGCGCTTACATAAGGGAAAGGGTTAAAATGCGTTTTCTTGTTCGTAGATCAAGACTTACATTAAATCCCATTACGTCGAATTTTAACAAAGCATAACCAGATCGTTTTAGGCAAATGTCTGCTTAAAGAGGAAGTCCCTACAATGAACGTATATTTTCAATAATATCATAAAACTTGGTATTTGTAATTTTTAATCATTATGATGAAGATTGTCAATGTTGAACTTATATCGAAAAAGCCCCATGGGATACAAAATATACCGTTTCCATCGATTATGGCCAGCTGAAATTTTCTTATGGTGATAAATTGTGCAACACGGTGAGTTAGCCCATTACCTCATAAGGCTATTTTTAGATCCAACCACTTTGAATAAATCTACCGAAAAGGAGCATTAACTAGAGAAAAGGAAAGTTTTAGAATGTTGTAGATTGAAACTATTGTGATAAATAGAGCATTTGCTCCTATAGGAGCAAATGCTCTGTTTATCACAATGGTTTCAACAGGTGAACTTTGCAGAGGCATCAAATGTGTCAATATGAGGGAATGGGTTAATTTAACTTCGTACGACAGGAACTAGCGTAAGTTCTAACACACTTCTCAGGCGCGGATGTAGAGGGGGGTTGAGCCGGCGTACGCCCCCCTATAATTACCCAAACAAACCTTGTTTAGTAATATTTTAGATTTAGATCTACTAAAAATCATTACAACAATGATTTAATCCGAGTTTTTTTATTTCCCTCGCCCAAATACGCTCTTTTACAACATGTATTACAAACACACTATTTAGTTATGTCATCAAACATAAAAATCTACGCCCCCGCCCCTCCAAATGTTTTACGCCCCCCCCCCCCAATCTGAAATCCTGGATCCGCACATGCTTCCAGTTACGATCGTACAGGGGATGCTAGGGTATAGGGATCTTAGGGGAGACCACTGATCAGGGTCTGCAATGTTTGCTTCAGAAAATTAGTTTCCAAAGTGAAAATGAAACTTATAAAAGTTTAATGAAAATTAGTTCGTAGCATACATTTAGACGAGTTCATTAAAATTAAAAAGATTTAACACTTTAATCCATAAATATGCCTTTCTATTCCTTTGCAAACAGAGTAGACCTAGATCGGACGGCTCCTACAGGACAAAGAGCGAGGCAGGGTCTGCTCTGTATGGTTATGAAATGATATAGATATTATTCTACAGTTTCTACTATGACCAAGCAGTTTTGTGTCCGTGAACTAATTAAAAAAAATCGAATCAATATTCACTATGTCAGTATTTCTTTCATAAATACTCATGGAGCAAGGGGTTAGCATAGGGGAACACGAGTCATGTGCAGTCATAATTGCGGCAGTGATTAAACACGAACTCTTTGAAATTGAGATGCTGTTTCTGTGAAGGATGGGGAAGTTTTGTGCAAGTTTTGATTTACAGAGAATGAATATGTTGGCATCAGGTATTCGCTCTTTGCCCGAAAATTAACTACAAGAGATTACCGTAATTGATGCGGAATGTCAGGAGGAGGATGCCTCTATAATAGTAGGAACATCTCAACCCTTACACGGCTGTGAAAAAAATAATGTCTGCTCAAATTTGGATCTGGTGCAATTTTGACTACTTCCGATTCGATAAAAAATCAGAATACCGGGGTGTCAAACAGCTTGAATCGTGATGAGACGACGGGTTACTCTGCGTCTCATCGGGATTCAAGCTGTTTGAGAATGGCAGTCTGGTCGGGTGTAGATGGCACGTCTTAATCTGAGTGTTTTACCTCTAAATATATAAACATCAGGCGAAGTGACATTGAGAAATGTCTTCGAATAGTTTCGACACATACTCTTGAGAACGCTATTTTTCAAAACTGGAAGAATTATGATATATATCTATATGTATATTAACTATAGAGGTGGGCGAGGTGCGCCTGTGTGGGACTGACACTCTATTAAGAGCTAGCCCTTATTCCGCTATCCGCGACTTGACTCTTACTGACAAATAGCTTGGACTCAGACGAGATCAGGGCCCACGCTGTTTGACACCGGTGTCAATAGTTTCTCAAGAGCATGATCGAGTCGGAAGTAGTCAAAATTGCAACCATTCTAAATTTCAGCAGACATTATTTTTCTTTCTCAGCGGGATAATATTTAATCCGTTTAACTAATTTATTCCCCTATCATTTCAGGAAACCACATCCAAATCTTACTTTGGAACCCATCCATTTTTCATGTTGAGGGGGCGCAGAAAACAAAGAATGTGTTGGTATAAGCCATTGGCATGTATGAATCCAGCAAACGGTGCAGACCCTGATCAGAGGGCTCCTGAAGGAGCCCTCTGATCAGGGTCTGCACCGTTTGCCTATGTCTATTTTAAATGACACTTGACACTAATATGTTATGTCTCCTTTTCGTGTCCAGCTATGTTTTGTGAACCAACCAAAAATTCATTTAAATGGGCGTTACTGCAAGACCTCTTGTGTTACATCTTGAAAATTATCTGCGAAATAAATCGCACAGACCATGATCAGAGGGTTCTTGCAGGAGCCCTTTGGTCCAGGTCCACTCTGTTTGCATAGATTGATATTGGCTTATACCTCCTAAGTAGTTCGTTAACAATAACATTGTATATTGACCTTGGAAAAAACTCCGTAAAACACAAAGTACAGACCCTGATCACAGGACTCTTACAACATCCATCAGATCCGAGTCTACACTTTATATTATTGTAACATGGACATACATGTATGTCTATATAGCGCATTGGGCATTTAAGTCTTTTGGCCGCTTTTCGTCTGCAAACAGTGTGCTATGCTTTAGATTCTTTCAACGTATTTTCTAAAACGTAAGTGGTATATTAAATAGTTTGGATCCTGATGAGACGCCGAGTTACTCTATGTCTGATCTGGATCTAAACTGTTTGAAACAGGTGATTACGGATTCGTTAATTAAAACAAGTCATGTGAGTCGCTTTCCGGTGACTTCGGCTTGTGAAAGAGTTAAACCACCATTTTAGTCTAGAAATAGAACGCGTACAATGTTTAAGTTTAGAATATGTGGTTTCATAAAACGCAAGGAATAAAAAGGTCATAGATATACTCATTTTAATAGTTGCTTAATCCTTTCCTTCATATAAACGCTTTTTCAAGTATTTGCAAACAGAGTAGACCCAGATCAGACGGCTCCTATAGGATCCGTCTGATCAGGGTCTACTCTGTTTGCTTACGGTATACTATATATCTAAGTTTACAATTTCTGCCTGGGTCAAAATGTCATGTTTTCATATGCCATCATCAAACAAATATAATTTATATTCATGATGCCATTATTTTTACATGAATATTTAACAGGGAAAGGGCTAAGCCCAGTACATTTTGTATTACTGAACGTGCCCGCCTTTACCTCCGTTACAATATCATTCAAGTAATAACATACAGTGTCATTATCAGTTATTTTGAATTTAGAATTGTATTCTATTCCTCTTCAAAGAATTCCATAGATATGTAGACAGTTCTTTGGCAATATGTATATAATGCGTCTGTCATTAAGTTCACATTGCCTAGTGATCACAAACTATTGTTCGACTCTGTTTCACATCTATAGATACTGAATCTAAAACTGTATTGCTTCAAGGTTAATACTGTATTTCTAACTCTGAATCACTTCTGTTCACGTGCAAGGAAGTATTTGAACCCTGATCCCGTTATACTCGACTTTATTCGCATTCAAACAGCCTTGATTCATTTGAGACGCCGAGCAACTCGGCATCTCATCACAATCCAAGCTGTTTGACACTCGGTCAATAGTTTCATATACGTTTGTTCGAATCGGACGTTGTCAAAAGTGCACCATATCCAAATCAGACATTTTTTTCTTTATAGCGCTTTAAAAGTGTAAAAGCTAATTGATAAGAAGTTAATGTTAAGACCACCTTATATTGTTTATACATGTGTTTGAATGTCACATTGAACAATGGTCGAGAAATGACTTGGAGGTATTCGTGAAAATTATATCTATATCTGTAAAACAGGAGCGACCTTTTCTAAAAGACATTGCAGAGGTCGCGTGACTTTCCACTCCTAGACTATTTTAGACCCAACTTCTTTGAATGAGTCTACCGAAAGAGGATCATTAACTGTAGAAAAGGAGAATTTAAAAATAGATTGTGTAGTTTTAAAACTATTGTGATAAATAGAAGCATTTGCTCCTATGGAGCAAATGCTCTATTTGTCACAATGGTTTCAAAATGTGATTTTACAGAGGCGCCAGAATGCGTCACTAGGAGGGAATGTGTCCTTTGTTTGATAGGGAGGTACATGTATTTAAATAGGTGCAAACAGAGTAAACACAGACCAGACAAGCCCTCCAAATGAATACATTAGAACCTGGCTTGCAACCATTCAAAAGGTAAGGATCTTTACGCCAGAATGCAGACCAAAAGTAATGCAAAAAGCTTCGTTTGTAGCTATTTGCATTACCTTTGCCCCGAATTAACCATATCCACTTGCTTTTTAGACTCATATGGTCACTTAGGAAATAGTCGTTTAACCCTTTCCCTCATATAAACGTGTTTTCATGCATTTGCAAAGAGGAGCCGTCTTATCAGGCTCTGCTCTGTTTGCCAATACAATTTGATAGATCTGTTTCTTTACTTTCTAAAATGGCTACAATGTTCCACCTTGTATGCTTCATTATAACTAATTTGTCCATGAATATTCATTAAGTATTGTAATTAGGAATAAACAGAACAGGGAAAGGGTTAACCCTTACAGTGTGGAATACGAGCCACTAATGCCGTTTGAAAGAGCCATCTCATCAGGGTCGACACTGTTTGTCATGTTCTACATTTCTTTAGAAGATTCCCTAAATATTCGCCATAACCTTGACCTGTTTGGATTTTAGAATAGTCCATTTGAAAAGTCAGCGTTGTAAGGGTATTTATTACCCTATTGGTATGTTACAATGCGCGTTCAAACGTACTTATCGCAATACAGAAAAATGTAGCTGAGCCAATGAAAAAAGACCAAAACATAACGAAAATAAGCGCCAACTAAAATAAAGTTGAGGTTTCACATTGCAAAAGTGTATGTGTACTCACCCAGGTCAAGACCGTTCTCTAGAGCTGATATGTGGGTGAACAGGACCCAGACAAACAACGGCCCGGAACCTGGAGAAAGACAGAAGAAAGTGGCGTGTTAAAACATCAATCAGTACCATGTTAAGTGCATGTTTCTAGCATGCATTTCTTAGTAATCTGCAGTAAAACCTCACTAACTCGAATGTTTAGTAAAGAAGAATGGAGCATTTTCTAGGCATGTGAAGTCTTAATCCATGGTGAGTGCAAGGTTTTCATCCTGCATTAATCTGCCATCTGTCTTAACCCTTTACTCCATGAATATTCGGGCAATATACTTATAATGACGTCATGGATAGTAATCTATTGCATTTTACAATGATACTATGATCAAAATAATTATTTATTTTGACAGAAACTAGAGAAATCATATCTACATTATAATAAAAGCAAACAGAGCATACCCTGGTCAGACGACTCCTGTAGGAGCCGTCTGATCTGGATCTACTCTGTTTGCAAAGGCGTAAAAATGCGTATTTACGGAGTAAAGAGCTGAAGATCGATGGGTGATGATATCAGTGTCTTCTGGAATAATTACTTTTAAAAAAGCAGCAAACAATTTGTGTTTGCAGACGATAATTACTTAGTAAGTTAGCATGCAAATGTGTAAACGCCGGTCAAGGTCAACGATCAAGGTCAACTGACAGTAATGTCAAATACTGAAGTTCAAATTCAGTGCAATGACTGACATGAGTCTTCACTCTTTTACAAAAGTCCGAATGACCCTTTTCTTTCCCCACGACGCTCACTGATTTATCGCAATTCCTACCGTCGTTAATTACGATGCGCTGAAAACACATTTTCATGAAAAAGATAAACAAATAATACGGACTAAAATAACAACGGAACAAATTGCAGACAGGGATGAACAAGGAACTGGGGAAACGATCAGTTGTTCAGGTAGAGCACGTGGACCTTACTTATAGAAGCCTCTCTTGCTATCCTTTATTACTATGTTCTATGAATAATCCTAGAAGAATTCACGACACCATGGACTTTAATAAGATTACATTTTATCATGACATACAGTTGAACATCGATATCTTGAACTCGGATAACTCGATCTTCTGGATAACTCGAACAAAAAAGTTCAGTCCTTCCAAAACTTACAATACAGAATTGCTCTAATAATGTATCTCTACAGATATCCAGAAACACATATGACAGCTTAATACAGGTCTAAAATAATGCTGAAAGCTCCAATATATAAAGCAGACGACAACGTCTGCAAACGAAAACGTTTCGGTGGCAAACGAGGTAAGAAACGTTCATTAATTGTTATGAAAAACTCGGTAATATTCGGCACTCATACTATATAACTTATCATATATTCGTTATTTATCAACGAAACATTCAGAAAGCTTAACCAATTCTCTTCTACTGACGCATTTTTTGCGTCTCTGTAAAACCATTTTTTTTAGAACCATTGTGATAAATAAAGCATTTGCTCCATAGGAGCAAATGCTTTTTTGTCACAATGGTTTCAAAACTACACAATTCTAGAATTCTCCTTTTCTATAGTAAATGCACCTTTTCGGTAGATTTGTTCAAAAAGGTTGGGTCTAAAAAATAGTCTAGAGGGAATGAGTTAAATCGAGTATTTCTCTATATCGTGTTAGTACGAAAAGGTTGGGTTTATTAAAGGTAACGAAATTATATACAAACACGCACAGGGGTTGATAGAAAAAGAATATGCATCTTATCTTTATGTTGCAACAATGTGCAGTTTATGTATTCATTATCTGTTGATATCAGACATCCGATAAAGCATAATAGGTCTTATACCTTATCCTACCGACAACGACATGATTGCCATTTGCAAACAGCTTGGATCCAGATGAGACGCCGAGTAACTCGGCGTCTCATCAGGATCCAAGCTGTTTGTCGCTCGGACAATAATTTCACAAGCGCTTACACAAATCGGATGTAAGTAAAAAAAAAATACAACAGATTAGGATTTTTGCACATATACTTTTTAGGGGCCGGATAAAAGCTAAGTGCTATACAATATACATAGCCGTCATATTGTTTACGGATGTTTATGTTTTCAAACGTGACAGCTGGGAACAGACTGATGATGCATAAAAATGTTGCTAATAAAAGGTCGTTCAGAGCGATGTTGCTTAAAAGGGTGCTTCATGAGCGATGGTACATGTTCTTAACTATTTACTCCACAAATGCGCTTTTCTTTGCCTTTGAGTAGACCCAGATCAGACGGCCCCTGTAGGAAACATTTTGGTAATAAATATACCCATTGAACTTCGATATCTCGAACGTGGGTAACTCGAACGTAGGGATATTTCGAACTAAAAGTTCGATCCTTCCAAAATTTACAATACATTTATTTAATTGTTCTAAAATGTACCACTGTGCATATCTAGATTCTCACGTGACAGCTTAGTGCAGGTCGAGAGTGATTCTGAAAGTAGTTCTTTAGACCTGTGTTAAGCTGCGAACTTAAAACCAAGTCTGCAATTTTCTCTTTTTGCATTTCTACTTTTGCTTTCGAAGGATCACCCATTTTCAGAATATATGTACTTCACGACAGCAAGTGTTAAGTGCTTGTGGTGTGGCGGCCGTAAAATGTCCTTCGGGATCATTAGTTTTCATGTTATTAGTTTTGAAAATTGAATACTGCTTAAGCCGGTGCTAGGGGGCGTGAGTAGTGTTGCACTTTTAATTACTACTCATGAACAGACTCAATAAAACCGAATCTGCAATTTTCTCTTTTTGCATTTCTAATTTTGCTTTCGATGGATCACCCATTTTTAGAATATATGTACTTCACAACAGCAGGTGTTAAGTGCTTGTGTGGCGGCCGTAAAATGTCGCCCCGTACTTCATTCTCAGTGTTGTTATATTTTCTGGTCCTTCGGGATCATTAGTTTTCATGTTATTGGTTTTGAAAATTGAATATTGCTTAAGCCGGTTCTAGGGGGCGTGACTAGTGTTGCACTTTTAATTACGACTCATGAACAGACTCAATAAAACCGAGTCTGCAATTTTCTCTTTTAGCATTTCTACTTTTGCTTTCGAAGGGTCACCCATTTTCAGAATATTAACAGCACTCGCACCTCGGTTATCTCGAAATAATTTGTATGGTCCCTTGAAATTCGAGATATCGAAGTTCAACTGTGCCTAATACTAGACTATAACATTCATAAGACTAAATACAGTGAAACCCCGCTAATGCGACCACTTAATAAACAGCCACTGATGTCGTCTAAAGCAGGTGGTTGCTTAATGCAGGACGAAAGTTATGCAGAAAGCTCCTATAGGAGCTTTCTGCATAACTTTCGTCCTGCATTAAGCTACCACCTGCCTCTGCCACCCAGAATTATACCCCTTTTTGGTGGTCGCATTAGCGGGGTTTTACTGTAGTGTTATTAAAAGAACATGCATGGTGTTTCGAAAAGAGGAAGGGGTGGTATTAAGTAGGTAACATGCCTTGCTTTCAGACAGATAGTTTTGAAAATAAGTACTACAACAAAAAACCAACAATTGACACGAAAACGCAAATCTCAAAGATACGTTCTCATCCGATACATTCCCCACCCGCCATTGTCGTGTCTAATCTCTCAAGCATCAAGAATTAATTGGTGAACATCTGGTGAATTATCAATAATTATGTCACATTGTTGCGGAAAACAATTCTAGATATGTTACGGTCGGGTATTTTTTCCTGGTACTTAACTGTCTGACATGGTACTCAATTCATCAAAGAGAGTAATCACCCACATAACCTTTCGAATGCTGAATTTTCAAAGTGGAATGTTCCATCTTTGTTTAAAGATAGAATCCATTTTATTTGGTAGGGTATTTATTGCGAGACGATTTTGAAAGACAAACAATGTGGACCCAGGTCAAAGAGTTTCTATTGGAGACCTCTGGTCTAGAACTACACTGTTTGCAAATACCAATGTCTATGGTTATACAACTTCTGAGTCTGAGACTGCGTCTGAGATCATTCTCAAGTATCTGATTGGTCAGATTCTGAGCTTGCTCAGAATCTGACCAATCAGATGGTTGAGAATGATCTCAGACTCAAGCAAAAAGTTTTATAACCTCGGAGCCAGTACACTCGTTTTCCATATTCGAAGGGCCATTCTTTAGCATGCAGAGCAAAGGCTTTGCCGATATCTTCTAATTCAAATTTCTTTAAAAAAGGATATAATTTCTTCGTTTTCTAATTTAATTTGGATGCTGGTGAAACGTATAATACTATTCAGCGAATCGTCTGGATCCAAATTGTTTGCTATGGTAATCATGGAATCGCCAATTCTTTGCTGACGGTTAACATATAACTACCACAAAGCCTCCACCCTTTTTTGTTTTTTGTTGTTTTTGTTTGTTTGTTTGTTTTTTGTTTGTTTTTTGGGGGAGGGGGTACAAAGCAGTGAATCTACTACATTAAAATTTTGTTAAACAGTAAATGGGGTATTATCTATTCACCGTTTACCTGACGAATATTCATGTAAAAATAACGAATATATTATATGTATCTGGATTTTATCATGGCATTTTACCACAACAAGAACTGTAGAACCATATTTATATTACTCCATAAGCAAACAGTCACATAATCTGTTTGTGTAGGCGTCAAATGACGTCACTGTTACATGTAGGTGAAAATTAAAATAGATGAATCACTTCCATGAACGGCATTAAGACCAATGTGGGCATGTTCATTATAGCTTTTGCATGCACAATTCATCCAACTCGTTGTCTCCTCTGAACCGCAGCATTTACTTTATAAAAAGACGAAGTAGGTTACATGTATGTATTGAGTCTGGAGATGATAGTAATTGCAACAGATGAAGACATGTTGAAAATTTATGGGACAACATATCTATATCAGCCATTCTATGTTCGTTGTATCAAAGTTCAAAGTTCCAGTTAACATGGACAAACACCATGGCATGGATTGTAAAACAGAAGTACACGTAATAGAGGGCGATAGCGGAAGACATTATCTGCCGTTGAAAGAATATATTAGACTTTAGACGTTCCACCGTTTTCTTTCAATTAACTTAGCCTGGATTTTCCATTGTAATTCCACGTCAAGAGCTATAATGAGAATAGCATCAGTGCTGCGGCTTCAAACACTAAACTAAATGTTTAACGTACAAGTTTCAGCATCCCAAACACGGACCGCCTTCGTTCTACACCTAAATATCCTTCCGCGGACGGGAAATAGATCGCCAAATTAACCCTTTATTCCATGAATATTCATGTAACAAACACTGACTTAATGGGTATTTATTAGTTTAATTTCATAAGCAAACAGAGCAGAGCCTGATCAGATCTGGGTCTACTCTGTTTGCAAAGGCGCAGAAATGCGTATTGATTGGCGTAGACGGTTAAGTGATTGAATACTTTAATATTCAAAATCGATAGTCAATCAGTGTTTATAATGAATAGATTAAATTTGCCGGAGAAGTTTCAATGATGAACAGTTCAGACCGTGAACAGAATGCTCTGATATTGGTCTACTCTGGTTGAAAATACCGATACACTCGTTTCCCCACATCAAAAAGGTTTAAAGAATGTGTCCTTGAATAATTATATGATCGTATATCTGTTGTTTTCATATATCTTATCTTAATAATTAATCTGTTTTTAATATAGATACTTTTAAAATATATAACCAGCATCAGATCAAATTCCAAGCCATACACGTATCTTCCTTTCCCCGCAGTTTGCTGTGAAAGAAATAATAAGTTTGCTTTGAATGTAATTATGCTACTTGACATAACATGTAGGAATTAATTTTAACCTTTATCCCGCTATCCGCGACTCGACTCGCATTTGCAAATAGTTTGGATCCAGATGAGACGCCGAGTAACTCGGCGTCTCATCTGGATTCAAGCTGTTTGACACTCGGTCAATGGTTTCGCAAGATCTTTATCGAATGGGAAATACTGGAAATTGCATAAGGTCCACATTTAAGCATGCATTTGTTTTTATTCACAAATGGGATGGGAGTGAAAACATTTCATATACCAAAATGTAACTTTCCAATGGTTTCAATACACGGCGTCGAATCTGGTTCAGACCCATTACCATCTGGTATCCATTTAACGATCAATTGCATAACCATGTATATGTAACGGTTTACTTTCAATGGTAGACATGAGGTTGGGCGTTAGGTTTCTACTTTTAATTTATCTGCATCACTAGGCTGCACTAAGACAAGGCTATATTTCAGCAGTGACGAAAGTCTTTCAGCACCCTCTCTAGAAAAAAAATGCTCAAATTGGCAGCAGAAAAATACAAACATTGCTGAGTAGAAGAGAATATCAGAGAGTGTTGACAAGGCTTGGATATTGATATAAATCATTTGCACGAACATACCGTGCATATGAACAACTTTTAGCTTGCTACTAGCAATTTCGTGATAATATTTGCAGTGTAGTTCCAGATGAGAAGCCAAGTTACTCTTCGTCTCATGAGGATTGAAACTGTCTGTAATACTAAATCGAAGTTTCGATGACAAATAGAAGAAAGATTTTCTTTAGGAATTGCAACATATGACAATTCTATAGACAACACATGCTTAATATTCCAAGAATTACCAGAAGCACGTACTGACAATTATTTTCAAGCAGATTGTTTTGGGGGAGTTGGTCGCCCATAGATAATGATGTCGATGAAGGTAATTTGCTTCCACAGACTTTGAACTGTTCGTGGTATGTGATGTTTTTATAAGTATGTTAGACGGATTGAACAAACGAACACGCCGTAAAGAGTTATGGAAGACGAAACAAAATGTCTAAACAATGTGTCGGCAATATGTAAGACTATGCTTGACAAATAAAAAAGGCGAAGAATAACTCAAGCTAGATCTGTAGACAGGGCTTGTATTCAGGCAATCAGAGGGACATATTTTAAATATGTCTCTGCCATACCCAATATTGCTGCTACTTAACCCTTTCCTTCATATAAATGTATTTTCACTCATCTGCAAACAGAATAGATCCAGATCAGACGGCTGATCGAAGTCTGTTCTGTCTGCTAATGAAATTTGAAATATTTGTTTGTTTTGACTTTCTACAATGGCTACAGTGTTCCAACTGATATATTTTATCATAACTATTTTGTCCATGAATATTTCACTAGGTACTGAAATTTGGAATAAACATAGAACAGGTAAAGGGTAAATAGAATCGCCTCTCTGGGGGCGATTCTAATAAGAAGCAGAAAGAATGACAGTTTGTCTCGTACTTCTTTGTTGTTGAATTGTCTTCCTAGTTGTTTACAAAAACATAACCATAGTATAATTTAGATACTGACGATCGCAAGTACGTGAACATCCAGAGGAGTAATACGTGATCGGCCCGAAATGTGTTTCTATTTTAGTAACAGATAGTCGTGACTGTCTCTGAACGGCACATTCAGTAATTAGTAATCGCTCTGCATAAAACTTTAGGAGAAAAGCTCTCCATATGCTGACCTTACTTATAAAATATACACAATAATATTTTATTTTGAAAACGTAAGACTTACGACATCTGCTGTAACCCATTTGCGCCCAGTGGATTCTTCCATGTTTATATATTGAATTAGTCCATTATTGATATAAGGGATGCCTGGTCTAAATTTTCAATTTCGTTTTATTTTATATTGAAATTCCTATCAGCAAACAGTGTAGACTCTGATCAGACGCCGCATTATGCAGAGGCGTAGAAAATCGTATTTAAGGAGTAAATGGTTAAAAGAACTATAAACGTTCCACCGATATAACCTCTATGGTCACCAATCACTACAAGTTAAACAAAATCCACCAGATCTTTCCAATTACATAGAGATACATGAAGCATTATTGAGTACAATAAACGTTAAGCCGACACACACATACATGTATGTTCTATTCTTAAGAACAACCTAAAGCGAAGTCTAATTCATTGCATCTGAAAATGCGTTTACCTATTTGCACTTTACAAATTGAAACATACTTTCTGTGATGAGTTAAACCTTTACCTAATAGAAAGCCCGTTTGATTCCTTGTAAACAGAGTAGACCCAGCTCAGTTGAATCCTGTTTTGAGCCGTCTGATCAGGGTCTTCTCTGTTTGCTTATGGAATATTGTATATTTGGTTCATCGTGTTCTATCATAGTAAAAACATTATGTATTCATATGCCCTTATACAAATATTGGTAACAGATATTCATTACGTCATTCTTTCTTACTTGAATATTTATGACGTAAAGGATTAACCATACGCTGACGAAATATAGTTGAACTTCGATATCTCGAACTTCAAGGGGTCATACAAATTACTTTGAGATAACAAAGGTTCGAGTCATCCAATTTCTAATCTGAAACAATCCTCAAGTTCACAGCTTAATGCAGGTCTAAAGTAATGCTGAAAGCTCCTGAAGGAGCTTTCAGCATTACTTTCGACCTGCATTAAGTTGTCACACGTGTTTATAGATATGCGTTGTGTTACAATTAAGAACAAGTCTGTATTGTAAGTTTTGGAAGGACCGAACTTTTAGTTCGAGTTATCCCGACATTCGAGTTATCCGAGTTCGAGATATCGAGGTTCCACTGTAAATCTGTTCAGATGACGTCTATCATGTGCGTAACCTCTTTCAAGAACACATTAACCCTTTCTCTGTGTTATATTTAGTCCAAATTTCAATACCTTATGAATATTCATGGCCAAAATGGTTATAACGTAATACGGAAGGTTGAGTGTTGTAGCCATTTTAGAAAGTAAAGAAACAGATGATAGATATGTCAAAATACATTAGCAAACAGAGCCGACCCTGATCAGACAGCTCCTATAGGAGCCGTCTGATCTGGGTCTACTCTGTTTGCAAATTCGTGAAAATGCGTTAATATGAAGGAATGGGTTAATTCGATGTCTACCTAACCAAGTTGGTAGCAATTGCAACTATTCACCTTTTGACAGTAATCCTTATCGTTCTACGCACGACCTGATTGGCATTTTCAAACAGTTTGGAGTTTGGATCTTGATAACGCTGAGTAACTCGTCATCTCATCAGGATCCAACATATTTGAGTCTCTGTCCGTAATTTCAAAATCTTGAACGATCCAGAAGTAAGTCAAAATGCAAACGGATCAGACATTAAACAGACATACTGTTATAGCATGTTAAGGCGTAGTAAGTGCCTGCACATTCCACAGCGACAGACTTGCAGATTGACGAGCATCGTACGGAATGTATATAACTGACCAGGCAAACATACGCAAACGTTGTAGAGAAAACAAGCAATGCTCGTCTATAATGTTTTATGCAAATGCTAGTCGATTGATTGGCAGTTGCAGACCGCTCGTGTCAAGATGAGTTAACCCTTTACCTGATAGAGACACGTTTTCACACCTTTGCAAACAGAGTACAGTAAAAAAAAAAACACCTCTAAACCGCACGTTAAAATTAGTATAAATATCGGTCTTGGAGACAGGTGACAGCTTAATGCAGGGTGAAAGTCATGCAGAAAGCTCCTCTGGGAGCTTTCTGCATGACTTTCACCCTGCATTAAGCAGCCACCTGCCTAAAAGTATTTAATTTATTCTCTATTAGAATTTCGGTTTAGAGAGGTTTTAGTACACCCATATCACGCGGCTACTATTGGGTCCGTCTGATCAGAATCTAATGCAATGATGTGGGTCTGATTGTAACATTTCTGCCAAAACCAAACACCACGTGTTTATATACCATTATAAATAAATCAGTTAATTCATATGCATGGTGCCGCTACTTCTTACATGAATATTAATGTAAGGAATAACTTAATATTAGGCAGACAATGTTTCCCCAAAGCGACACCTACCGGCTCTTCATGATCTTGCTCTTTTCCAGATTGCATACCTCCCAAGTGAATCCAAAGTGTTTGCAACAAGTACCAATAATACATTCATAGTGTATGGACCCTTTCCCGGTTCTATGTTTATTTCAAATTTCAATGCCTACTGAATAGTCATGAACAAAAAAGTTATGATAATATATAGAATGTGGAACATTGTGGCCATTTTAGAAAGTAAACAAACAGATCTTTCAAATATGAAGGGCTGAGTTAGCCCTTTCGTCGCCTAATAAAGTGCGTCAGCTGAGGATCGCCTGCTTCAGGATTCAAAGTCGTCTTTTCTTCAGTTACCTGTCAAAACAATAATAAGAATGCAAAAACACATTGGATCCTGGTGAGACACTGAGTTACTCGGCGCCTCATCTGGATCGAAACTGTTTGAAAAGGTAGTCACTGACTAGCCAATGGTGGCGACAGAGTTACCTATTTATTTGCAGCAATACAGCCAAAACGAATGTTTCCCTCTTAGATAGCATATCGACCCGTACCTGAACGCGCGGAGGTCTGAGAGAAATCTGGGAGCATGGCAATGAACACGATAGAACAAATATTAACTCAATGAAATGACGTTTTATTGCAGTGCAGGAGACTGAAGCATAAATAAATAGCTGGACGATGTTTTATTGCAAACCACGGAGAATATGGGTGGGTACTGCAAATAAACCCGAATAAATATGAAGAGCATAAAATGCTTTATCAATATATATACATTTGTACCCATGTGTGTGTATATTACAAGAATAAATTAATTATGAGCATGTAAAAAAGATAAGCAAAAAGTTAAATGTTGCTAATGCGTCTACATAATTTATTAACCCTTTCCGTAATGAACATTTTATCATAAATTGATTACATTAATATTCATTTATTTTTTAACTTAAATTTGATAGGGTAAACAATTAACAGGTAATTGTTGGCTTAGACAAAATATGTAGGATCAGATCTTTACAATTTCATAAGTAAACACAAGCAAAATCTGATCAGACAGCTCCTACAGGAGCCGTTTGATCTGGGTCTTCTATGTTTGTAGAGGCTTGAAATGGCGGTTACGTGAAGTGGGTGCTAAATGTAGGGCAAAAGTAATGCAGAGAGCTCATATTTATCTTGTATTAAGCTACCACCTATTTCTAAAAGTCAACCTTTTGAGTGGTCGTATTAATGAACCTTTACTTATTATAATTCATTTACGTATAAGCTCTCTGGAATTATTTTCGTAGATACATTAATTGCTTTTAATGATGTGGGTGTTTATTTCAGCAATGATTCTTTTCACTTTAATTGATCTTTTCTTGTGTGTTGACTTTTTTGTCCGTACATGTTAGCTTTATATACCGCTCTTCGTCCAATCACCATGTATATAAAACAGGAAACTGTCAAATAGAGAGTTAAGATTTAGAGCTCAATGTGGATAAGTACTAGTTAGCCTGTTTAATTCACTGTACTTTCCACGACTTAAATGTAAATTCGTTTTAAATAAGCTCTTTTAATTGAAGGTTAGGCCACACGCATACTTAGTGAACGAGAGTATAGCTAGACGGGTCTGTTTTATAGAATTGGTAGAAATCGTAGAAGTTTCCTTCTGGTCATTAAACCCATTCCCTCATATTGACGCCTTTTGACACCTCTGTGAAAGTCAATTTTGAAACCATTGTGACAAATAGAGCATTTGCTCCATAGGAGCAAATGCTCTATTTGTCACAATGGTTTAAAAACTACACAGTTCTAAAAACATTCCTTTTCAATAGTAAATGCTCCTTTTCGGTAGATTTATTCAAAGAGGTCGGGTCTAAAATAGCTTATGAAGGTATGGACTAAACACATTAACGCTTTACCTATTGAATAGCCATGTAAGACACACTTACTTTATGAATATCAATTAGCTGGATGATTTACATAATGACGCTTTGAACAAGGGAATGGTCCACATGGCACACATGCTGTATTTCATAAGCAAACAGAGCAGAACCTGGTCAGAAAGCTCCTACAGGAGACACCTGATCTGCGACTACTCTGTTTGCAAAGACATTAAAAAGCGTATATTTGAAATAAATGGTTATATAAATTTACAATATAATTATGTACATCCGATATTTTACGTTTATGATTTGTTGATTTGTTTAGCGCTTTAGAACGCACATAATTATCCTGTTTGAAAAAAAAAAAGCTATATAAATGTGGTATAATAATAATAATAATTTCATTTCCCCACAAAATTTCCGTTAGATCACATACATGGAACTAGAACGTAGGGTTTGGTGGAGAAAGGACGCATTCAGTATTTGAGTATGTAACTTTATCAACATTATGTTGCTGTGGTGGAGAAGCGCCATTCGAAACGTTTGCAATACAGTAATATACATGTACTATAAATATTGGTTTAAATGACGTCCATCTTAGATTCCCTTTCTATTACGACAGTGTGGATTTTATTTTGAATTTATTCTTGATTTCTTGAAAAGTAACAAACACCTCAAAGAACATTATGTAAAATACCATATCAGACTGTTCCTATAAGAGCCATCTGATCAGGATCTGCTTTGTTTGCTTATGAACTAATATAAAACTGATTCCTCAGTCATTATTTCTACCATGAATAATCATGAGGGGAATGGCCTTTCCCTGTATATTCATGTAAGAAATAATGACGTCATGAATATTAATAAGATCTAAGATTCTTTTATAATGGTAAATGAACACAGGACATTTTGCCCCGACAGAAGCTGTAGAATCGAATCATATCTATATTACACCATAAGCAAACAGAGACGACTCTAATCAGACGGATCCTATAGGAGCCGTCTGATCTGGGTCTACTCTGTTTGCAGATGCTTCAAAATGTGCGAACATAAGGGAAATGATTAAAAAAGAGATATAGCAGACTACGCATTCTGTCAACAGAAGTAGGAAGGGCAGTGCACAGCATTTTCATTAGATTGTTTATATAACAGTTGGCACAGGCAATTAAATGTGGGCTTTCAGGATGAAATTTGAACATATCTACACCAGGTTTTCATGATTGACGCTAACAGAGCGTGAGTAGAGATGTCTACCAATCACATAACAAGGTGGATCACTAAATCCTTTCCTTCATATAAACACCTTTTCACGCTCTTGCAAACAGAGTAGACCCAGATCAGACGGCTCCTATAGGAGCCGTTTGATCAGGTCTGCTCTGGTTGCTTTTGATATGATATAGATACGATTCTACAGTTTTTGTCTCAGCAACTATACTTGTACAGTAAAACCTCTCTATAACGGCCACTAAATTGTGTTAATTAGTTGGTATTTAGGGCAGGTGGCTCCTTAAAGCAAGATGAAAGTAAAACAAAACGCTCCTATAGGAGCGTTCTGTTTTTCTTTCACCTTGCTTTAAGCAGCCACCTGCCTTTAACACAAAAAAACTTAATGTAATTTAGTGGCCGTTATTGAGAGGTTTTACTGTACTATCATCCATCATATTCATGATGTGTAATTTGATAATATATACCTTAACTGTCAACAATAGAGATATCGTATACAGCGCTATACGTTATACATGTGTACTTGTATATCTCAATCATATACAGATTCGTGTACAATGCTACCATTCTTCAAAGATAGAGATATTGTACACATCATTGTACACATACTATAATATTATCATTCAACGATAAATATCGTACACATCAGTGTACGTTATCATTGTATAGCTTAATAGTACAGTAAAACCTCTCTTAACCGGCAGTTAAATTTAGTATGAATATCGGTCTTGGAGACAGGTGGCGGCTTAATGCAGGGTGAAAGTCATGCAGAAAGCTCCTAGAGGAGCTTTCTGCATGACTTTCATCCTGCATTAAGCAGCCACCTGCCTAAAAGTATCTAACTTCTTATCTACTAGAATTCCGGTTAAGAGAGGTTATACTGTATTTATACAGATTCACGTACTAGAGTATCAAAGCTAGATGTAGTACACGTCATTGCACGGTATCTTTGTATAGCGTTGGTATATAAAACTTCATATACTATAATAGTATCAATGAAGTAAATATTCCAAAATAGGGAATTAATATAATACATAAATACTTAAACTGCTCTGATCTAATATTTCGACCACTAAGGGCCTTTGACAAAGATTATCATGATAATCTTTGACAAAGGCCCTTAGTGGTCGAAATATTAGATCAGAGCAGTTTAAGTATTTATGTATAATATTATCCTTCAAAGATAAAGATATTTGTATATCTTAAGTGTATACAGCTTCACACACTATAATAGTATCCATCACAGGTAAATATATATTACACATTATTGTTTATTATATTTGTGTAGCTTTAGTGTATACAACTTCATGTACTGCCCTATTAGCCTTCAAAAATAAAGACATCGTACACATCAATGTACGTAATCTTTGTATGTATGAAGTATTCATACAGCTTCATTCACAGGCATAATGGCATGGAATAAGATACAAAAGGTGCATGTAAGGTACATACAATTACAAAATCCATTTTCATTTAAGTTAGTTTTCACCTTTGCAAATAGAGGAGACCCATATCAGACAGTTTTTGTACATGTAGGAACTGTCTGACCAGCGTATGAATATTTATGAAGTAAAGGCTCATTAGATTCCAATCTGAACTGTCTGTGTGGTTGTTGTTGTTTTTCGTTGTTTCATTACTCGTTCGTTCGTTGATTGCTGGTATCAATGTTGCATTACATTAGCCTACTGTATTCTAAATACCGGTGTGTACTTGTCGGAGCTCAATAAAATCCTTGATTTGTGAAAAACATAAATTTGCTGTATATACAGCTTCATTCACATGCATCATGGCATAGAAAGGGTATATCCCCACGTACTGAAGATAAGCTACAGAATCCATTTATTTAATCCTTACATCGCTTTTAAAAAATATTGTCAACTCAAATTTGGATATATTGCAATTTTGACTACTTCCGATTCAAACAAATCATAAAGAAATTATTGACCGAGTCTCAAACAGATTGGATCCTGATGAGACGCCGAGTTACTTGGCGTCTCATCTGGGTCCAATCTGTTTGCAAATATGAGTCAAGTTGAAATTAGCGCGAGAAGAGTTGAGTTAGTTGGCGGTAAATGAACGAAGTAGCATCGTTATCGGAATTTATGAGCCCAAACTGCCGGTTTTCTTTGACAGTTCTAGAAATGAAAGGCGTTAATTATGACAAATATCTCAAAGGAAGATATCTGCCTTGGAAATATATTTGATAAATCATTAATGTAAGATACACTATTAATTTAAGAGATACTGGATATAATATGTGTGGCATGCCTCCTGGTAGTGTTGGTGCTTACTGAGACTTAAGAGATGGTAGAAATGCAATGTGCTGTAATGTGATATCCTTAACCATTTACTCAATGAATATTTATGTAAAAATCATGATTATTAATAAGATTAACCCATTCCCTCATATTGACGACTTTTTACGACCCTGTAAAGGTCACTTTATGAAACCATTGCGATAAATAGAGCATTTGCACCTATAGGAGCAAATGCTCTATTTATCACAATGGTTTCAAACTACAAAATCTAACATTTTCCATTTCTATAGTTAATGCTCCTTTTCGGTAGATTTATTTAAAGAGGTAGGATCTAAAAATAACCTATGCGGTAAAGGGTTAAGTGTTGTAATAGCATATGGATAAAGGATCGTTTAAGTCTTGGCAGAAACTATAGAATCAAATCTGTATTATATCATATACAAACAGAACAGACCTTGATCAGACGGCTCCTATAAGTCTACACTGTTTACAAAGGCGTAGAAAGACGAATTCGTAGAGTAAAGGGTTAAACCACAAAATAAAACAGCAAAACAACACAAAACAAACAAAACAGCAACACAAAACAAACAAAAGAGCAACATTAATAACTGTATATAGTGACAAAAACGCCAGAGCAAGCTCTATGTTATATGTATAAGCTTCGTATATTAAACCCTTTATTCTATAATTCTATAAATACGCATTCTACGTCTTTGCAAGCAGAGTAGACCCACATCAGACAGCTCCTGTATGAGCTGTCTAGTCAGGGTCTGCACTGTTTGCTTATTGAATTATACAGAATTGATTCTACAAAGTTCTCCAGGGCCAAAACTTCCCTTGTTTATATTTCAGTTAATTGAGTTTCATGAACTCATTATTTTCTTCATGAACGTTCATGAACTACAACTTTTTACAAAACTTTAAAGCAATATTGCAAATAAAATACTCTTTGATTAGTCTGTTTTTATCAGCCCATATGCACATGTTTACTGCTATCTATTAAGACATTTATGTATACCCTTTATTGTGAAATTCAACAAAGAATTATCCTGCATATTCGGACACCCATTCCCTACCCCCTCTCCACTGTTTAGCTGCATAATTCAAGTTTTGTAACTTTAAATTAGAACGACTTAATAGCAAACAGTGAAGACCCTGATCAAACGGCTCCTCCAGGAGCCGTTTGATCTGGGTTTGCACTATTTGCTTAAGTTTGCCTGTTCGAATATTTTGGATAAATACGATAGATTCCAAAGCGCCCATGCACGCCGATCGTTCTTCTTGACAATGATGCATTACCAGTCTCGCTACAGAGAAACCCGACCCGCTTATAATGCTTAACTGTATCTCTTCTGTTCACACTCGTCGGTCTGCTTAAGTTTTAATCGTCACCGATTAGCTCAATAGTTCGAGAAAATACTGACCGGGTGTCAAATAGTTTGGATCTAGACAAGACGCCGAGTAACTCGGACATTGACTTTAGTCCTAGATGTTTACATAGTTGTTTTGCGGGTGTCCATAGCATGCTAAGAACTAATTAACAGATATACATAAATATCTAGAATTCAGTCTTTCATCTTTGCATTTCAATCAGTTCCTTTTATCTTTCAAGGGAAACGCTTACTTCTAGACTTCGGATTTGAAATATGTCTTGAGATAAAGCCTACTGCTGTTTCTTGTTTACACCGAACGTATACAGTTAAATCAGCTACATACGAAATTAGATTTTTAATCAGTGGTAATTAGAAATCACTGCAGCACCTCTCGATAGTGACACTCAACCCACTTTACTTTGCATAAACGCCGTATCACGCATTTGCAAACAAAGTAGACCCAGATCAGACGGTTCCTATAGGAGCCGTCTGATCAGGTTCTGCTCTGTTTGCGTTTGATATGATATATATCTGATTCTACAGTTTTTGTCATAGTACATATTCCCTTGAAAAGTTTACATTATAAGAAGTGAGCTTATGAAGGTTTGGCTCTGACAGAAACTGTAGAATCATATCAATATTATATCATAAGCAAACAGAGCAGACCCTGATCAGACGGCTCCTACATTAGCCGTCTGATCTGGTTCTACTCTGTTTGCAATGGCGCAGAAAGGCGTATTTATGGTGTAAAGGGTAAACGCTTTGTCGCATGCCTATTCGTTTTAATAAATACTGACTTTATGAATATAAATTACAAAAAACAATATTATTGGCTTTATGAACAAGGGAACGTTCTACCAATGACAAACTATGGAATCAAATCTATATTATTCCATAAGCAAACAGAGCAGATCCTGACCAGACTGCTCCTACAAGAGCTGTTCGATCTGGCTCTACTTGGTCTGCCAACGTCGTTAAAAACGTGTATCTCTAAGGCAAAGGGTCATTGAATAAACATTGATATTTTTTAAGCAAGTGGTTGCGTAAAATTAAGCAGAACTTATGGAGCTTTTCTGCATAACTTTCTTTATACATTTAAGCTACCATCTGTCTTAAGTTCCGAAATAGCGCTAATGGGGTGGTCTTTGCAAAGAGAGATTATTGTTTTATCTTGGAGTTCTTATAAATAGAATGGTGCAATATGCGCAATACATACACCCAAATCACCCAAGACTTCTGTACTAACTTGAAAGTACTACATGTATATGAAATAAAAATAATTCTGCTTTAACCATTATCCTACTATCCACGACCTGGCAAACAGATCAATATTCTAGCTATTTGACACTTGGTCAACAGTTTCTCAACAGGTTGTGTCAATGCTTGACACTTGGTCAATAGCTTCTCAACAGGTTGGTTGAATCGGAAGTAGTCACCATTTCACCAGATCCAAATTTAAGCTGACATAATGTTTTAACCCTTTCCTTCATATAAACGTGTTTTCATGCATTTGCAAACAGAGTAGATCCAGATAAGACGGCTCCTATAGGAGCCGTCTTATCTGGGTCAGCTCTGTTTGCCAATGAGTTTTTAAAAAAAAATATTTACTTTCTAAAATGTTCTTCCTTCCATATTTCCTTGTGACTAATGAAAAGGCGGCGTCTGATCTGGGACTGCACTATTTGTCGTGGTGCATTTATGCGACTGCGGCGGTGAAAGGGTTCCATGAATATTAATGTCAGATAAGATTAGTCGTGGCATCATGGATATCAATTAGATTTTAATTTTTCATAATGGCATATGGACACGGGAAATTTTGGCCACGGCAGAAAGTGTAGAATCATATCAATATTGTTTCCACAGCAAACAGAGCAGACCCAGATCAGACACCGATCAGACGGCTCCTATAGTTCTCTGTTTGCAAAGGCACAGAAAGGCGTATTTATGGAGTAAAGGATTAAGACAAATGACAGTTTAAAACAAGGTGAAAGCCATACTGAAGCTCCCAAAGGAGCGTTCTGCATGTATATAAAGCAAATTATTATTTACTAAAAGTCCAGTTCTGAGGAGGTTTTTTAACTGAATATTTATTGAAGACACCATAGGCCAATCCTAACCGCATAAGAGGTACGTAAACGACACCGTTTGAAATCAATTTCCGTATGAAATACATTGGATTTGTGTTTTGCCTCCATGTCAGTAATTCTCAGATTTTCTAGCCAGAGTTCCCTATAATTATTTCACCCCTTTTATTATATATCACAGGTAGAGTTCCTCAAATATTTGGGGGCAACAAACTGGGAAAAGTATTATCTCAGATTAATTGTCCTCGCTTCAAAAGAAAGTGATCTAGGTTTCTTTATCCGCATAGTCCATGTATTTATTAACCCTTTCCCTCATATAAACGTGTTTTCACGCATTTGCAAACAGAGAAAACCCAGATCAGACGGCTCCTAGAGGAGCCATCTGATCAGGGTCTGCTCTGTTTGCTAAAATAATTTGATAGATCTGTTTCTTTACTTTCTAAAATGGCTACAATGGTCCACCTTCAATACTTTATTGTACCTATTTGGACCATGAATATTCAATGGGTATTTAAATGTGTGTTTAACATAGAACAGGGAAAGGATCAACCCTTGGAATGCTGAGGATTTTCAAGAGAAATGGTCTATCATTGTTTAATGGTAAAGTCCGACCAGTACCAAAATTAATACTTTGCGAGAGGAGTTTGGCTTAACAAACAATACAGACCCTGATCAGAGGGCTCCTCTAGGAGCCCTCTGATCAGGGTCTACATTGTTTGCAAATGACAGCTCATTGGTTTTCCGCAATCAAAGGATTGACAACGCACCTGGCACCCAGCTCACACGTCTTTGTTTCCAAGAAAATATCACTTGGTAGATTGACATCCATTAAAAAAGCTTATTTTAGGTTAAAGTTTAATACATTGCTAAAGTAGTTTATTTATTTATGTCCATATGGATTCTTAGTGGTTTTTATTGGTATTGTCTGTGGTCATGCAAAGCATATTTATGCGAGCCTGTGAATATTATATGACCACAGTTTGGCGGTCACGTGGTTAAACCTTTACATCATATAGAAGCCTTCTGATGCCTTTGCAAACATAGTTAACCTGACTCCGTATAAAACTTTATATATTGAATCTTTCTGCATAAGTTCCTTCTTGTATTACCATTATTTTTAACCCATTTATTGCCAAATTAACTCTTTCCGTGCCAATGTCGCCTGATGGCACCAATGAAAACAGTGCAGTCCTAGGTCATATGCAGCCTTTTCAAGGCGGCATCTGACCTGGGACCTCACTGTTTTCTGTATTATTTTAGCCCAAGCATACAGGTTTTTAAAAAACAAATGTTTTACTAATATACCTTTATTATTTAGTTTAAAATTACAATGTATATTTAATATGAAATTATTATTACAGACGACACAGACGACAAATTTGGCGCCAAAAGAGTTAACCCCGTAAAGATCTTATTTTGGAACCCAATCATGTTTTCATATCTAGTGCGTGTGTGTGTTGGGAGGGGGCACAGCAAACACAATATGTGCTGGTATACGCCATTGGCATCGATCCTGATCAGACGGCTCAAAACAGAAAGGCGTATTTTTATAGTATAAATAGTTGAGCTGTCGGGTATCTAAAGATCCGCAGTGAATCTAAATGGAAGAACGGTTTATAAGTGTTTTAATGTACTACATGTATATATTCATCTGACATTAGATTATTTAAATATTCGAACATTCAAATCAGTTTCTAAGCCAAGGTTAGCTTAACCCTTACAACGCTGAATTTTTAAATGGACTATTCCAAAATTCGAACAGGTCAAGCTTATAGTGAATATTTAGGGATTTTTCTAAAAAACATTGTAACACGACAAACAGTGCAGACCCTAGGAGCCCTCTCATCTGGGTCTACACTGTTTGCAAAGGACATTAGTGACTCGTGTCCCGCACTGTAAGGGTTAACGCGCCCCCTCCTACTGACGCCTATATTGGCACCCTTGTAAAAGTCATTTTTGAAACCATTGTGATAAATAGGAGCAAGTGTTTTATTCATCACGTTGGTTTGAAGCATTATAATTCTACAATTTCCCCTTTTCAGTAAAGACTACTTTTCAGTAAATTAATTCAACGAAGTTGGGTATAAGAAATAGTCTAGGAGGGAATTGGTTATTGCAGTGTGAAACTCATGCAGAATGCTATCTAGGAGTTTTTTGCACGACTTTCAACTTAAGCAATAACCTGCCTAAACGTTCTCAGGTTTACAAAAATAATTCGACTCAGAGAAGTTCGATTTAGAGAAGTTTTATTGTAGCTTATTCTTCTGCATTACATTACATTATTAAACTGAGAGTTGTCTATCTGAACCTTATAGTAGGATTAATTAGCTGATAAACTGGTGATAGGTTGACCATGACATGACAGAATAAGATCTACAGTAAAACCTCTCTATATAACTGCCACTAAAGAACATCAAGTATTTTGTGTTAAAGGCAGGTGGCTGTTTTAAGCAAGGTGAAAGTAAAGGAGCGTTCTGTTTTACTTTCACCTTGCTTTAAGCAACCACCTGCCCTAAATACAAACTAATTAACATAATTTAGTGACCGTTATAGAGAGGTTTTACTGTATGTATTATTTCGGAAGCAATCAGAGTAGACTCTGTTCAGACGGCTTCCATAGGGACTTAATACAAGTCAAACGTAATGGAGCTTTCGGTATTACATTTGTTCTGTATTTTTTAAGCAGTCACCTGATTTTAAGACTTCTATGTTCAATAAATGAATGGCCGCTAAGGACAGGTTCTATTGCATTGTATGGCATATGAACAGAGAACAGTGTAGCCCAGACATAAACTGCAGAATTATATCTACGTTAATGTTTACCTTAAGCAAACAGAGCAAGACAGAAGCTTCTACTCCGCTTGCAGAGACGTAGAACGGCGTATTTATGGCGTAAAGGGTTACTATGAGTATTATGTCAGAAGCAAACAGAGCAGACCTTGATCAGACGATTCCTATAGCTCCTCTGTTTACAAAGGCGTAGAAAGGCGTGTTTATGGAATAAAGGGTTAATCAAGACCACAGCCAATTTACACCACAACAACCAATTTACACAAATTGATCAAGAATGACTTTACTTTTAGTTACAGTAATGCAACAAAAACACCGCAATTACCAGTCCTACAGGAGGCCATACCCTTTAACGTTATTATGTTTCAAATTACATAAGATAAAAGGGTTGAAATCTTGAGAAAATTAGCCCCATCGGTCATGTTTCGACCTGCACATTCAGTAACGTGTGCTTTGCCCGTAGTTCTTGTTCAGTATCTGTATGCATTTATTGCTGGATAAACTGTAAATATGCTTTTCACGGATGTTGTGCGTAGGAACATTAAAACATACGTATAAAATACTAATTGGTACATGCGCGTTTTATATCCAAGACGTATTGACGTGCAATGCCGTTAATAGCGGCATATTAAAGGTTAATTGCATTTAAACCACATAATCATTTAAGTATGTAAATAATCCCACGGTGAAGCCTTCTTGCACACGAACATATTCCATTAGTAAACCCCTAGCAAGAACAAGTTGATGTCTGCTCTCCACAATGTTTCTTGTTTGTTTCAATGTGAGGTATTAAGTATCCATTTTTAGTTAATAAATGTGTCTTATTATAACATAACTTTAACCATAAATTGATAACAGTTAGGATGGCACGTGACTTTGACAAATAGAAATTCAAGGATCCATAATGTTCTATTGTAACAGCGATAAGATTATGCTACTAAAGGCTCATTGAGAGAACGATGTCAATCATGAATGCAAGTGCTAGATGCATTAAATTGTTCCTGAAACGAGATTTTATTTCTATTTTTTACTCCGATCTGTAGACCAATATCTCTGTTGCATGTCCAACTAACATTTTGTTAACGTCATAATCATTTCAAATTCACTGTAAAACATGTCTACAGCGATAATAAAAAATAGGTCAAATTATGTGCCTTTAAGGCAGGTGGCAGCTAAATGTAGAAAGAAAGTAATACAGAAAGATCCCAAAGGAGCTTTCTGCATTACTTTAGCCATGCATTAAGCTAAATATTGTCTTATTAGACACGCACGTGTAACCAATAAGGGATCGCTTAAAACAGTATTTACTGTGTTACTCGATTATTTTATCTGGCAAAGCTCATTACTGAACAAGAAACAACTTTATAATGCTACCCCTTCTCATGCTAAAACAAAGTCTGCTAAAAATCTGGCCTGATACATTTTTACTTACATCCGATTTGTTCAAGCTTTTAAGAAAACTACTGACCGAGGAGTGTCAAACAGCTTGGATCCTGATGAGACGCCGAGTTACTTTTCCAGAAAGGATACAGGCAAACAATGTAGATCCATATCAGAGGGCTCCCGAAGGAGCCCTCTGCTCAGGGTCTGCATTGTTTGCTGAACCCAACAATGCCAATGGTTTATTCTAGCATATATTTCCTTGCTCTACCCCATCCACATGAAAAATAGACGGGTTCCTAAGTATGATCTGGACGGGTTTTCCTTAAATAATATTGGCGTAAATGGGTTTGGTCTTCTCGTGCTGAGCGCGTCTTCACTGACAGTCTGCATTGTTTACCACCCTTAAGAGCACATTCTGATTGCATAATTGTGGGACAAACAGTGCAGAAACTGATCAGACTAACTAACATTGACCAGGCTAGGATCATTTAGCCAATATTGGTGTAAATGCTCCTAAAATTCATATTGTTGTGTAATCTTTTCAAGACAATGTACAGCCATTCACAGCTCATACATTGCCCTGTGTAAGTGCACAATACAGAACAGTTCTATTCTGTTCTATTCTATTCTATTTGCATACCATTCATCAGCACACCCAAAAGAGATATGTCAGTCACGCTCCGGCTGTGGGAATGTATATAAACTCTCCAGTCTAAAAAAACCCCTTTAAACAATATATATATTACTTTTTGCTTTGTTTGTTTATGTATGTTTAACATATTCCCCTTACTCCTTAGACCTGTCGCAAAAATGCATGCTGGAAGTTAAACATTATTAGTTGTTTTTCTTCCGAATTTACAAAGTTAGCAAAATGTATGTAAACAGATGAACCTGTCCTAATCGGTCATTTATTTATTGAACATAGGTGTATTTAAAATCAGGTGGTTGTTTAATGCAGGGCAAAAGTAATGCAGAAAGCTCCTATAGCATCTTTCTTCATTACTTTCGGTCTGCATTAAGCTACATGTATCACCTGCCTAAACCCTTATAGACCCATAATTAGACCTGTTTTTGATGACCGCTTAAGATAGTTTCTAGTGCATATATAAATTTGGAACACGAAACTTGAAGGTTTTCTTGACTTGACGTTAAGTAAAGTAGACTATATCATTCAAGGCATATTAAGGGTAGAGGAAATATGGTACTACTTTTATCACGTTTTGCGGGTGGCCAAAGTACTGACCCAAGAACAAGAACCATCTGGAGTCTATGATTATTTTATTCCGCACCAGAGCAGTAAGTACGGATACGAAAAGAGTAGTCTTCCCAGAATATTTATGTAAGATTTTTTTTTTAATAATGGTATCATGAATATGCATTGGATGAATTTTTATAATGGTATTTGAACACAGAAATTTAAGCTCAAGCATAAACTATAAAATGAGATATTCTACATGTATAAGCAAACAGTACAGATCCTAATTACACGGCTCCGACGGGAGCTGTGGATCTGGGTCTACTCTGTTTGCAAGGCGTTAAAAGGTGGCTATGAAGCAAACAGTTAATACCTACACCAAGCCATCAACTTATACAGTAAACCCTGCTTCAAGCGACTACTCTCTGATTAAACTAGGATTCTTTAAACATGGTCACTTAACCATTTACCTCATGATATAATGATATCGACAATACAAATACATGTAGCTTCTTTTGAAAAATGATACATGAACACATGAGTGTTTAGCCATGACAGAAACTGTAGAATCTGATTGGTCTGGGTCTACTCTGTTAACAAGGGCGCTAGAAGGCGTCTCTGTAAGGTATAGGGGACACGTAATGCAGAAAGCTCATGTTTGATCCTACGAGTCTGCATGTCAGACTAGGGTTCAATACTGTAAACCTCTAACCCGGACATCTTCATTGGTATCTAAATAGTATTAATAGTATTAATCCATTACCTCATAGGCTATTTTTAGATACAACCTCTTTGAAAAAATCTACCGAAAAGGAGCATTAACTAGAGAAAAGGAGAATTTTGTAGTTTGAAACCATTGCGATAAATAGAGCATTTGCTCCTATAGGAGCAAATGCTCTATTTATCACAATAATTTACAAAGTGACTTTTACACAGTCTTCAAAAGTCGTCAATATGAGGGAAAGGGTTACTATCATTAGTACATGTATTTCGTTTTGCATTAAGCAGCCACCTACCTAAAGATTATTTATTCTTTAGAAGTACTTTACTCTTTCCCGGACAAAGCTTCTAAATTTCGAAAAGAATGTACAAATCCCATAATTATATCTAATCTTGATCTACGTTGTTGGCTAACTGATTCAAAACTGTTCCCAGGTGTTCAATGAGTACTCTGGCTCGTGCCATGCTTGTTACATGCAGTCCGCTAACATATCTGCACGCGATTTATCATCGAAACGTCAAACATCATACCCTAAGAACATCATATTAACTGCATGTTTTAGTACCTTAATGACCCGTGAGAAACAGTTGTACGAGCGGAATGTCTGTTTTTACAGCCTGTAGTCCTAAAGAGCATTTAGGATATCATTCACTACGTCAAAAGTACAGTAGAATCTGCCTTAAGTGACCATTCATTTATTGAATATAGGGGTCTTACAAAACGGGTGGTTGCTTAATACAGGGCAAAAGTAATACAGAAATCTTGTATAACAGGTGGTTGCTTAATACAGGGCAAAAGTAATACAGAAAGCTCCTATAGCAGGTGGTTGCTTAATGAATGGCACACATAATAGGAGCTTTCTGCATTACTTTTGACCTGTATGAAACTACCACCTGTCTTACATGACCATAAATAGACCCCTTTTGGACGGCCGATTAACCCTTTCGCTGCCAATGCCGGATCTGTGACTACCTATGCAAACAGTTTGGATCCAGATGAGACGCCGAGTAACTCGGCTTCTCATCAGGATACAAACTGTTTGTTACTGTCACTATGTTTTTGAAACAAAAATGAAGAAAATCAATAAAATGAAAATCTGTATCAGACGACAAAGTTAGCAGACGACAGAGTTGGACAACGAAAGGGCTAAGATAGGTTATACTGCAAAATGCTATAATGCATTTCTAAAGCAACCACTCAGTACATTACTATGGATACCAGTACAGCTAGTGGCTGCTTAACCCTTTCCCTGATGAATATGCATATAGGAAATAATGACGTCATCAATATTAATAAGATTATTTTTTATAATGGCATATGAACACATGGCATTTTGTCTCAGGCAGAAACTGTAGAATCATATATTTATTACACCATAAGCAAACAGAGCAGAACCCTCAGCAGACGGCTCCTATAGGAGCCGTCTGATCTTGATCTACTCTGTTTGCAGATGCGTCAAAATGCGCTTACATAAGGGAATGGGTTAATTCAGAATAGAAAAACTGCAAAACAGTTCCTTTGGGAGCTTTATGCATTCCATTTACGAGCTTCCTTCGTATACACGCTTTTTCACATCATTGTCAGTTGTCACCTCATCTAATTGAAACCCATGCTATTTGCAAAGTATGGATGAAGTTCTTGGTTGCTTTATATGTATACCCTTCACTCCATAGAGCTTTTTAACGCGTTTGCAAATAGAATAGACCCAGATCAGACGAGAGTCGTCTGACCAGGGTCTACTCTGTTTGCTAATAAAATTCTACAAAGTACCAAAAATGAATGTGTGATTATGTCATTATAAATAAAACAGCTAATAAATATTCATGACGTCTTTATCTCTGGCATGAGTATTCAACAGGGGAAGGGTTAAATGACAACCTGTGTGAAATACACAGTATTAGACATCTTATAAGTAGCCACTGTAGAGAGGTTTTACTGTATGAATATATGCATAAAGTATTCATGCTAATCTGTATACAGCAGAACCTGTCCTAAGCGGTCATTCATTTATTGGAGCATTGAAGTCTTAAAGAGCAGGTGGTTGCTTAACCCATTCCCTCATATTGACGACTTTTGACGACTCTGTAAAAGTCACTTTGTGAAACCATTGTGATAAATAGAGCATTTGCTCCTAGAGGAGCAAATGCTCTATTTATCGCAATGGTTTCAAACTACAAAATTCTAAAAAATGTCCTTTTCTCTAGTTAAAGCTCCTTTTCGGTAGATTTATTCAAAGAGGTTGTATCTAAAATAGCCTATGAGGTAATGGGTTAATGCAGGACAAAAGTAACACAGAAAGCTCCTATAGGATATAAGAGCTTTCTCTGCATTACTTTTATTCTGCATTAAGCTACCACCTGCCTTGTAGACCCATAATTATACCTCTTTTTGGTGGCCGCTTATGACAGGTTTTTCTGTATTCAAATAGCCAAGGTCATTCCAATAGGACGCTACGAATGTTTGCAAACAGTGCATAGCCAGATCAACTCCCGCTTTTGGACACCATAACTGATCAGGATCTGCACCACTTAATATTCATCTGGGTTAACAAATATTCATACGCTGCCACCGCAAGTAGTTCCGGCACTTTTACGCCGCCGCACTCAAACATGGCGTCTGATCTGGATCTAAAACTACGTGATGTATGAAAATGAGCAATCGACGCCTCATCTGGATCCAAACTGTTTACAAAGTCATCATGATTTTATCAATAACATGCTAAATGTTAATTGTTGCGCTGCCAAATTTTGTCGTCTGCAAACTTTATCGTCTGCCACAATTTTAACTTCTCTTAAATTTCCTCCATTTTCGTTTAAAATACAACAGCCACGATCACAAACAGTTTGGATCCTGGTGAGACGCCGAGTAACTCGGCGTCTCATCTTGATCCAAACTGTTTGCATTGACAATCACAGATGCGATATTGGCTGCGAAAGAGTTGATGGCTCTACATACACCCGCAGGTGTAGGCACACTAATAGACCTTTCCCATGGATAGTAGCACGGGTTATTTGTTTTATAAACTATAGCCACTTGTCCCGTTGTATCAATTTGTAAATGTTTGGGTCGTAATCATGTCTTAACTAAACACCGAGCCTTCCTAATTACTTAAAATAATTGTAGTTATCCCGGAAAATGCGATACAGGTATACGGTGATACTCGGAGAATTTGTAAAATGGCAAAAGGTTCTGTCGGATTATTGTTTCTGGCGAAGAAATCGGTACAGAGCACGTGTGTTCATGTGCACGGGTCAATGCCATCTTACTTAACCCATTTCCTCATATTGACGCCTTTTGATGCCTCTGTAAAAGTCATTTTTTGAAACTATTGTGATTTAAATAGAGCATTTGCTCCAACAGGAGCAAATGCTCTATTTATCACAATGGTTTAAAAGTTATACAATTCTCAAATTTTCCTTTTCTGTAGTAAATGCTCCTTTTCGGCAGATTTATTCAAAGAGGTTGGGTCTAAAATAACCTTTGAGGTAATGTTCTAACCGAGTTCATGGCAGTGACATTAGAGCCATGTTCGCGCTTTTCATTACTCGGAGCAGTACTTTTCTCATCTAATATAAATGTTTATAAAACCTAGTCCAGATAAGCTCCATAATATACAAAAACAAACTCTGTATAACGACTGTGCAAAAGAGGACTACTTCTGGGTCTATAAAACAGGTGGTAGCTTAATGCAGGATGAACTTCTGGGTCTATAAAACAGGTGGTAGCTTAATGCAGGATGAAAGTTATGCAGAATGCTCATATTACTTCTGGCCTGCAGTAAGCAATAACCGTTTAGTGCTGACTATAGAGAGATTCCACTATAGTAACCCTTTCCATTATATTAACGCTTGTTCGCGCATTTTCAAACAGAGTAGACCCAGATCAGACGGCTCCTAAAGGATCAGTCTCATCAGGGTCTGCTCTGTTTGCTTACGACATTATATAGATCTGATTGTGCAGTTTTTGCCAGAAAATTTCCTTGGAAAGTTTATATTATAAATATTCAGCTAATATATATTCATGGCGTCATTATTTCTTTCATGAATATTGAACAGGGAAGGGGGTAAGAATACTCATAGAGGTAGGCATGGGGAAATGGACACAGTCGAAATATTAATAAACATGTATGTGCTTGTCTAATGCTATAAGTCCATATAAAGAACATTCACATGGTTTCAAAATATATGTGTTTGTCTAATGTTATAAGTCCATTAAAGGACATTCACTTAGATACAGAATATATGTGTTTGTCTAATGCTATAAGTCCATTAAAGGACATTCACTTAGATACAGAATATATGTGTTTTGCTAATGATATGTCTTTTTAAAGGAAACCACACAGTCATAATCATAATGGTGGTCGAAATCTTAATATGTGTGGTTGCCTGATACCATAATATCTATTATCACATAATCTGCCACGTGGGAGTGCCGAAACAGAGTGCCGTAATTCGCGGGAATGCACTTGTGTACTTTATGCAAATGAGCAGTTTTGAATCCGGCTGAAGTACGCTTTAAACAATGGCTGACATAGCAATAAGATATAACCTGTTTCACTTTCTATGATACTATTTAAAGGTTATATGATAAAAAAGAATCTTACATTAGAATCCATTACAAATTGTTTCCATGAAACTCGTTTACTATAATAAATATTACACTCGCTAAAGCTGTGTCATATTGTTATAGTAAACTCGTTTCATAAAAAAACAATATATAATGAACACTCATGCAAGGTCCACTATATCATATGCAGATTAAAGAACTTATCAAACAATATAGATAAGATTCTACAGATTCTGCCATGGTAAAAAGTTCCCGTGTTTATATTCCATTATAGCAACTCGACTAATTAACATCCATGATGTCATTATAAGGATACCCACTTCTGAAATTCAAACATAATGAGTATGTCAGAAAGTTCATTAGAAGTGCAAAAAATAAAAAAAATCTCTATGGCAATCACTTAATGAATAAACATGTTGTTTTTTTCTCCAAAACCACGTGACTGCTTAACCTTTAGCCTGCTGAGCAAATTATTTCTACAGAATTTTTTTCACCTTCTACATTTTCAAATTTCAAGCTATAATCAATTTGTCTACCAAAATGCAATCAAGGTGTCAAACAGTTTGGATCCTGGTGAGACGCCGAGTTACTTGGCGTCTCATCTGGATCCACACAGTTTGCACAGGTATTGCGGAAAGCCCAATCTACCTTAATGACCCACAATAAGACTTTAGGAGGTCGTTTTAGAGAGGTTTTATCGTAATGAGTCCTTGTACAATATAATAGTACAAATGGGACCCGCCCAAGTATTCTGTAAAGGGCGTTTTTCGACTTCTATTACTGTGCAGTTAAGAGGCTCTTAGATGTAGCAAAATCACTGAATAGACGCCCTTGTGATGTTACACACATCAAAGTAGGAAAATATACTGTAAAACCCATCTGAACCGGTCTTTGAAAAATGGTATATTAGATTGTCTTTAAGATAGTGGATAGTTTAATGCAATGTAAAAGTCATGCAGAAAGCTCCCAAAGGAGCTTTCTGCATGACTTTCACTCTGCATAAAGCAATCACCTACCTGAAAGGATCTAAGGTTGTCTTTATTAAAAAATCCAGTTTACAGGATTATTGTAGCAGTAATCAGATAAATGAGGATGATAGCATGCCGGGAAGGTGAATTATGTAATTTATATAATGAGGTGATTCTCACGTAAAGGTATGTCAAAACTAGACGCTCAAGGACGTACAATTGCATTTGAATGGTGTGGTTATTATTTACTACTAATCTTCATCAATATAGACACATATACAGTTGAACTTCGATATCTCGAACTCGGATAAATCGAACTTATGACTAACTCGAACTTTAAGTAAAAATTCGGTCCTTCCAAAATTACAATACAGACTTGTTCTAAATGGTATCACTTCGCATATCTGGAAACATCATTACTTTAGACCTGTATTAACTCATTCCCTCCTATGCTATGTTTTAGGCCCAATCTCTGTGAATAAATCTACCGTAAAGGAGCATTTACTAGAGGAAAGGAACATTTTAGAATTGTGTAGTTTTGAAACCAGTGTGATAAATAGAGCATTTGCTCCTATGGAGCAAAGCCAAATACTCTATTTATCACAATGGTTTCAAAATTTGACTTTTACAGAGGCACCAAAATACATCACTAAGAGGGGATTAGCTAAGCTGTGAAATTAAGAGATTGTCCAGATTAGAAATCGGATGACTCGAACATCTGTTATCTCGAAGTAATTTTATGATCCCTTGAAGTTCGATGTATAGAAGAGCAACTGTATATGTTTCTGGATGCTCCATGCAGTGAAACTCTGTACAGTGAAAACATTATACACTTGCTTGGAGTCAGGTCTCACCTTGAAGCACGTGCAACATTTTGAATGAGTTTCAATTACACGTGCTCCATGCATGCGTGGATTAAAGTGATAGTCTCTCCTTTAAGCACGTTTTTAAAATGCCTAAAAGTACATAAATGATTTAATGTATATGCTGAAAAGAAGTATATCGCAAGAAAAACGGTCGAATAAACACCGAGGAAGACATATATATATTTGATATGGAGTATATGTTGGATATAGAAGACCTTGATGTCATTCGTTTTATTCGGATTGCGTTTAAGTTGTTTAACTATTTGAAATCAGCCGAGACTTTTTTGTACAGCAAAAAAACAACAAAGTATAATCTCTACAATACCTCAACCCCTCTAATGCGACCACCAAAAATGGGCATAAATCTGGGTGGCAGAGGCAGGTGGTAGCTTCATGCAGGACAACATTTATGCAGAAAACTCCTATAGGAGCTTTCTGCATAACTCTCGTCCTGCATTAAGCAACCACCTGCTTTAAACGCCGCCAGTGGCTGTTTATTAAGTGGTCGCATTAGTGGGGTTTTACTGTATGTATTGTAGAGATTATCAATTTAAAATACAGTAAAATCTCGATTATTCGAATTCTCTGTATAGCGAAATCTAGATCATTTTAGGCAGGTTGCTGGTTAATGCATGGCGAACGTCATGCAGAAAGCTTATAGAGGAGCTTTCTACATTACTTTCACCATGCATTCAGTAGTCACCTACCTAGACAATCGACAATTCTTCATTACTTAAATATCGAGTATTGATATTGTACTGTTCAATCTGTTATCACTGAATTCATTTAAATGCTGAATAGTCAAAGTAAAGTGCTGCATCGGTGTCGCATCCTGCATTAACCCATTCCATCATAGGCTATTTTTTCGATAAACCTTTTTGAATAAATCGACCGAGAAGGAGCATTAACTAGAGAAAAGGAAACGTTTAACATTTTGTAGTTTGAAACCATTGTGATAAATAGAGCATTCGCTCCTAAAGGAGCAAATTCTCTATTTATCATAATGGTTTCACAAAATGACTTTTACAGAGTCGTCAAAAGTCGTCAATATGAGGGAATGGGTTAAACTGCCACCTGTCTTAAAGATTGATAATAGTACGTATTTTAGTGTTCGAATAATCGAGATTTTACTGTAGATCAAATAATCGTGTATTACCGTCCAGTTCAATACGTACATTACAGTAGAACCTTTATAAAGCGAGCGCTGAAATCATTTGGTGTCAAATAATTTCGCCTGCAGACAATGTCGTCTGCTTTAAGGAACATATGAACTTTCCGTCAATATCTTCTCTGAAACGTTAGTCGTGTGTCAAACAGTTTGGATCCTGATCATTATTCTGCGTCTCATCTGGATCCAAACTGTTTGCATCGGCAATCACAGACTTGCCCATTGCATCAGGTGCATCGGGCCACTTCATCGGCGAAATACTTAACTATTTAGCAGAAGTGTCTTTGGCTGCTTAATGCAGAACGAAAGAAACCCCTCTAAACCGGAATTCTAGCAGAGAAGAATGTAGATACTTTTAGGCAGGTGGCTGCTTAATGCATGGTGAAAGTCATGCAGAAAGCTCCTAGAGGAGCTTTCTGCATGACTTTCACCCTGCATTAAGCTGTCACATGTTCCCTAGACAAATGTATATAATAAATTGGACGTCAGGTTTAGATGGTTTTTAATGTATCCAGAATATAACTTCTTTACAGTGATCGCGTTAGAAAGTATTTACTGTAAACCGAAGTTCAAACAAAACTTCATTTCAGATTATCAGTCTAAATATAGATATCAATTCATTTCGTATCAACGAACAATTTAAAACTCCACACCTGGGATGTTTTATTCCTTACAGCAGTAGATCTATTTATCACCAGTTTAACCCGCTATGAAAAAAATAATGTCTGCTCAAATTTGGATCTGGTGCAAATTTGACTACTTCCGATTCGAACAATATTTTTGAGAAATTGTTGACTGAGTGTCAAACAGCTTGGATTCGGATGAGACGCCGAGATGCTCGGCGTCTCATCTGGAGCCAAGCTGTTTGTAAATGCGAGACAATTTCGCAGAATAAGAGTAAAACACAAATCTCATTCTTGACATTTCAAAATTGACTTCTGTTAAAGATATTCCTTATTATAACGAGGCTTTCGGTTTTTGTTCGCCTCCAATCAATGTCAAGTGTTTTTAAAGTTTGTTTCAATAATAAAAACTACAGAGAAGACTGAGTTTTGACACGTAGTTTTGCATCGTAATGCATCTGAAAACACGATTTCTGGCGAAAACGTTATCTATTTTTACAGCTCCCAAATGACTTAATCACTTTAACTGATGAATATTCATATCAAAATAATCACGTCATGAATATTCATTATCTAACTTTTAACGGGGTTTTAACGGTATAAGAATGCAGGATTTTTTAATTTTTTTTAATTCTTTTTTATTTTTTTATTTTTTTTATTTTTTTTTTGGGGGGGGGGGGGGGGGGGGGGGCAGGAACAGTAGAATTAGTTCAATATAATAACATTAGCATACGGAGTAGCCTAAAACCTGATCAGACGGTCGCTATAGCAACCGTCTAATCTGGGTCTACCCTGTATGCAAAGGTAGCAGAATTATGGTGGTCTCTATAAGGTAAAAAGTTAAAAAAAATAATCCTGGTTTAACCCTTTATTTCATGAATACATGCATATTAATTCGATTAATTGTTTTAACAGCACATGGACACTGGAATTATTGACCATGCTAGAAACTGTAGAATCGTATCTATATTTTATCACAAGCAAACAGAGCAGACTCTGTTTGCAAAGGCATAGAATTATGTATTTACGGAGTAAAGGGTTAAGCATAGGTAGTAAATTTAAAATTAAGTTGGTTTTTGTCTGATGTGTTCATCCTTGCGCAAAACTTTGAAAAACAGGAAGTATGTGTGATTTTCGCATTTACGTGAGAATTACACTAACTGGTACAAAAAAGTTTGATAGCTTTTGGAACAGTAATCTTCCGTAAAATGAATCACATCAGTGGCAGGTTACCTCTGTTTGCCGTCTAGAGCGCAAAAAAAGATTAAAGGTGATTGTGTTTGATCATAGAGCAGCTCTCTTGTCAGTTGTCTGCGGAGAGCCAAAATCCAAAACAAATCGAAGGGGTTAACAGATGTCTAACTTTCGACGCTTGCCTTTCAGAGCATGTTTTTACAGTACTTCAACGATATTCAACAGACATTCTGACAGAATGATGTTATCTGTAATACGTATCACCCAGTTGTTAACCCTTCATCGCATGAATATTCATGTAAGAAACAATGATGTAATGTGTATTATACTGTATTTATTAGCAGACTATTTACGATTGTTTATGAACATGGGATTGTCAATGTAAGAAACTGTATTACCTGAATATAAATCAACAAGCAAACATAGCAGACCCTGATTAGATGGCTCCCAAATGAGCCGCCGGATCAGGTTCTCCGGTGTTTGAGATGACATGAAAATACGTCTCTATCAGGCAAAGGGTTAAAAGGAAGAGAAAATCACTCTGAAAATCAGCATAGGACGGTGGTGGGGTATTTGATGTGTGCCGTGCGGTCTTCAACTGCACAGCTGGAAAAGAGGTACGATCGTCACCTACACATGGTATTCACATCACTACTGACAAAAAACACACTGTCTGTGGCTTTTTTCTCCACGGTTCTATTTTTCTTTACTGATGCATTCAAGTTTGTAATAGCCGCTTTTATCCAACGCGGCAACGAGCGCACGTTAATTTTGTCAGTCAATTAGTTTTTTCTGCAGAGAGCGCGTGCATCTCTGCAAGATTGAGCCTGACAGGTCATAATTACATAGGGAAATATACACACATATATATATCAGTGTGTTGAAGATTCAGTTTTAAAAGCATTTCAATGCGGGAAACGAGTTACTTGTGTCCTATGCAAACAGTGTAGACGCAGATGAGAGGACTCCTAGAGGAGCTTTTTGCATGACTTCATCCTGCATTAAGCTGGAAGCTGTCTCCAAGACCAATATTTATACTAAATTTTAACGTCCAGTTTTAGAGGGGGTTTACTGTATAGGTAGATTAAAATATAAATAAATACACTTCAGGTTACGGTCCCTGATAGACGTCTTTTAGTTCACATACGGAGTGATTGTCAAGTTTCATGTTTTATGTTTTTCCGAATTCAATACCTACTACATATTCACGGACAAAATACTTATAATGAAATATGGAAGGTTGAATATTGTAGCCATTTTAAAAAGTAAATACACAGATCTTTCCATTTGCAAACAGCAGACCCTGATCAGACGGCTCCTATAGGAGTCGTCTGATCTGGGTCTACTCTGTTTGCAAATGCGTGAAAACACGTTTATATGAGGGGAATTGGATTAACACTGTACTCGATACGTATTCATAATAGGAAATAATGAGATAATGAAATAAGAACATTTATTAGCTGAATTTATATAACCCTTTACTCGATGTATATTCATGTAAGAAATAATGACACCATAAATACTAATAATATTATGTTTTAGCATATTTAACGTAACTATGAAACTGTTGCCAACGCAGAAACTATAGAATCAGATATATATTGTTCCAAAAGCAAACAGAGCAGACCCTGATCAGACGGCTTCTATAGGAGCCGTCTGGTATGGGTCTACTATGTTTGCAAAAGCGTAGAAAGGCGTGTTTATGGAGTAAATGGTTAATAAAAAAAATGAGGTCTAACTCTTGAGTTCATCATCACTAATAATTGTATTATTTAAAATAAATTGAGGAAACTATAGAAGAAATGAAAGAAAATGTGTCCATGGAACACGGATGCCCCCGCCAGGTTGTTTTTCTATATCTAAAATATTCTAAGTTCCGTCAAACAGGAGGTGGACATGCAGCAGATTCGTTAACTATCTTACACGATACAGTTCTCCATACGTATGCTCTGCGCTAAATATCAGGAAGCTGGTCTTTGTGGCTCCTAAGAAAAAAATGTCACAGAGAAAGTATTTGGTGATGATGACGACGATGTAAGACGAATAGTGAACCCTGTATGTCGCCTCTGCGAAATGCAGGTGACACAACAATTTACTGTAAGGTAATATTTGGGTAGTTGGCAAACAGGAAGTAGATCAACAACAGACCTGGGTCCATGCTTATAAAGCTTTTAGTTGAGTCTGAAATCGTTCTCAAGCTTTTGATTGGACAGATTTGAGCCTTTGGCTCAAATCTGACCAATCAAAAGCTTGAGAACTCAAATCTGACCAATCAAAAGCCTGAGAACGAAACTCAGACTCAACTAAAAGCTGTATAAGCATGGACCATGAAAATGGGAGACACTGTACATCTCATTGTGATTATGCTTGAGAATAAAATTTATATCAAATCATTCCAGCATACATAAGCCAGGAAATCTATGACGATTTTTTTGTCATTAAACAATCACCAAAAATTCGACCAAAGTGTCGGCAAATAGGAAGTAGATGGATGACAGACCTGAAAAGGGGAGACACGGTACAACTTACTAAGGGTATGCTTCACACTAAATATCAACTAATTCCAGCAGACACAAGCCAAGAAATCTGTGACAAAAACTAACAGAACGGACATATCCGTACGTACGGACAAGGGTATGACTTAATGTCCCCGTCGCCTAAAGGCGGGGGCATGAAAAATCTGATTCGGTCATTGGAGTAGACATATAGCAACTGCTACGAGTTGTCATTGAGATAAAACTTTCTGGACGAGTTTAAGAAAATTGTATCCCAACTGTCAATGAATGTCAGAATTTTGTTATCTCAGGTATAGTCGGTAAGAATAAATATCTGGATTTTATAATGGCACGTGAATACATATCATTGTGGCACTGTTTCGGTGACTATTAACCAGCACGTGCTTTCACGTTCATGACAGATGTGATAATGCATTTACAAATGTAAACACGGTGTTGCAAAGGAGAAAATATGCACTGTGAACAAAGACGCGAATATACTTTCATATTGTTTATGCATATCATATTCACAGTATTTTGCTAGTATATTTTATCCATCCACAAAAAAACCATGTGAAAGTCAGCCAAATATCCTGTTATAAGACACAGAGACATAAGCATCCATGTGTATATAAGTCTAAGTATAAAATGAAACGTCGTCGAGCTTGTTGTCATCTTCTGCATGTAACAGCAATTAAAACAAAACTTTTGGACATACACCGTATTAGGATAATATCAGAGTGTCACTGAAACCGGTCCTACTTGGTCAGTGCACGCGTTTATTGGTCAGGAAAATGGCAGCCTGCAGCGTTTATTTGGGATGTGTGACAATAATGGTGTAATAATTTGAATGAGAATAAATAAAACTAAGATAAGAAATCTTATTTAGTTTTATATTTACTTTGGATTATTTGTAGAGCGGGAAAATTTCTTAGGGTCACCGAAACTGGTCCTTCCACGATAGAATCAGGTCTTTATCACCCTTCTGCACTCTGAGCAATTACCGTCTGCAAAATTTATCGTCTGCTTCAATTCTAAAAATACACTTTTCTTCCATATCTTTTAAAAAAAATGTTGGGGTGACAAACAGTTTGGATCCTGATGAGACGCCGAGTTACTCGGCGTCTCATCTGGATCCAAACTGTTTGCAAAGGTTACCATAAAATCGCCGGTAGAGTGTTAAAGGTTACTCCATAAGCAAGCAGAGCAGACCCTTATCAGACGGCTCCTACATAAACGTCTGATCTGAGTCCACTCTGTTTGCCAAGGCGTCAAAAGGTGTCTATACCAGGGAAAGGGTTAACCATTTCCTTCATATAAATGCAATTTCACGCATTTGCAAACAGAGTAGACCCAGGAGCCGTCTGATCATAGTCTACACTGTTTGCTTATAGAATTTTATAGATGTGGATTTTACAGTTTCAACTATGGTGAAAAACACCCCCTTCCCTTGCTCTATTTTACTGACTCTGCCCATGAATATCAATGAGGTGATACAATCTTGAATAAATGTTAAACAGGGAAGAGGTTGGGTAGTATCACTATCAACTTTCTTCCTACTGATAAATAGATAGTAGCGGGGATAATGTATTGTTATTAGTCTATTCAAGTGTGTTATCTTAACTGGACAAACAGCCATGGGGCAGGTGCCTCCCGCAGTTCCATGTAAGATACTCACTAACAGAAGATCTTTATCCTTTCGACCACCAGCAATATCGTCTGCTTCTAACTTAGTAAGTGTCGTCTGCTGAAAGTACCTGCTGTTTGCAATGTCTTAAACATTTAGACGAAGCTAATATTTGAATGGTTTCTAGTTTATGTGTAATCAAATTAAGATATTGTGTAAGTTAATCTTGGCGTAACGTGAAGATTTCTAGCGTGCCCTGCTCGGTCGCACAATGGATAGCACAGAAGTTATTCCCGCCATTAATCTCAAATTATCTCCTAATAGCAGATGCATATCGAGGAACCGACAAAGAAACCCTATAAGTCACAAGCGTGTGGGGCATTGATCAAATCGCTAAGTGCAAATCGCCGTTACTACAATAGATAGGCGAGTTCATTGTAACGTTGCCGTACAGTTTTGATCCAGGTAGCTCAATGTATACAGTAAAACCTCTCTAAACCGGAATTATAGTAGATAGGAATTAATATATTTTAGGCAGGTGACTTCTTAAAGCAGGGTAAAAGACATGCAGAAAGCTCCTAGAGGAACTTTCTGCATGTCTTTCACCCCGCATTACGCTGCCATCAGTCCTGTCTCCAAGGCCGATATTTATACTAAATTGAACGTGCTGTTTAGAGAGGTTTTGCTGTAGTCAGGAGACTCAGGACCCAAACTGTAAACCACCCTAATTGTGATTGTTGAACAGAACATATAACCCGTACTACAATAAAGTCTCACCAATACAACCACTCAAGAAAGTCTAATTCTAGGAGAATCTAGAGTCATAGTCAAAATAGTTATAATGAAATAAGGAATGTTGGATATTGTAGCCAATTTAGAAACTAAAGAACCAGATCTATCAAATTCTGTTAGCAAACAGAGCAGACCCTGATCAGACGGCTCCTCTAGGAGCCGTCTGATCTGGGTCTACTCTGTTTGCAAATTTATGAAAACACGTTTATATGGGGGAAAGGGTTAATACAGAACAAACATAATGCAGTAAGCACCCATTGGGGTAGAATCGTCGACCTACCTTTAATCAGTTATTATTTGTGGGATAGAAGCTTTTTTGAAACATACGGTTCAGACCCTGGTGTAAAGACTCCATCCGAAACACACTGATCTGGGTCTGCACTGTTTTCAAATATCGTTAATAAGACACACTAGATCTTTACCAATAAAGATGCATTTTTACGCATTTGCAGACAGTGTGAACCTAGATCAGACAGTTCCTGTAGGAGATGTCTGATCAGGGTCTGCTCCGTTTGTTTAGTCGCTAATATAAATCTGAGTCTGCAATGTCTTCCATGGTAAGCCTTTCTTGTGTACATATGTCATCATAATAACCATCCTAATTAATATCCATGAATCCATACATGAATATTCATCAGATAAGGTTCGCTGAACCAATTTTCTCCTACTGACTCCTTTTGACGCCTCTGTAAACGTCGTGTTTTGAAACCATAGTGATAAATAGAGCATTTGCTCCTATGGAGCAAATGCTCTATTTATCAGAATGGTTTTAAAACTACACACTTCTAAAATTATCCTGTTCTATAAATAATGCTCTTTTTCGCTAGATTTATTCAAATAGGTTGGGTCTAAAATAGTCTAGGAGGGAATGGGTTAAGCTTCAAAATGTACAGCAGCCAGTACTGATAACTTGAAAAGGCCCTGCTAATATAGATGTGATAACAGGTTCGATGACAGATGATGACACAGGCTGATAGATGATGACACCAGAGATAGTGACGAATTATACATGGTAACGATCTTGCCGCCCCATACTGAGAGTCCATATGCTACGTGGTACATTGTAAATGATGAGAGCTACAGCAAAAACCTCTTTCAAGCAGTCACACAAAGGCAAGTCAGGATGAAGGTCTCCTAATCCTTTCTCAGTTAGAATGTTTATTACAAATTTCAATTCCTATTGAATATTAATTGGACAGAAATAGTTATAATGAAATATGGAAGGTGGAAAACTGTAGCCATTTGAGAAAAGTCAGGAAACAGATCTATCAAATTCTATGAGGAAACAGAAAACCCTGATCAGACGGCTCCTCTAGGAGCCGTCTGATCTTGGTTCACTCTGTTTGCAAATACGTGAAAATGCATTTATATGAAGGAAAGGCTTAATCATGTGGCAGTTTCATGTAGGATGAAAGTAATTAAATGCAAGTCCCAAAAGGAGCTTTCTGCATTATTTTCGCCATACATCTAGCAGACATGAGCTTTTAAAAATGCCTATTATTCATTCACTAAGCATCCGTAACAATGAAGTTACAAAAAGAAGCATTATTGCTGCTGACCCCTTCCTATGTTTCAATGATCCCGTTTCATGCGGGGTATTAGAGAAAACGTAACCATTTAACCTCTTTGCTGCCAAATTCTGTCGTCTGCTGCAAATTTCTTTTATTTACTTTTCTCTCCTTTTCTTACAAAATTTATAACCACAGCGACAAACAGTGTCGATCCTAATGAGACGCCGAATGTTTACATAGGTAATCAAAGATGCAACATTGGCAGCGAAGTATTTAACCCATTACCTCATAGGCTATTTATAGATCAAACCACTTTGAATACATCTACCCAAAAGGAGCATCAACTAGAGAAAAGGAAACTTTTAGAATTTTGTAGTTTGAAACCATTGTGATAAATAGAGCATTTGCTCCTATAGGAGCAAATGCTCTATTTATCACAATGGTTTCATAGAGTGACTATTACAGAGGCGTAGAAAGGCGTATTTATGGAGGAAAGGGTTAATGTACAGTAAAATCCCTATAAAGCGACCACCTAATATTCTGGATGTTAAAGGCAAGTGGTAGCTTAATGCAGGACGAACGTTATGCTAAAAGCTCCCATGGGAGATTTCTGCATTACTTTCGTCCTACATTAAGCTACCACCTGCTTTTAAAATAAAATGGTCTTTTTAGAGAGGTTAATTCTACCCGGTTTTTAGAAGTATTTGTCTATAGTGTTAGCCAAACATAATGGCTCCTTCTTCTCTCATGACCTCACTCATATAAATTTACATTAATTTCTTGGATTCGGTAATAACTGTCATCTATAAAGGCTGTGCTTATCAGATCAAAACTTGATTCCTGTTTCTATGGTAATAAATGTAGTGTTATCTATCTGACACTCTTGAAAGGCGAGATTCATTCTAAAGTCCCGTGAAATGCCATCAATGAAGAGTCCAGTATTCATACAAGGGTTGTATCTAGATCAAATGGTCTGCTATTCCAGATAATTATGTGTGACTAGGATGGGGTATATTCTCGTCGTTCAGACATAAATAGGAAGAAAAGGAAACGAAAATTAATGATTCTATTTCCAGCCTACAACATTACATTCAGAGGATATCGAGGGCTTGGTGCAAAACTATTCTAACTCCTTCACTTTGTGAAGGAGTTAGAATAGTTTTGCGCCAAGCCCTCGATATGTTCATCAGGTAATCAAATGTGAAGTATGTGATGTAATCGGATAAGTGGAATTTTCGCATTTAAAATAAAATCTCGATTATTCAAACACTTAAACACGTATCATTATCGATCTTTAAGACAGGTGGCTGCTTAATGCGGGGTGCGAGTTATACAGAAAGCTCCACTGGGAGATTTCTGCAGGATATCAACCCTGCGTTAAGCAATCGCCTGCCTATTAGAGACTGAATTCTTGTACACGATAGTTTCGAAACATCGATGTTTTACAGTATAAACATAAAATGTAGTGGAATGGTTTAGTTCTAACAGACACTTACGATCGTAAACGTCTCTGTTTGTAAGATCTACGATGTCACTATATAAACCTGACGAATATTCACGTATGACTATCCCAATTATGAATATTAATGAACCACTTTTCTTACATTGTTATGCACATGTGTAATACAAGTCAGCGCACTGCTATGACAACTGATATATATACTCGGATATCTTAGATCTATAAGCAAACAGGGTAACAATGCTTTATTTATCACAATGGTTTCAAACTACAAAATTCTAAAAAAAATCTTTTCTCTAGTTAATACTCCTTTTCGGTAGATTTATTCAAAGAGGCTGTATCTAAAAATAATCTATGAGGTAATGGGTTAAGGAACGTTTGATCTGAGTCTACTTTGTTCGCCAAGGTGTCAAAGGGTATCTTATTCGGTAATGGATTTAACCTTCTGGACATGGGTCACTAATGTATTTTGCAAACAGTGTAGACCCAGATGAGAGATCTCATGAAGGTTTTCGCTGTTTGTCATGTTACACTTTTCTTTAGAAAAACACCTAGATATTCACCATAAGTTTGACATGTTTTAATTTTGGAATACTCCATTTGAAAATTCAGCGTTTTTAGAGTTAAATAATTTTATGCTGAACTCGGAATAGGGCTGAGATAGGATAGGGCGGGGTAGACGAGGGAATGGGTGGGCTGGGTGGGGTAGGTATAAAAAAAATCCAGCTAACTAAATATAAATTCTGTATTCTCCATGGAAGCCGCCGAATACGGTTCTGTACACCCCGGCAGTTTTTTGCAAACTGACCTATCAAAATCCAAGGATTTACTCTGACGGGTAATAATATTAGTTACACGGTAATTTGGCAGGGTGTACGGGCTGGTATGACCGGGTTAGATCCCGTATTTCCTGAGGCGTTATGTAAATACGTGGTCTAACCCGGTCATACCAGCCCGTACACCCTGCCAAATTACCGTGTAACGAATTTATTACCAGTCAGAGATCCGATTTACCTAATTAAGAAACGAACAACTTTTATTTTGCTGACATTAGATCTCTAATTGTATGACGACAGGACAAAGAAAACATGACGTCATCACAGAGCAAATATGACGTCGTTTCAGAGCAATTTCGAAAGAGGAATTGAAACTTCACTTGTAAACATTAACGGTAATACGTTATACTGATAAGTTGATAGTGTTAAATTGAGGAACGTATGAGGTACAGTTTTTTACGTTTATTATCGAGTATTTGGTCGAAATCCATCCAGAATTATTGGAGTAAGGACGATATGAAATTTCCAATCGACGCTAACTGTACACCCCGGCAGTTTTTGGCAAACTGACCAATCAAATTCCAAGGATTTACTCTGACTGGTAATAAATCTTTCGACGCCTTTGCAAACAGAGTAGACCCAAATCAGACGGCTCCCATAGGAGCCGTCTATTCTGGGTCTGCTCCGTTTGCTTATGGTATGATATTTATATGTTTATGCAGTTTCTGTCACGATAAAAATTCCCGGGTCCGTGTGCTATTCTAACAGTTAAGCTAAGTAATATTCATGTTGTCATAATTTCTTACATGAATATTCATGGAGTACATGCTTACAGTAAAACCTCTCTATAACGACCACTAAATTACGTCATGTATTTCGTGTTAAAGGCATGTGGATGCTTAAAGCAAGGTGAAAGTAAAACAGAACGCTCCTATGGGAGCGTTCTGTTTCACTTTCACCTTGCTTTAAGCAGCCACCTGCCCAAAATACCAACTAATTAACATAATTTAGTGGTCGTTATAGAGAGGTTTCACTGTATTTACCATTCGTCATAAAACAACAGTATCTAGTCAACTAGGGTTGCAAACAATTACAGATTCTGATCAGGCGCCGCATTTCAATGAAGTGACTGATCTGGATATACAGTGTTCACCAGAAAAGTTTCCATTCCCGTAGAGCGACCTGCACGGTGTTTCATTGCTTCAATCTTCCCCTCAATAGCAGTTTTATGACCCAGGCTGGAAGACAAATATCTGTCGATATTTACTTCGCAGAGGATTCGGGTAATATAAAACAGAATCAGTGTTGATATTTACCGTGCCAGAGGTTTTGACATTTCTTAAACTGACTCCAACTCGATATGCGTGTTTATATCTATGAAGTTATCATGATTCAATTTGAACCTTGCCGCCCGCCCCGGAGAGGGTAAATGATTTACGCATACTGTTGTATGAATTTCACGTGAGCACTATCGCGTGGGACATAATATTTAGTGGTATATAAATGTTGGAGGGGAATAGGTACAGTAGTAAGCTCAATGAAAGTTAATAGAAGAAAACAGAGGGTGGAAGAATGAGAGAGAAAGTTGAAAAAAGAAAGGCGAAGCAAAATGATAGAGACGGAGCGAGAGAAAGATAGATACATAGAGATGTACAGAGAAAAGGAGAGGGTGTGAGGAGGATGAGCAGCAGCAGTAGCAGAAGGAATATGAGCAGGAGGGGGACAGGGACAGGGGGAGAAGAAGAAGAAGAAGAAGAAGAAAAGAAGAAGAAGAATAATGAGGAGGATGAGGAGAAGAATGAGGATAAAAAGGGGGAGACTAAAAGAGGAATAAAACATAAAATGATGGAGACGGAGAGGTGAACAACTGAAGAGTAAATAGAGAAAAGAGGAAAAAGCCGGAGAAATGATGGAGAATGAAAGAAAATTTGTAAAGCTTGTCTGTGTATGGAAGAAGAATAGTCGGAATTGTCTCATTCTCTCATTAATATTCGTCTCAGAAATAATGAATGTACATGTATGCATATCAGTTAGCTGAATAGTACATGTATGATGAGATCATTAACATAGGTATTTCTGACCATGGCAGAAACTTTAGAATCAGATCTGATTTACAAATGTATTTCAGAATCAAACTCAGATCAGTGGCCGCATAAACCAACTGAAACCTTTACTTCAAGAATATTCATGATAGAAATACATTTGTAATGACATCATGCATATTAATCTTATTGATTTTTACGATGGGACATGTGCACGGGAATATTTGGTCATGGCAGAAACTGTGGAATCATAACTACATGTATATTATATTACAATCAAACAGAGCAGACCCTGGTCAAATGGCTCCTACAGGAGCAGTCTGGTCTGGGTCTACTCTGTTTGCAAATGCGTAGAAAAGCGTATTTATGGAGTAAAGGGTTAATCCTAATTTTCTTATTACCCAAACACATATTATGAGTCAATCTTTATCATATTAAGAAGTGCTTTTCTGCAAAGCCTCTCTTAGCGGGGTGAACCCAAACAAAAATAAACAAACAATTCTCGCCGTACGGCCGAAATGCAAGCGTGACCAGATGGACAACGTCCAGATACAAGAGACCCTCTCTAAAAACGATCACATAGTATTTACGAGAAATTTATATTAACCCTTCCCTCAAATAAACACATTTTCGCGGATTTGCAAACAGAGTAGACTCAGATCAGACGGCTCTTGAATGAGTCGTCTGATTAGGATAGACTCTGTTTGCTTATGCAATAATTATAATAGATCACACTCCATAGTTTCTACTATTATCCGAAAAGCATGTGAACATAATATGGCATTACAGAAATTCGGCTAATAGATATGCACGATGTCATTATTTCGTACATAAATATTGAACAGGAGAAATAGTTAGCGCGTTAGTATCTAACCTTTAGCCTGCTGAGCAAAATATTTTTACAGAAATTTTCATGTACTACATTTTCAAAATCCAAGCTGTAATCAATTTGTCTGCCAAAATGCAATCAGGGTGTCAAACAGTTTGGATCTTGATGAGACGCCGAGTAACTCGGCGTCTCATCTGGATCCAACCTGTTTGCATAGGTATGCACTGATCCGTCAATAGCAGGCTAAAGGTTAAAAACGGATAACTACTAAACCCTTCACCTGGTACAGACGTTTATATATAAAACTCATTTGCAAACAATGTATGTACCCAGATGTGCTTTAACCCATTCCCTCATATTGACGCATTTTGACGCCTCTGCAAAAGTCATCTGTTTGAAACCATTGTAATAAATAGAGGAAGCAAATGCTCTATTTAACACAATTGTTTCAAATTGAAAAATTCGAAAAGTTTCCTTATGTTAGTATGCTCCTTTTCGGTTGATTTATTCAAAGAGAGTGGATCTAAAAATAGCATATGAGGGAATGGGTTAAAGAACCGCCTGATCAGGGTCTGGTCCGTTTGCTGATAAATAGTATAGATCTGCTTCTATAGCCTCTGTCATGGCTAAACATTACTGTATTCATTTATAAATTTAAAAAAAATCAGCCAACTTATTTTCATGGTGTCATTATTTCATACATGAATATTTATTAGGGGGAAAATATTAAAGCAGAAAAAGGTATTATGGAAAACTTACATCCTGGATTAAACTACACATGTACATGTCTTAAAAACATGAAGTAGACTTCTTTTCATTGGTAGTTTTAGACATACAAACACACCTGCAATCTATTAGTTCATGGACATGGCTTAAATGTTTACAGATTCGAAACCTAAAGCGAGAAGCACGTTTGGCGTCGGTCAAATATACTCGTTTATGCAAATAACTTGTTCATTTAGCTGCTACCTATTACCAAGACCAATATTTATGCTAAATTGAACGTCCGGTTTAGAGAGGTTTTACTGCATTATAATACATCACCAATACAAAGCAATGTTCTCGTTCTTATGAGTCTTATACGCCCAATATATACATGCATTATGTTTGTTTGTCAATCCACAACGTTGACATTTAAGCCTTTCCCTGAATATTGCATATTCATACAAGAAATGAGATAATCATGAGTATTTATTAGCTGATTTTTACAAAGAAAAATGAACACGGGATACAATGTATCAGGTATTAGTAGAAACTGTATATAATGTCATAAGCAAAAAGAGCAGACGATGATCAGACGGCTCCTAAAAGGTACTTTTGACCTGTATTAAGATATCACGTGTGTTTCTAGATATGCATATGCATTTTAGAAAATTCTGTATTGTAAAATTGGAAGAACCAAATTTTTTGTTCGAGTTATCCGAAGTTCGGGTTATCCGTGTTCGAGATATTGAAGTACAACTGTATATGAATACAGGATTATTTGGCCATGGCAGAAACTAGAATCAGATCTATATTACTCCATTTAAAAGGAAACAGGACGGCCCCTGAGCAGATGGCATCTACATGGGCCTTTAACTCTTTCGGCGCCAATGTCGCATGTTAGCACCATTGAAAACAGTGCAGTCCCAGGTCAGATGCCGCCTTTTCAGGGCGGCATCTGACCTGGGACTTCACTGTTTTCTGTATTTGTTTAGCCCAATCATACAGGTTTTTAAAAACAAATGTTTTACTAATATACCTCTATTATTTAGTTTAGAATTATATTTAATATGAAATTATTATTGCAGACGACACTTTTAACTTTGGCGCCAAAAGAGCTAATCTGGATCTGCTTTGTTTGCCAATGAGTGTCTACCAAATAAGAGATGTTTGAATGAATGAATGAATGAATGAATGAATGAAATGAATGAATGAATGAATGAATGAATGAATGAATTGAATGGATGAATGAATACATGAATGAATTAATTAATGAATTAATGAATTAATGCATGAATGAATGAGTGAATTAATGACTGAATTAATGAATAAATAAATGAATGATTGAAAGACTATTTAACCACAACTAGATCTATAAATCATACTAATCGTCAATAAGACTTGATTAACAATGCAATTTGTCTGACAGATGACTACTTACATTACAAGTGTTAAGTTTGTACAATGTCTTTGAATAAGTGGATTTCACATAACTGTCAAGTGTAAATGTAACCAACATCCTTATGTTTCACCTGTAAATCAGTTAAATTGGTATTTTATAAAGTACCTTTATATAATGGTATACAAGCAAAGAGAGTTAACTGTTTACTCCATATATACGTCTTTCTGTATATGTACAGTCCGCTGAGGGGGCCTTCGGACTGAAAGTAGACTATAACTTGGTACTTTATTCTCTTTTTTTTTACTTTCTATGCCTGTACAAACAGAGTATAACCAGATCAGACGGATCCAATTATCTCTCTCTCTCTCTCTCTCTCCCTCCCTCTCTCTCTCTCTCTCTCTCTCTCTCTCTCTCTCTCTCTCTCTCTAATGAGACGTCCAGCTACTCAGTGCCTAATCAGGATCCAAACATTTTGTAAATGTTATCACAAATTTTCCCATATGGATTGGAAAGGTTTAAAGGCCATAAATTTACTACCTGAACATTGGCAAGGCTATCGAGGTCCTGGCAGGCGGATGATTCACGAGTTCACGGGTCGCTGAGGAAACTGGCCAACGTCAGGTTTATGAAAACTGATGTGGGAAATGTCAAACTGACCGATATCGACAGGCTTAAGTCACTTTTAAATTGAATTATGCGATCGTAGGGTATGGTGTGCCTTAAAACTGGCTCATTAATTCCTTGGTTCCCCGCCCTGTTGTACTGAATTTCAAGAAGGTGTGAAGAGATGGTTACAAATGAGCAGGAAAATATGTCTTCAGGGATCTTGTTAACAATGCTGATCCAGAACAGCTGCTGCATCAGACCAGAATTAAACCCCAATTAGGAGTATATGTGTGGTGATTAGAAAGGGAAAGAGAGAGAGAAAGAGAGAGAGGGAGGAAAAAGAGTTTGTAGAACCATAAAGGGGGAGAACTGGAGAGATATAGGGAGGGAGGAGAAATGAGAGAGGAGGAAGAGAGAGGCGACAGACAGACAGACAACCAGACAGACAACCAGCCACACAGACATAAACAGAGAGAAATAGAGACAGAGAGACACACACAGTCAGACAGACAGACAGACGACAGAGAGATAGACAGACAGACAGACAGACAGAAGATAGACGGACAGAGGAAGGCAGACAGACAAAGACACAAACAGAGAGGTAATCTGTATTAATTTAGTTATCATTGAAAAAAAACTGTCGTTTCTGTATTAGATAAACTTAATAGATTTTCAGTTAAACTGATAGTTGATACATGTACTTCCAAGAGATTGTGATATTTTCTGGTGCATCTATGCAAGGCAAGAAGGACATGGATTGAATAAAATGTCATTGATGTTCTGTCGATATTAAACGCAATAACTAGTGCATGACATCTATTTTGGGATTAAATCTGTTCTTCATCTTAATTTTCAATTAGAAAAAGATAGCATCAGCTGGTCTGGGTCTTCACTACATATGCATAGCCCCCGAACACCCACTTTCTCGTACAGGACCAGTACGTTGACCTATTTAAACCCCTTTATCTGATTAATTTACTTGGCAGATTCCACCCATTACAGTAAAATCCCTCCAAACCGGACGTTCAATTTAATATCGATATCGGTCTTGGAGACAGGTGGCAGCTTAATGCAGGGTGAAAGTCATGCAGAAAGCTCCTCTAGGAGCTTTCTGCATGAGTTTCACCCTGCATGAAGCAGTCACTTGCCTAAAAATAGCTCAAATCTTCTCTACTTAGATTCCGGTATAGAGGGGTTTATTTAGCCCTTATCCGACCCCACTCGCATTAATTATCAAACAGCATGGGTTCACAAGAGAAACCTCATCAGGATCCAGACTGTTTGACACAAGGTCGACAGTTTCTCTAAGAATTAGTGACCTTTTAGAAATATGATTTGTGAAGAAAAAGTACAGGTCCTGATCAGGGAGCACCTTCGGGAACCTGGACAGGGTCTACACTGTTTGTATATGTCCTTATTGACGGATACTATAGGCGCAAATGGGTTAATATCTTAGGAAATGCGGTGTAAAATCACCACTCAGCAGTGGTATTTGCAATAACATTCGTCCCTAGGGAATTCGTAACGATGTGTGTAGCACCTGAAAGCTATTCCTCTTAAATACCCATACAGATTAATATCGCTAAATCTGTTCGGGTTTTTGCTCCCTGTATATAATGTGAGACTGCGCTAAATCGTGAGGTTCGTCAATCGTCATTGTATATCCCATATTGATCAAGTGAAGCAATGGGAGGCAATACCTAAACAAATTGACGATTGCAGCCAGGGAACACTGACATATTGAAGCCGATGACAAAAGTCACAATCAGTCACTAACCCTTTACTCCATGCATATTCGTGCAAGAAATAATGACATCAAGAATATTAATTAGATTAAATTTTATAACGACATATGCATACAGGTGTTTTGGCTATGGCAGAAACTGTACAATCTTATCTATTTTATTTCATAAGCAAACAGAGCAGACCCTGATCAGACGGCTCCTTTAGGAGCCGTCTGATCTGGGTCTTCTCTGTTTGCAAAAACGTAGAAAAAGACGTACTTATGGAGAAGGGTTCATTAACCTGGTGTAGACCCCTTTTTCAAACAGAGTGGGTTCAGATCAAACGGTTCCTTAGGGAGCCATCTGATCATCGCATGCTCTGTTTGACAAATAATAATTTAGGTATTTCTATGCTGGTAAATTAATGTAGGATGAAAGTTGTGCAGGCAGTTCCTTTCGGGGCTTGCTGCATGACTTTCATGCTGCATACTAGCAGCCACCTGTCTTACATACTGACCCTTGTCCGCTTTCCGTCATACATGTATAAACCGTATGTTTTTTAGGCCTTTGCAGACATAATATACCAATATTAAAAGGCCCATGCACAGTGCTCCCTCTCTACAACGACACCCTTTGGGATACGAAGATTGTATGTGTTGTTCAGAGGGAGTTGTTATAGGGAGGGAAAATTAAACATAATTAGCTTGTTTGCAGATCCCCAGATACGGTTATTTCGAGAACTAAAACCGAACTAAAACCGTTATGCCTCTATCAAACCCTATGTTGTGACCACTCTTTAGAATCGTCACAAAGTGACGATTCTAAAGAGTGGTCACAACATAGGGTTTGATGGAGGCATAAAGAAAATACGATGGAAAAAAGTTGTTTCTGGAGCCTTGTTGTTTCGGAAACAGTGACATGCGTTGTTGTAAGGAGGGAATCGTTATTGGGAGGGTCGTTGTAGGGAGGGAGCACTGTAGTAGCCGTCTGATCAAGCTGCTCTGTTCGCCAGATCTGACTGCAGTTTTTACCAATACCAAAAACCATACATACACGTACTTACAATACACGTATGCTTTTATAGCATATTCAGGGTGCAATTATTTCTTACATGAAAATTCAACAGGGGGAAGAGTAAAATTGGTTTTATTGCGTTTTGGGACAGCTTTTATATACTGTTTTGATCCAGATGATATTCAATGACATGGAGGAATAACCTTTCATGAAGGAGATGAACAATGATTTCAGACGACCATTGCTTAAGTGAACCCTTTACTCCATGACTATTCATATAAGAAAATTATTTTTATAATCTCTTATAGGTCAATTTGGCTCAGGCAGAAACTGTATAATTGGATCTATATCATACCATAAGCTAACAGAGCAGATCGTGATCTAATGTCTCCTATAGGAGCCATCTGGTTTGGGTCTGTACTGTTTGCAAACGCGTAGAAAGGCGTACTTATGGAGTAAAGGGTTAGACGCATTTTCTACATATTTAGAGTAATGCATATTCATAAAATACATTAAGATTTCGGTCTTATAAAAATCGTGTTAAAACATGTTGATGTAAACGATAAGACCTCGTATCGCTCCAGCAAATGTCGATTTAAAAATGTAAAATGCATTTCACTTCAGTTAAAGCTTTCAACCCTGGATTGTCAGAGTGGAACAGTCCAACAACGTTTAACTGCATAGTCCACTCGGCATGACAGGCTATAACTTGTTAGACGGTTTTGAATGACAAACAGTGCAGACCCTGATCAGAGGGCTCCTTAGGAGCCCTCTGATCTGGGTCTACACTGTTTGCAAATGATAGTACAGCAGTATCCAGGGTAGAAAGGGTTAAAAGTATTATGATTAGTCAACATCGGGTTCTATGTGAAATTCTCAGATAAGTAGAATGGTTTCAAAGTTTTAACCATCATTCAGCTAGTCGCGACCTATCTACCATTGGAAAACATTTTGGATCCAGATGAGACGCCGAATGCCAAGTCTCATCAGGATCCAAGCTGTTTGACACTCGGTTAATAGTTTATGAAAATCTTAAACGAATTAAAACAAGGCAAACAATTTCACAGGATCAGATTCAGCGGGATAAAGAGGTTAATGTATTTTGCTTAATGTTTGTTCTCGTATCTCTCAGTTCATTCCTTAAAATTTTAAATGTGATTACTGGTCAAAAAATAGATCTTAATTAACAGTAACCCCCTCTAAACCGGACGTTTAGCAAAAACAAACTTAGAGTGCTTGCTCAACCCATTCCCACTTGAAAATCTACCTAAAAGGAGCATTTACTAGAGAAACGGAAAGATTTTGAATTGTGCAATTTTGAAACTATTCTGATAAATAGAGCATTTGCTCGATATGAACAAATGCTCTATTTATCAGCATGGTTTCAAAAAGCGAGTTTTACAGAGGGGTCAAAGGGCGTCAATATGAGGGAATGGGATGAAATTTATACCGGCAGCTCCTTTGGGATCTTTATGCATGCCATTGACTCTAAATTAAGATTTCCTTATATGCTTTTTGCATCGACAAGCATGTGGCCACCATGCTAAATGTTCAAAGGACCTTGACCATGCATATTCATTTGAGCGACGAGTTTATTTATGTGTTCACCAATGTCATTGAGCTAACTTCTCGAGTAATTAGCCCTTAACGCCATGAACATTTCTGTAAGAAATAAGGAAATCATATACAAACATTCAATTGTTCGCTATAATGGCACATGGACACAGAATTTTGTAACCATGGAAAACCCTACTTCTTATGATAAGCAAACAGAGCAGACCCTGATCAGACAGCTCTTATTTGAACCGTCTGATTTGGGTCTACTACTGTTTGCAAAGGCATAGAAAGGCATAACGTACATGTAAATACTGTGTAAGGACCTTGAATAGTTACTGGCCTATGGCTTATTATTTCAGACTTAAAACAAATCTATTAAAACGGAAACATAATCGGAGAATATCTTGGCAGTCTGGGAGTTCTATTTAATTGCATTGGCATTTCATCAGAGATCTTTTACGTAACTGTAAAATGATTTGTTAATTAACTATATAAGAATCAAAGTATTGTTTCACAGCACAGTAAAACCTCCACTAATACAATCATCAAAAAGAGGTCAAATTTGGGGTCTTAGAGACAGGTGGTAGCTTAATGCAGGACGAAAGTTATGCAGAAAGCTCCTAAAGGAGCTTTCTGCATTACTTTTCTCCTGTATTAAGCAACCACCTGCTTTTAAAGACAGATAATTGCTTTCATGCTCGTCATAAAGAGGTTCGAGTTAACGAGGTTTGACTGTATATTGAGTAGAAACTTCTCACAAAATTAAAGGTAGATTTGCCCAAAATATAACTTTAGATAATTCAAATTAAACAAACAGGTTAATAGGGTTATTTTAACGATGCCAGCAATACTGCACACACTGTTTCGTTTTCAATAGATGACTCGAACCCTCAAACAAGTATTGATATTGGTCTTTAAGACAGGTGGCATCTTAATGCAGGGTGAAAGTCATGCAGAAAGCTTACACATAAGCTGTCTGCATGATGTTCACCCTGCATTAAACAGGCATCTGTCTGGTAAGTTCTGGATTCTTCTATACTAAAAATCGAGTTAACGATGTTAAATTGTAGTTCGAGTTTCTGAAGCAATAATTCCGTTGTATACCTGGGTTATCCTCTGCGAATTCACTTACAAGCAAGTGCTATGAATCTGATTGCTATCTATCTATAACATGTTGTTAATCATAAACTATAAGCTAACTGCAAATTTCCAGTTTGTTTAATCGACAAATTAACTCATTCCCTCCTACTGACGCCTTTTGACGCCTCTGTAAATGTCATTGTTTTGGAAACCATTGTGATAAATAGAGCATTTGCTCCATAGGGGCAAATATTCTATTTATGACAAAAGTTTCAAAACTACTATTTTTTCTAGCAAATGCTCCTTTTCGTAGATTTGTTCAAAGAGGTTGGGTCTAAAAATAGTCTAGGAGGGAATGGCGAATTTGTAACACGTGCCGACTGGTTGGAGCAAGACAAGACCAAGACGACAGATAAAATATCTATTAAACTATCAAAAAATCCCTCATTTCTCAGTCAACCCCTATCTTGCTACTACTCATCAGAATCGCCTCGGTACGGTTTAAATGCAGGGTGAACGTTACGCAGAAAGCTCATTAGTCACATAATCTGTCTTGTTGGAGTGCAGAAACAGAGTGCCGTAAATCGTGGAAATGCACTAATGCAATTTTATGCAAATGAGCAGTTTGAATCAGCTGTACTGTTTGACCGAATATGACGAAGTCCAATTTGCACCAGATATGCATATGAGCATACGTTATTTTTAACAGCAGGATAAGAGATGATAATAGAAAAACAAATAAACATTGTAGAATTGCGTCACAATGGGTCTTGCGTTCGACATTTTGTACATACATTTTGAACCCCTCTAATGCGACCACTTAGTGACTAAACATGTGCGTCTTTATAAGCAGGTGGTTGCTTAATGCAGGACAAAAGTAATGCAGAAAGCTCCTCTAGGAGCTTTCTGCATTACTTTTGCCCTGTATTAAGCTACCACCTGCATCTAACACCCAGAATTATACCTCGTTTAGGTAGTCGCATTAGCGGGGTTTTACTGTACATACATTTTACGTTTGTAGTTATTGGCTTCCTACCTGGATTAAGACTGTTTGAAATGTTATCCGAAGTGTTCCCATGGAACGGTTATCATTACATTTTGACTATTTACAACATTTTGCAAGAAATCAACCGATAACAGTGTTGCAAAGTAAAGCAAAGTAATAGAGTGTTTGTAATATAAAGATTAACATAGAAAACCGTAAATATGTGGATAGACAGAGTGAGACGCAGGCAAATAGTGCAGATCCAGATCAAACTGCGCCTAAATTGATTCTAAAGAGTTGTCACAGTGTAGGATGTGGTAGAGAAATAAGGGAGATATTCTTTGAAAATGTTTAAAATTACACATCTTATCTTGACCCCTCTGCTAATACTTAGAGTATTTAGAATAATTAACGTCTTTTAAAGGTCTGTGCTGTTTGCAACCTATTCTCAACTATATTATTTTGTACACAAGTCGGCGTACATATAGTCCAATGCTGCAACCGATCTTGGTCTGAATGATTTGACCTTTTCCCCCAAGAGGCCTTCTGTAAACGCAAGAAACCCGTTCCGTGGGACACCTGGTACGGTTTATTTATTCAAGTGATGACTGAATTGAGAACATGTCTGCTGTTAACCTTTTCAATGCTGAAACTATAATACAGTATAACCTCTCTTAACCGGAATTCTAGTAGATAATAATTTAGATACTTTTAGGCAGGTGGCTGCTTAATGCAGGGTGAAAGTCATACAGAAAGCTCCTCTAGGAGCTTTCTGTATGACTTTCACCCTGCATTAAGCTGCCACCTGTCTCCAAGACCGATATTCATACTAAATTTAACTGCCGGTTAAGAGAGGTTTTACTGTATCTGCTCAATTTCTGATTTGCTGGACTTTTCACTGACTCCCAATTCGTACAGCTGAGAAACTACTGACCAAGTGTCAAACAGCTTGGATCCTGATGAGACGCTGGGCAACTTGGCATCTCCTCTGGATCCAAACTGTTTGCAAATGCCAGTGAGAAGGGTTATCCCTTTGAACATTGAATATTCAAAGCAGAATAGCCCATTTAGTATCAGTGACGTCATTTGGAATGACAAACCGCGAGGACCTCGATCTGAGAGTTCCAGTAGAAGCCCTCTGTGTTGTATCTACACTGTTTGCAAATGCAAGTATTCTAGTCTCCCATATTTAAGTTTTAAATATATACAGTTATTATGAACAAGAGAGTTTTAACCCATTTGCCCCCAGTGGATTCTTCCATGCTTATATACCGGTATAGGATTAGTCCATTTTTTATCTAAGTGATGCCTGGTCTAAATTTTCATTTTTGTTTTGTTTTATATTGATTTTTTTTATCAGCAAACAGTGTAGACTCTGATCAGAGTCTACACTGTTTGCCTACGTCCCATATATGGGATCGTGGGAGCAAATGGGTTAAGCTAAATCAAGTCTATATTATTTCATAAGCACACAGTCAGGGGGCTCCTACAGGAACCTCAAATCTGGACCTACTCCGTTTGCAAAGGCGAATGACAAATAAAATTAATGCTACGGATGACACCAAAGGAAACTGGACCTTTTTCCATTCAGGTCCGTAACCCTTTCCCTGTTCTATATTTATTCCAAATTTATTTCGATACCTACTGAATATTCATGGACAAACAAGTTATATACTGTAATGAAATATTGAAGGTAGAACATTGTAGCCATTTAAGAAGCTAAATAAATAGATCTATCAAATTCCTTTAGCAAACATAGCAGGCCTAGATAAGACCACAGGGGTCTGGACCGCTTCATGGGGGTCTATATGCACTATATAATAACAAGGGTTCCAACTAGCAGAACAGACATCCGTGTACCACAAGTACAAATATGAATGTAACACTTGCAATTTCAATGATAATTTTGTAATTCTTTCGGCTATTGAAAGCCAATATATTTTTCTATCAAATGAATATAATCTTATAACGGTAACTTATGCACAAGTATCAATCCAACAATGATTTTCTCAAATTTTCACGTGTTTTCTGGGTCATTGACAAACCTTCGTTTACCCCGGTTTCACTATATCACGGCCATAACCTGGCGATTTTTCAGTTCAAAAGATGGCGTGGTTCATTATGGCCTTGTTATTATATAGTACATATAGACCCCCATGAAGCGGTCCAGACCCCTGTGGTCTGATCTAGGCCTGCCATGTTTGCTAAAGGAATTTGATAGATCAGACGGCTCATATAGGAGCCGTTTGATCTAGGTCTACTTTGTCTGCAAATGTGTGAAAACACGTTTTTATTAAGGAAAGGATAAAGGGTTTAGAAAACTGTTTCATATAACTTCAAGAAAACTTACATGAATACTGTGTTGAAGCAAATGGCACCTGGGTTCATGAGATATGGACAGATCTCCTCTATGTGTGTGGTGAGGAGTAAGTGCAAGAAACTGAGTACTTTCGCTATCATCAGCAAGATAGGGAGGAGATGAAGTGCATCTTGTGATCTCAGTGCACCATCTCTAGTCAGCGTTACGTTGAAATTATAACATTCAGAATGCCTCATAACATCAATTACACTCTGTCGTCACCATCGTAGATATAATAACTTTTTGGGGCCAAGATCAAACGGAGAGTTACTCGACGACCCTTCAAGATCCAACATGTTGGCCACCTCGATAATGTTTTTGAAATGAAATTGTAGAAATCTTCGCTTTGAAAATAAAAAAAAAGATTGGGGTTTATTTCGCAGCAAAAAGGTTCAGTTCATCATGGTCTGAAGCTGAGGTCTAAATGAATTTGACTGGATCAAAATAATCTGTTGAAGTTGATATAATTGACTTGGATAAGGTTTGTTCTTGTAATTGGCAGAACAGCCGAGCTACCAATGATAATTATAATAATATACATTAGCTCAGCAGAGGTCCAGATAAGATACGTAAATTTAAACATTTTCGAGAATAGCTCCCTTATTTCTCAACCAAACCCTATAGTATGACCATTCTTTAGAATCGTCTCTTCGAGATGGTCATAGTATAAGGTTTTGGTGGAGAAATGATGATTTTAGTATTTGGGTACGCGCCTTTATCTGTAGCTCCGAACAGGGGTGTATAAACACTGTAACCCATTCCCTCATATTGACGACTTTTGACGACTCTGTTAAAGTCACTTTGTGAAACCATTGTGATAAATAGAGCATTTGCTCCTATAGGAGCAAATGCTCTATTTATCACAATGGTTTCAAACTACAAAATTCTAAAAAAAATCCTTTTCTCTAGTTAATGTTCCTTTTCGGTAGATTTATTCAAAGAGGTTGTATCTAAAAATAGCCTATGAGGTAATGGGTTAAGCATTTACTCCATCTCTATTAACAATATCTACATTGTCTGTCAAAGCCAAGAAATGTTGTGTTCATGTGACAATATAAAATAAATCACCCAATACATATTAATGAATTGTTTTCATTTCTTACATGAAGATTCAACATGTTAATAGTTAATAATGTATATAATTATTTCTGAATTCTCTGACTGATCAGTGCATATGTTTCTGGTGTGGTATATGTGTGTGTCCTGGGGTTGTGACACTTTTGAATGCACATACAATACGCCGAACTAACACACCAAGCTACAGATAAACGCGGGAGCCAAAATACTAAAATCGTCATTTCTCCACCAAACCCTATACTATGACCACTCGTTATAATCGTCTCTTCAAGACGATTCTAAAGAGAGGTCACAGTAGAGTGTTTGGCGGAGATATAAAGGAGCTTATCTTTGAAATGTTTTAATTTACGCATCTTATATGGACCAATGTAGCATGTTTGAAAATACCAGCCAAGTCAGGCTTAGCAAGATACGAATAAATACTGTAAAAACTACAGGGTATAATTAATAGATGGGTTTCTTCACTTTCCTGCCGAATTCAAGAATGTTTCAAGTTGATTTATTAAGCATCAGATGAAATCTAAATCAGATTTCTCCCTTTTCTCCCACATTTTGATTACGAGCTGGGTGAAATGATAGATTTATGTGTGTAGTGACTATGGGGGAGAATTAAACTGTGCGTAGGGTGGAAATGTTTTAATAGTCTTTAAGAGTGGCGACAGGAATGTTTAACCTCTAACACTTTACTCCATGAATATTCATGCAAGAAATAATGACATTATGAATATCAATTAGATTAATTATCACATGGACGCAAGAGGTGTTTTTTGGGGGAATGGCAGAAACTACAGAATCATATCGATATTACATCAAAAGCAAACAGAGCAGACCCTGATCAGACGGCTATAGGAGCCGTCTTATCTGGGTCTACTCTGTTTGAAAAGGCATAGAAAGGCGTATTTATGGAGTAAAGGGTTAATATACTGAATTATTAAAACTGGCTCTACCTTTTCTGAATATTAATTAAACAAAAAGTTTTATCAAAATGTATCACTGAAGAACATGATTTGTACGACAAACAGTGCAGTCCCTGGTCAAAAGGTTTCCACAAGAGCCCTTTGATCTGGGTCAACATTGTTTGCAAATGCCTTGTGTATACCCGGTTCCTGCACATTAAGAGTAAGGAATTAAGGTAAGTGAAACCTAGTGTAAAAGCGAGATTAAGAACAGAGGTGAAAATAAAAACAGAACATATAATTAAAAACAATCTCATACATAAAGGCTCTTTTTCAATGGAGTTGCCTGAAAGCAACTGACAGTGTTATCATTGATTACTTTGCCGAATAATCGGTGCCTAATCAGGATCCAAACAGTGATGAAATCAACGGAACATCAACGGTAAAACTTAAAGCAGGCAAAGTTTGCAGACAAATCATGTTTTGCCCCAAGAATAAAACCAGACAGACATACCGAGAGTCTTAGACAGACAAATAAGCAGCCAGCCAGCCAACTAGGCAGACAGACAAACAGACGGACAAAGGGGCAGGAATACAAACAGATGTCGCCTATATATACAGAGCGAAAGTCAAAGAAGCACACTTCTGAAAGGCATTATAAACAAACGAAGCCTTATAACCCTATCCCTGTTCTATGTTTATTCCAAAAGTCAATACCTCCTGAATATTCATAGACAATATAGTTATAATGAAATATGAAAGGTGGAGCATTGTAGCCATTTTAGAAAATAAAAAGAAACAGATCTTTCAAATTTATTTTACCAAACAGAGCCGTCTCATCGGTATCTCTGTTTGTAAATGCGTGAACACACGTTTATATGAGGGGAATGGATAAAGACCGACCAGGTGATATTGACATTGAGAGACAGAGTAAAACACAAAATAAGGAGAAACAAGAATATTGATATGTAACGGATGAAAGGGAAATACAATATGCAACCAATTTCAGAAGTATTTACATGTAACACACTTTAAGGTGATTGCATTTATCTACGCCTGTCTCTTTTATCGTATAGTAAAGTTCCGCTAATGCGACCACCTAAAAGAGGTATAATTCTGGGTGCTAGATACAGGTGGTAGCTTAATGCAGGACAAAAGTAATGCAGAAAGCTCCTAGAGGAGCTTTCTGCATTACTTTTGTCCTGCATTAAGCAACCACCTGCTTATAAAGGCACCCATGTTTATTCATTAAGTGGTCGCATTAGCGGGGTTCTACTGGTCGCATTAGCGGGGTTCTACTGGTCGCATTAGCGGGGTTCTACTGGTCGCATTAGCGGGGTTCTACTGTATCTTGTTAAACTTTCACTCCAGGATTATGTAAGAAATAATGACACCATTAATATGATGAATATGTTTGTAATGGCGCATGAACACATGAAACTGCGGCCATGGCAGAAACTGTAAAATTGAATCATCTATATTATGCCATATATAAACAGAGCAGACCCTGATCAGACAACTCCTATAGCCTATGAGCCGTCTGGTTTTGGTCTACTCTGTTTGCGTAGGCGTTCGTAAGCGTATTCATGGAGTAAAGGGTTAAATATTTGGTGGAAAATCCTGGGTACTTAGTGAAATTAAGTTTGTAGTCAATGAATGTGGCGCGTCAAAGACAATAATGTATTTTACTTAAGCAGGGTTCTTAGCTAAAGTGCTATTAATTAAACGCTTTTTGTATACATATTAATTGAAGAATTTATACTGCATGTATATTCCTGGACTTAAGGTTTTTAATTACACATTAAAGAAATAGTTGGCTGTGACGGAAACTTCAGTATCAAATCTGTAATTCCAAAACAAACAGAGCAGACCCAGATCAGATAGTTTCTAAAGGAACTGTCTGGTCTGGGTCTACTCTGTTTACGAATTTCCCAAAATTCATCATGTATGAGGGAAAAGGAATGAATTATATCCTTTATTAATTACATCTAACATATGTTTATAGGTTGCTCTCTGAACTTTACTCATTTATATTTTAGCTTTAGCACCCCCTTTGGAGAATTGGCGAACGTTGAACTTTGAAACCATTTGGATCCAGTTCCGACGCTAAATAACAGTCTGGTGTTTTGAAAAGACTTTTGATTAAGAAATGTATATAGACGGCCTTTCTACGGGTGAAAACATGCACAGCGTGCTCCAAGAGCAAAGGGAAATGCAATATCCAACCTATTTAACCATTGACTTCATGGATATTCTTGTAAAAATAATGAGTTCATGAAGAAGAGCCATTATCTGTAGTTTTCTAATGGCGTATGAACGCACGCAGTGTTTTGTCAGGGCAGAGATTGAAGAATCGTATCGATATTGCTCCATAAGCAAACAGGACTGACCCTGATCAGACGGCTTCGACAGGAGTCGTTTGATCTGGGTCTACTATGTTTGCAACAGGGGTTAAAAGGCGTACCTATGAAGTTAAGGGCTAAGATGGAGATGTGCCTATTAACAAGCAATTAGCAACAGCTCAACCAGTTTGGCCCAAATTGATGAGAACAAATTGGAAACAACATCCCGGTGTAGGAAGCAATCAAAACGATGGCTAGAAGTATCATAAATTTGTTTTTTAATGATAACGATGGTAACATAACTTGCTAATATGTAACCTTGTTAACCATTTGCCTCATGAATATGCATGAATAACGACATCATGAATATTAAATAGCTGAATTTTATTATGGGATAATTATGAACAAGGGACAAGAGACTTTTGAACATGACAGAAACTGAAGATTCCGATGAAGAATATTTCGTTATCAAACAGAGCAGACCCTGATTAGACGGCTCCTATAGGAGCCGTCTAATCTGGGTCTACTCTGTTTGAAAAGGCGCGCAAATAGGTATTTACCGGGTAAAGAGATAACTAATTCTCATGCCGTGTCCGCCAAATGACTTCCACCATATTTCATATTTTCCAGTTTAGATAAGAAACTCATGTAGATGCACTCTGTGGAGGCAATGAAGAGATTTTAAAAGAAGCTTGGTTGAGGCTCCCGTGACAGATGTCATTCTCGAGATTATGATCAGATTGATGAAGGAATAGCTTTAACGATAAGTGATGAACATCCGGGCAACTCTGACAGACGGCGCTGCGCTCGAGTGTGGCAGGTTAATCTTATTTAATATTTATTGACGAATGCAGATAAGAGTATTAGCCTTATATCTGTCGGTTGCTGGGTATGCAACTGTCTTTGATATTGTTTTAACCCTGATCAGAATTCCACTGATTCTATTTACTACACATAACCATATTCCAAACATACTTCGCATTAAAAGTTTCGTTTTTACTCGTAATCTCCATGAAAGAAACTGACTCACAATATAATAGGTGAGGCAAACCACAGGACATTGGAGGAATTAAATGTCAGATTATATTCTTTGTTTCTTGTTTAGATGTTTACCATTGGCCTATCAGTGTTAACAGTATCTCGATATTGTTAATACGGGCAGTGACTGCAGACAGTAATATGCACTTAACCCGTGCAGGAAAAACAAGCGATCACCGGGGGCATATGTCATACGAGTCCATATCTGATCATAACAAATACCTACAGTAGAATAACTCTTAACACTTCCCCTCATATAAACGTGTTTTCACGCATTTGCAAACAGAGTAGACCCAGATCAGACGGCTCCTATAGGAGCCGTCTGATCAGGGTCTGCTCTGTTTGCTTTTGACATGATTTGGATCTGTGTCTTTACTTTCTAAAATGGCACCCTTTCCATATTTCATTATAACTATTTTTCCGTAAATATTTAGTAGGTATTGAAAGATGGACCACTTAACCCATCCCTATTGAGTATCCATATTAAAAGTAATGCCGTCATTAATATTTAAGATCTGATTTTTTATAATGGCATCAGTATATATGAAATTTTGGTATTGGTAAAAATGGAGCCAGAACTATCAAACAGAGCTGACCCAGATCAGATGGTTCCTACAAGAGCCATCTGATCTGGGTATACGCTGTTTGCAATGGCGTAAAATGGTATATTTATGGAGTAAAGGGTTAACTTCTTTGACAGTTTCTGATCAGCTGGAGATAAAATGTTTTAACCCTTTCCCTGTTCTATGTTTATTTCAAATTTCAATACCTACTGAATATTCATGGGTAAAATAGTTATCATGGACTATGGAAGATGGAATATTGTAGACATTTTAGAAACTAAAGAAACACATCTTTCAAATTCCATTAGCAAACACAGCAGACTATAGGAGCTGTCTGGTCTAGGTCTTCTCTGTTTACAAATGCGTGAAAATGCTTGTATATGAAGGAAAGGGTTAACCCTTTCCTCCATAAATACGCCTTTCTACGCCTCTGTAAAAATCACCTGTTGAAACCATTGTGATAAATAGAGCATTTGCTCCTATGGGATAGGAAATTCAAAGAGGAAAATTCTTCATTCAAAGAGGTTGGGTCTAAAAATAGCCTATGGAGGAAAGGGTTAAGTACAAATGTATCTGATTTACAACGGGTATGCTCATGCTGAGGTAGAACATACATGTATTTAAACCTTTACGTTATAAGAACATGTATCCTTGTAAAACCAGTGATACCATGGACATTAATTTGCTGAACCTTTATTGTAGTATTTGAATAAGGGAAATGTTTGTTCTGGCAAACTCTGTAGAGTCAGATTCTTCAGGGTGTACTCTACAAAGGCTTCAAAACGTGCCTCTATAAATGGACTTAGCATATTACCTCATAGGCTATATTTAGACCAAGCCTTTTTTACCCAAATCTACCGAAAAGAAGCATTTACTAGAGAAAAGGAAAATGTTAGAATTGAGCAGTAAATGCTCTATTTATCACTATGGTTTTTATCAAGTCACAAAATAACTTTTACAGAGGCGTCAGAAGGCGTCGATATGCGGGAATGTCTGATCAGGATCTGCCCTGCTTGCTTTTGAAATTGTAATAGATCTGACTGCAGTTTCTGCCAATATCGAAAATTCATATGTACATATGCTATCAACTAATAAGTATATACATGTATGATGTCATTATATACATTATATTCAACAGGATAAGGGTTACCTGAGTTACCTACATTACCTGAGTTGCGTCCAAAATGTTCACAAATAGCCCTTTACCTGGTGAATATCCATGAGAGAAATAATGGCATCATGAATATTAGTTAGATAAAATGTTGTAATAGCATATGAATACAGGACATTTTGGCCATGGCAGAAATTTAGAAATCCATAAGCAAACAGACTGATCTGGATCTATATTGATTGCATAGGCGATAACCCATTCCCTCATAGGCTAGTTTTAGATCCTACCTCTTTGAATCTACCCAAAAGGAGCATTTACTAGAGAAAAGGATGTTTTTTTAGAATTGTGTAATTTTGAAACCATTGTGATAAATAGAGCATTTGCTTCTATAGAGCAAATGCTCTATTTATCACAATGGTTTCAAGAAGTGACTATTACAGAGGCGTAGAAAGGCGCATTTATGGAGGAAATGGTTAAGCTGCGTCTCTATCATGTTAACCCTTTACCGGATAGAAGCGGCTTTTAGCATGTTTAATTTATTCCTCCACTGAAGAAAATAGTTCAATTTTATATAGTCATGAACAAATACCATAGGAAATATTTTCTATATCCTAGTAGTTGATAGCTTAAAGCAGGCTGAAAGTAAAGCAGAATGCGCCTTAAGGCGCATTCTGCTTTACTTTCAACCTGCTTTAGGTGGCCACCTGTCTCCATAACTAGAAACAGTCTATTGGGTAAAGGGTTAAGGCTAACCTGATTCATCTGAATAAGGGTTTTGTGAAAAGTTTGCTATCTTAACAGAAGCCCCGGTGGCACAGTCGGGGTAATGGCTGTGTAATGTTCTGTCTTGTTCAACAGAATCCAGTTCAAGTACCAGCTATGCTTCCGAGATAAGATTAGTATCCAAAATATTCCAATCGTTGCTAGTTAGCTCTATACGAATGTTTTTTCATGCAAAAAACTATGCTCATATTTAGCACGCTGTGCAGAGTGCTAATACAGAGGGTTTTACACGCCTCGTAATATGATAAGAGGATATATTATATCTTTCTCCGCAAAAAACAAACAATCTGAGTGTAAAACAGTTTGGATGCTAATGAGACGCCGAGTTACTCGGCGTCTCATCTGGATCCAAACTGTTTGCAAATGCAATCACACATTCGATCAATTGCTTTCTAAGTGTAACCTTCTCTAAGGATTGCACCGTGAACAGAGAGCATTTATCAATTGCGTATCTGCTTGTATCGGTAAAACGCCTGTAAATAGTGCATTTCATTTGGGAAAAAGCTACTCATAATGCTTATTGGGTTTTAACTATCTTGAAAAAACGGAATTTTAACTACTTTTAAACAAAACAATTGTACTCAATGTGGTTTTGCTATGATCTTTATGTTGCATTTAACAAAGTCGTTTGGAGATATATTTATTTGATAATATATACATTAAACCGTTCTCACAGTGAGAATAAGTGGAAGCAATATTAGTTAAGTAAGGAATATAAGCTTCCAATGAAAGTTAGCAATCAAAAACTGCTGGGATTATACTTGCAACTGTTTCCCCGATTGCTGTTCACCTTTATCACGCTATCCGCGAACTGATTCGCATTTGCAAACAGCTTGGATCCAGATGAGACGCCGAGTAACTCGGCGTCTCATCAGGATCCAAGCTGTTTGATACTCGATCAGTGGTTTCTCAAACGCATAAATGAATGTGAAGTCGTTAAATTGCGCCACAGACCCATTGTTTTTTATAGAGAGGTAAGATTTTAAATAGTGGATAATATGAATATCACGGAATAAACATTTCACAGTACACCCCCCCCCCCCCTTTCCCGACAGTTCGAATACTAACCCAAATATCACCAGTGATCTTTAAGACAGGTGATGGCTTAAAACATGGTGAAAGTCATGCAGAAAGCTCCTCTCGGGTTCGTCCTGCATTAAGCAGTCACCTGCCTAAAATGGCACCAATTCTACATTACTAAACTTTCGTAGCACTTGTCGAGTTTTCACTGTACTTCAAAATGCATTTTAACATTTCCTTAACATGTAATCGCCCTGCAACCAGAGTAGACCCAGATCAGACGGCTCCTGTAGCTGCCATTTGATCAGGGTCAGCTCTGTTTGCTTATGAAAATTTGATAGATCTGTTCTTACATGAATATTCAATGGGGAATAGATAACGACTTTATCACAAGTTATTTGAGACGTTGTGTGTGGAAATGTCGACAGTGTTGACCTAGACCAGAATCACGTCTATCATGAATCTGATCATATTTTATGGTACGATAGAGAATATAATAGCTACGTATTCTGAATGTCCCAAACAGTGCAGATCCTAGCCAAGTTGGTCTGGGTCTACACAGTTTGCAGTGTAATACGTGAGTGCATAATCAACCTTTCACACTATAGATACGTATTTGTATGCCTTTGCAAACAGAGTAGACGCATATCAGACGATTCCTGTAGAAGCTGTCTGATCAGGGTCTGCTCTGTTTGCTTATGAAATAATATAGCTATGTTTGTACAGTTTCTGCCATGACCAAAATCCCTCGTGTTCATTATTAATTATGAAAATATAATCTACTTAACCCATTTTCACCCATTGGAGTCTTCCATGTTTATATATTGGATTAGTCCATTTTTTATCTAAGGGGTGCCTGGTCTAAATTTTCACACAGTGTAGACTCTGATCAGACGCCGCATTATGCAACGTCTGATCAGAGTATACACTGTTTGCATACGTCCCATATATGGGATCGTAGGCGCAAATGGGTTAATATCCAAAAAGTCATTACTTCTTATAAGAAGGGTTCTAATAAAGGGTTTAAACTGTTTACTACAGACGTTATTGCAAACTGAACAGACCCAGACCAGACAGCTCCTGTTGGAGCCCTCTTATCAGGGTCTGCTATGTTTTCTTATACATGAGAATAGTTGTCTTGGGAATAGAGTTCGTTATGTTATATAGTTTACAAAAAATCGAATGAATTAGTTTTCAAAATTATGGAGACATACATAAATATAAGTGTTATTATGGCTCAGTTTTCTTGCCTTTATATTTGTTATATCATTTAGATCTATATATTTTTCAGATGACTCGTTTATTATCATTTATAACAAACTAGTATGTATGATGTATATTATTTTCAGTATATGTATCTATATAACACGTTTATATCACACCAGTTATACCAATTATAATAATAGAAGTAGTAATTGCAATAAAAACTACAACAATAAAACGACAATAATAATTATATAATTGTTATTATTATTATTATCATCATTAAAATTTGTATTATCATTGTTGTTATCATTATTATTATTATTATTATTATTATTATTATTATTATTATTATTATTATTATTATTATTTTCCTGTTTAACTTAATTTTAACCAACATTATTATAATTGGTATTTTTTACTAGTAATAGTAATAGCAATAGTAGTATTATATCTAAATTCCACTTACCAAAACGTAGCCAGGTCATTATGCCGATACGGAAGTCAAGATCACGTGCAGTATAGCGCCAAAATAATAAACTTAGTAAATAATAACACTGTAATATGAACACCTTTGTCTAAGACTCGTACACAAACACGCCAGCTGATTGAATCTAAAATTAAGACAACTTCACGCTGACTTTTAAGCCCTCCTTCTCGGGTATTCCACGTACCCTGAACGTAAATCACTATCAAATTTTTGCCCGCCTCGTGCATCCGAGCAAATTAACTAATTACTATGTAGTGACACACGCAACTGCTGTGCTCGTTTTTACATAGCAGGGTCTATTAAGATGTAACCGATAAGTAATTTGTAAGTTTTTGTCGGCGGTATCAGTCATTATGTCATTACAAGCAGTTTTCTATATTGTTTTTGCAATTTCTCCCCTGGTCTACCGATGTACCAGTTCGTTAAGATAATCCATCACAAATCTTCTCCAAGTCCTGAAACTTCGCTAGAAGTCCGGCTACACACAGTTCGTCATGCCTGTTCCAACCATAATTATACCAAGCCCAACCCCCGACAAATAGGGTTAATGAACATTTAACTCTTTGCCTGATAGAAACACATGTATACGCCTTTGCAAAAAGAATAGCCCCTGATCAGTTGGCTTCTGTTTAATCTGTCTGATCAGGATCTGGTCTGATTGGATTATGGAACTGAATAAAGTAAAATCCATCTAAACCGGAATTCTAGTAGAGAAGAATTTAGATACTTTTTAAGCAGGCGGGTGCTTAATGCAGATTGAAATCCATACAGAAAGCTCCTAGAGGAGCTATCTGCACGACTTTCACCCTGCATTAAGCTACCACCTGTCCCCAATACCGATATTTATACTAAATTGAAAGTCCGTTTTGGAGGGATTTTTACTGTATATATGATTCTGCAATTTAGCAATATGGCTAAATCTCCCCATGTTCATATGTTATATTACAAAATGTGCTAAGTATTCCCGACATCATTATTTCTTATGTATTAGACAAATGTTTATAAGTGTCATAAGGTAAATGCTTAACCCTTTCCTCCATGAATATTTATGTGAGAAATAATGACGTCATGAATATCAATTGAATTAATTTGTTAAAGCAACACATGGACACAGGAAATTTTGGCCATGGCAGGAAAAATGTAGAATCATATTTATAGTATATCCTAAGCAAACAGAGCAGATCCTGATCAGCCGTAAAGGACGTAGAAAGGCGTTTTGATGGAGTAAAGGGTTAACTTTGAAATTCTTTTTGAATTATAATATAGTTCTGATTCAAAAGTTTCTGCCATGGCCAAAATGCCCTGTGTATATATATCATATGCCAATATAAAAATTAATCTAATTAATTTTAATGACGTCATACTTTCTTCCTATAATGTTCACGGAGTCTATAATTTTCCAAACTATCCCTGATCAAACGGCTCCTTTAACCCATTCCCCCATGGAGCCTTTTGACACCTCTGTAAAATGCACTTTTTGTAACAATTGCGATAAGTAGAGCAGCAAATGCTCTATTTATCGCAATGGTTTAAACACTATACAATTCTAAAAAAAATCCTTTCCTCTAGTTAATGCTCCTTTTCGGTAGATACATTCAAAGAGATAGGATAAAAAAAATAGCCTATGGGGGAATGGGTTAAGGTCTGCCCCGTTTGCAAAGACCTTACAATGTGTATATATGGGTCAACGGATTAATGGCAACAATAAGCGCTTAAATCAATGTCCAGATAATAAGAAAACACAAAATTAATTCTAATCTAGCACAAATTCGAACACCCTGTTACATATCGCACATCAATATGATCTGCAGAGATAAGGAAGTTTACATTACATCTCAAAATGATAACCCAATTTAGGTAATGGTATTAAAGCGATAATGCTATTTTTATTGACTTTTATGTGATAAACTGTACCTCAAAAACTTGCAGTAAGGTGATTAAAAATGCAATATTACATTTTCGAATATGTTTATATTTTCCTTCATGAAACCATGGGCCGCATTTCGAACTGACTTTGCGGTGTATATACAGTAAAACCCCTTTAAACCGGAACATTTAGATTTTTAGGCAGACTGCTGCTTAACCCGTTCCTCCATAAATACTGTGTACACCTTTCTACGCCCCTTTAAATCAGCTGTTGAAACCATTTTGATAAATAGAGCATTTGCTCCTATAGGAGCAAATGCTCTGTTTATCAAAATGGCTTCAAAAAACTACAAAATTCTAAAATTTTCCTTTTCTCTAGTTAATGCTCCTTTTCGGCAGACTTATTCAAAGTGGTTGGATTTAAAACATAGCCTATGAGGGAATGGATTAATTGGCTGAATTTTAATGATCGCATATGTACAGATGATTAATTGGTATTGGTAAATACTGTAGAGTCATATCCATTATAATTTCTTAAACAATCACATCAATCCCTGATTAGACGGCTCCTATACGGGAGCCGTCTGATCTGCGTCTACCGTGTTTGCAAATGCGTGAAAATGCGTTCATATGAACTAACAGTCACTGCTGCATTGTCCAAATAGTGTAGATCCAGATCAGATGCACCCTGTTGAACTCGTCTGATCAAGGTGCTCTCTGTTTCCTTATGGACATTTGTAGATTTGACCCTATGTACAGTGTTAATGCACAGGAGTAAGACACGTTCGAGTCAGTTTATATATATACACATACTGACTCAAACGTGTCTTACCCCTGTGATTTAATGTACTACTATAAGATATCGGCTAATTAATATTCATATACACAATGTAATTCATTATTTCTTGTATGTATATTCATGAAGTACATTGTTAAATTTATTATATACAGTAGAACCTGTCTTAACCCTTTACCTCATAGGCTATTTTTAGATCCAACCTCTTTGAATAAATCTACCGAAAAGGAGCATTAACTAGAGAAAAGGAAATGTTTAGAATTTTGTAATTTGAAACCTTTGTGATATCACAATGGTTTCAACAGATTACTTTTACAGAGGTGTAGAAAGGCGTTTTTATGGAGGAAAGGATTAATTCAGCGGCCATCGAAAGGTACATAATTATAATATTATAATAATATTCATGCAAGGATTTACCTATAATGAATATTATTATAAGTAGGGAATTTATCGCGATGGCAATAGGGGCCTATTGTTGCAAATTTATAAGTGGAAACATGGTATTTAATTATGTTGGTTAGTAATGCAATGTACTGTTATTACTATGTACCGTCATTGACGGTGCGTACCGGCACTGACGGTTCCTCAACCTTGTGACCAGATACGGTTAGTTCAATGACCCTACAGACACTGTCGGTTCTTTGACCTTGGTTCGGTCAGATGACATTGACGGTGCCTACCGTCAATGACGGTAGACTCGAAACCTATATAAAGGGTGGGAATAGGGGGAACTAGATCTTCTTGATCTTCTTGGTCTTCTTAAAATCTTAGAACTTAGAACTTGTATTAGCTCCAGTATATCCTGTGGAAAGTATTCTTAAGTATTCTTGGATTTATGCTCATAGTTGTTCTCTTTGGATTTTACTGAAAGTTATTCTCTTTGGATTTTATTGAATACATGTGAATGAATGTGAATAAAACAGTAGTAGAAGAAATCAGCGTTAGTTCTACTGAATTCCTTGTTCTAAGTATTCAATTGGTGGCAGCGGAAGAGTGAAATAGAAATTAATAAATAACCCAACTATATTTTCTCTGTGTGGACAGGGAAAATTATTACACTGGTGGCAGCTCAAGAATTATATAATAACCAAGTATATTTTGTCCTCGGGTAAAAATATTACACTGGTCAATATTCATATTTTTGATATTTATGCAAACAGGACAGACCCTGACTAGACATGTCCTACTATTTGCCAAGACGTAGAAGTGTGACGTTGTTAACTAAAGTGTTAGAACTAAACGAAGGAGCAAAAACCAAAGTGCAAAAATCAACGAGATAAAAGGGAAGCATTGATTATGCACCAATTGTATAAAAGCTATGAAGAATTGTGTAATTAATTATAATGTTGGCCACTTAAGCTCGTAACGACCAAGTTGAAGAGCACACTAAAGAACTGCTAACAACGTCGGCGACATATTTGTTTCTTACGAAAGCGGATTCTCATTAAAATTATTTTCAGAATGAAATTTTTCTGACTTTGGTCTTTGAATGTACATAAGCCCGTCTCCGCGTCTATATTAACCCTTATCCTGCCGATGACATAATGTCTGCACAGAGCGTGATAAGAAGCAAGATCTACCTACTTTAGATTCGGTCAAGCTATTGAGAAACTACTGACCGAGTGTCAAACAGCTTGGATCCTGATGAGACGCCGAGTTCTTCGGCGTCTCATCTGGATCCAAGCTGTTTGTAAATGCCGGCTAAGTCGTCATATTCGGGACAAGTGTTAAAAGTAGACAATCATTGTTTTTTCAATTTCTGGAAGTGAAGAATATTCAACGTCATGTGTAAGTTTTTGCTTGATATGTTAATAGGGTCGCATTTGGGCGCCTTTGTAAATAGAGTAGACACTTAACTATTTCCCTCATATTGACGACTTTTGACGACTCTGTAAAAGTCACTTTGTGAAACCATTGTGATGAATAGAGCATTTGCTCCTATAGGAGCAAATGCCCTATTTATCATAATGGTTTCAAACTACAAAATTCTAATATTTTCCTTTTCTCTAGTTAATGCTCGTTTTCGGTAGATTTATTCAAAGAGGTTGTATCTAAAAGTAGCCTATGAGGTAATGGGTTAAAAAATTAACAGGCGCTTCTGTAGGAGTCGACTAATCGGAGTAGTTTTGCGTGCTTTGTTTATTTTTATCTTTATTCTTAATACAATAACTAAAAACAATTCACGTTTATAATAGACTGAGCTTCTACAATTCCGTTAGAATATGGAACCCAAACATACACGTGTGAGAATAATCTTGATATCCAGAATGCATCGATGAATTTCTATCATGAGAAATGGGCGTTTTCAACTCTTTCACAGTCACCATCACCGGATATCCACTAATTGGCTTGCTGCAAAGACATAATTTGCGATCACCATGGTAACCAGGTTGTATACATATGAATAACTCGGTGACACTATTATTTACATTTCAATTTCATATTCGGTAAAACCTGTCTTAAGCGGCCATCAAAACGATTTCTAACAACGGGTCTGTAAGGCAGATGGTAGCTTAATGCATGTCAAAAGTAATGGCAAAAGTTCCTAAAGAGCCTTTTCTGCATTACTTTTGCCTTGCATTAAGCAACCACCAGCTTTATAACTATCCCATGTTCAATAAATGAATGGGCGCTTCGGACAGGTTATATGAGAAGATTTGTGATCTGCTTTGAAATCCCAAGGTGACTTTCCTCCTATATTTTCAGATGAAATTCATTTTGCACGTAAAAGAGTTAAAAGCAAAACAAAACACTAATGACTTACTTTCTGTACATCGTATAAACAATTAAGATAACGAGCTATGTGTCTTTACAACCAGTTGAAAGTTTTGCATTCATCTAACAATAGTATTTAAGTGTATTATGTATTAACACAAGTAACTGGGATACATTACGAGCAACAGATATAGACGCGTACTCGAATACAAAACTCGTTATTTCTCCACCAAACCCTATACTGTGACCACTCTTTAGAATCGTCTCTTCGAGACGATTCTAAAGAGTGGTCACAACATAGGGTTTGGTGGAGAAATAAAGGAATTATTCTTGAAAATGTTTTAATTTACGCAGCTTATCTGGACCTCTGTGCAGCAGCATGAGGCATCAACTATCGTGACCGTGATTTTAAATGTTTAACCATTTAGTTACCGTGAATTTAAGCAATACTCTATTCATTATAATTATTTATTCCTGTATAAAAACTAAAATCATTAAAATGTATTACCATAACAAATAGAAGAGAATCCGTAACATGTACGCACACAATTCAGACTCAGATCAGACAGCTCCCACTGGGGATGTCTGATCTGAGTCTGAGTCTACTCTGTGTGAAAGGCATAAAGGTGCGGATTATTGAGTGAATAGTTAAACAGAAATTATGAAATAAAGTACATTGAGCACTGACTTTGCAAACCGAAGTATCAGAATATCAATGACGTCAGTACTGAAAATAGGGTTGTCTAACGAACACGCATTCCACGAGAGCACGTTCGATCTGCGATTGGATCAGTCAAGTCTCCTATCTACAGTAGAACCCTGTCTTAAGCGGTCATTCATTTAATGAACCTATGAATCTTAAAAAGTAGGTGATTGCTTAATGCAGGTCAAAAGTAATACAGAAAGCTCCTATAGGAGCTTTCTGCATTACTTTTGACCTGCATTAAGCTACCATCTGCCTTACAGACTTATAATTAGACCTCTGATGGTCGCTACTGTACATTACATTACCTGCTTTAACTCCCACGTTTGAGACTTTTAACTCTTTTCGCAGTCAAAAAAAAAATGGCGAGTATGTGATTGCCTGTGCAAGTAATCTGTGTCCTAATGAGACGCCGAGTAAATCGAGGACTTAAATTATTAATCAGGATCCAAACTGGTTGATACTGTTATACTTTTTTATAAACAAAATAGGTGAAGAAATTTTCAAAACTGTAACTTGAAGCAGACGACAGTTTGCAGACGACAGTATCTGGAAGCGGGAAAAATAAATACAGTAAAATCTCGCTAGTCCGGACATTAATTTAAGAGCAGTTGAGGCCTTTCAGATATTTGACTGCTTAATGCAAAATGCAAGTCATGCAGGTAGCTCCCAGAGGAACTTTATACATTGTACATGGCCACCTTCCTGCTTTGAGCTGCCACCTGTCTATAAGATCGATAATAATATTTTATTTGAGTGGTCGAATCAGCGAGTTTTCACTGTAAGCACCACTGTGATTCCAGTACTAGATAGGAGTTACATTCCAGTTAATTCTGACAACATTTGCTATATTGAAGCGAGCCACATTATTGCTTAAACCATTCAGCTGTAGAATGGTTTAAAGTACAAACATCATTTGCCTATTTTTCATATCTAAAATACACCATTTCCTCATTTTCTATACGGAAATGCGATTTGATTGTCAAACGGTTTGAATCCTGATGAGATGCCGAGTTACTCGGCCTCTCAATTGGATTAAAACTGTTTGGAAATGTGATCACAAATTCGACAACGGAATGGATGGGTTCATTACGCATGTAGGCTGCTATTTCAGACTTTTATGTCATGTACTTTACCAAAGTGTCAGCCAATAAGAGTATATTTGACACTTAGTCGTGCACTGCAATTGAATACTTACAAGTTCGGAAATGCATGTTTGTTATCTATGACTATAAACATCACTATTTAACGTTTTGAATGTATGTTAAGGTTTGGGAACGTTTGTATTGGTAACTGCAACAGTGGAGACTCGGATCAGCGGACACATAGTGGATCAGGGTCAGTTCCGTTTGTCATTCAAACTCCTCTCTTAGTGAATGCACTCCGTAGTTAACAAGGATGGGCCATTCTACTTCGAAAACAATCAGCTTTCAAAAGACTGAAAACCATGTCTGAAAAAGTCAAATACAGTTGAACTTCGATATGTCGAACTCGGATAACTCGAATTTCGGGACTACTCGAACTAAAAGTTCGGCCCGTTCAAAACTTACACTACAGAATTACTCTTAAATGTTTTACTATGTATATCTAGAAACACACGTGACAGCTTAATGCAGGTGTAAAGTAATGCTGAAAGCTCCTGCAGGAGCTTTCAGCATTACTTTAAACCTGCATTAAGATGTCAACTCGGGAAATTGTCCAAATTAAAAATCCGATAACTCGAACTTCTGTTATCTCGAACTAATTTGTATAGTCCCTCGGAGTTCGAGATATATATCGAAGTTCAACTGTACTAGTATAGTAAAACCTTTCTAAACCGAGCGTGAACTTTAGTATGGTCTTGGAGACAGATGGCAGCTTAATGCAGGGTGAAAGTCACGCAGAAAGCTCCTAGAGGAGTTTTCTGCATGACTTTCACCCTACATTAATCAGCCACTGGCCTAAACGTATCTTTTTTTCTCTACTAGAATTCCGATTTAAAGAAGTTTTGCTGTACATCGGGTTTAAATACTGTTTAATTTATAGTGAACATTCAAAAGGTATTCAAATCAACTGTACTCTAGATATGCATTATTTGCGGGTTTACATACAAGTCTCAATAGCATGTGACCGACAAGTGACACCACAAGGAAGCTAGCATAAATCATAAGATAAGTATTTTATATGTTTTCAATAAGAAAAGGCGTCGATGTACCCAGACCAAAATGGTTGATACAATTTCAAACGCAT